>VZRH01000785.1:512570-550882 GCA_013397555.1 Urocynchramus pylzowi | reverse complement strand
AAAAAAAAAAAAGCATATCTCAACCTTCACTTGACATTAACAAAAGTGTTTACATGGCACAGTTCCTGGCTTTCCAAGCCAGCAGAGCCTTTGCAACACAACTGATTAATTAAAGAGCACTGAGAAGCTAACACTGAAGGTTACTGATTAATTGTATGTTAGAGCTGCCTAATCAAGTACCCAAGGCAATAAACAAATACAAAGATATATTATACACTGATTAACACAATTATTTATAGTTTTACTTTTAACTGGTTGCCTGCCATACAGCAGTCTTCAACCTGAATAAACATTGGGGAGAATGATCAGGATTACTTACTGTATTTTCCCAGCTGGCTATTAGGGCTGTTTTCCCTGGAAGTGAAACATATGATTATAAATCCTTCTTCATGCATGGTCATCACATAGGCAACCACACCTCAATTGTTTATCATGTATTTCTGAGTGCTACTGGTTGCTATGGATGTCTCCAAGGGCTGAAATTCAGCATTGCTAACAGTTGCTAACCATCATTAAGAGAAAGCAAGCAAGCTACTCTAAATACTACAGCCCTATTTGAGGACAAGATTTACACCTAGAGATTATCAACAGCTCTCTCTCTTATTCACATTTCTCAGATCTAATGGCAAATTTCTCATTTCAGAGATCTTTGCTTCTATGTATGAATGCAGCCCCAGACTGCAATACTTCTTCATCTTGTAAGGTTATTTTCATGGCCTCCTGTAAATCTATCATGTAACTCATTTCTTCATATCAAGAGATGAATACTAAAGTGTGTCCTCACTCCATAGTTCCTGTGTTATCCATATATATAACACAAAATAAAACATTTCCTTGCAAGCACTGGGACAAGTTTATTCACTGTTAGGGAGGTTTTTTGAAGGAAAAGCTGCAGGAAGGGTTCTGAAAGAAGGAAACTCTGGAATTACTCTTTTCCCCCCCAAGTCAAGGAAAACAACTTTGTCCCCTGCAGAAATGCCATCAGTTCTCCTCCCAGATATGCCAATTCTGTCTGATTCATACCAAGAAGCCAATGAACAGACTCTGCCTCTTTTGTGTTCACCATCCACCTCTCTCCTCTGAAGAAGAAGAAAAAAAAAGAATAAAAATGAAAGAAAAAACTGTGCCTCACAAAAGGCATCAATTACTGAGCAAGTCATTACCTGGTACTTCCCCCAGAACTTTTACTGTGCCATACAAAGTTTTATTAGCCACTTTAATGGGCAGAGCCCTTTGTAAACCTGCTCTTAATATAGTCAGTGGTCCAAGTACAAATGTTTATTCTTGTCCTGTACTACACTTTTGTTATAAGCCCCTTATACCTACCCAGTATGACCACAATCAAACCTGCTATTACTTCCCAGCTATGAGGGAGACAGATCAAACTTTCCTTCTGTAACTAAACAGCCCCATTTTCCACCTACATTACACTAATTTTAAAGGACTTCCTACCACAAGACTGGTGTAGACAAGAGGCTCAAGCACATTGTGCCACTAATCCCGTGTCATCTAATTACATACATTTGAGTGCTTGCAACAAGATCCACAGCCAATCTTGAAATTCCCTTTTTCCATAAAGTTGGTGTGCATGAGATCTGACAGCTCTGGTACACTCATCTTCCTCCATCCTCAGATAACTACTCTTTGAAGCTGTTCAGGGGAGATAAAAAATATAATAGCCTCTGACAGAGTTGATCAGCATGAAATAAAAGAGAAGGTCAAAAGCTGATTGATGCCACCACTGAAATTGTAATATTAAGATTCAGTCAATTTACATTGTTAACAGTCACGATTTTCATACCAGTACCATCTATTTTTTCCATGTTAAAATTACCATTAGAATTTCTCTTTAACCTTTTTTTGTTTTTTTCAAATCTGGTTGCAATTACAATCAATCAAAAACAAACCAACCCATCCCTTATCTCCTGAATTATGGATTCTGTGACATAAATGTAAATTATACATTCAAAAATCCGTCTGTCCTTGTTTCCAAAAGTGGTTAATTACATAACATTTGAGAGTTGTCTCTTGGAAGGCTAATTTTCATAAGAATCTTTAAATGCACGATAGTTTTTTTCCTTCAGAAACAATTTCCACCCATCAAAAAAGAACAGTGGGAACATCTTAAGAATATTGAGCTTCATTCACATATTTACCAACCCTGTAAATATTAACCTCATGTACCAACAACATTTCTCCAACCAGGAACTCTTAAACCCAGTGTTTAACCCATGTAAACACAGATCTCTTCAGTACCCTGGGCTTCCAAATGTTAAATGGCAGCATGTGTCCCCTAATGAAGTTTTAGATCAAACTTGAATTGGAAGCACCTGTTCTACATGTGCTACACATACAAGCAATATGCTAAAGCAGGCACTGGACCTTCAGTAACTCTTATCATTCACTGAATAAACCAACAGGCAGGCAACAGCTGCTTGTGAAATCTGTTGAGTGGCCATCACTCTTAAAACAGAAATATATCAATCCTTAGCCATCAAAAAAATAGATCTCACTGTATGTTTGCTAAAAGTACACATTCAGAGATTATATGGGGGATTTCCTTATTTCTCTCATATACTGGTACTTAGTCTCCACTGTATTGCAAGTTTAACTGGTTTCTTCAATTTTGACACAGAAAGGTAAGCTAATTCCACAGTAAGCAAACACACTTCTTCCTTTAATCATATTGCAATTTTTATTCCAGTTATTGTTAATTATCTTCCGGATTTCTGTGACTAATAAAACTGTCTACTACCTTCTTCCACCTTTTCTGTGACACTGTGCTGCAACACAATTCCCTCACATAGCTTTCCACCTACTTTGTCATAGAGTATTTCCAAAACTAAAAGTAACTGGAGGCAAACCTTTCAACTATTCACACAACCAAAGGTCTTTAGAAAACCTCTATCAGTATGCCCTGTAGCTGACAGAAGCTCTCCTAGTAAACATGCCAAATCAATAACATCCCAAAACACTTGGGTAAGAGTTCACAGCTTCAGCAAATTACACCCAGGTACTGCTGAAGGGAACACCTGCAGTCAGGAGACTTAGTTAAGAGAAGAGCTCTTTCCTCTGTCAGTACAACCTGGGAAAATGTGTCAGATAGGGCTCATTTCTATTTCAAATGCCTAGTGACACTCAGTGGTTTCAAAGCACTTTTTAAGGGCTTCTTTCCTATAGGTCACTGCACTTCTAGAAAAAAATATAGTGAAACAATTGAATGAGTACATTTGATACAGACAACTGTAAATCTCCATATATTTTTACTCCTCTGGGGTAGAGAATGACCCTGGGCTCTTGACCTGTTTATCCTGACCTGACCCAAGTTCCCCCAGCAAACCTGCCTGGACAAGCCCTTAACAAGAAACAAGTTCGGTGCTTATTTTACGATGAATGAGAGAGAGATGTGCACTAAGTGTTAAGCTGCTCTACATTTAATATCTGAAAAGTTTATTATCCCTGCAGCACATAATCAGGGAAAAAAAAAAAAAAAAAAAGAAGGTAAAATAATCCCCTGCTTAGAGGTTTGTATTAAGACGATGGCAGTGGTATTTAAGAATCAACACAAGGCACACCGCATAAGTAATCTCAGCAATCTTAACAGTACACACAGGCTCCTCACAATCCTCACTAGAGAAACAGCAATGAAGTTGTCACTGCTCTCCAACAAAGCCATACCTTCTTAACAGCCTCCAATGGCAAAGCCCAAATACTACATCTGAGAAACATTCATGATGACATTTACATGGATCAGAAGGAAGAATTTTGTGGAAGGCTATTTATGCTAAAGTATTTAAGTTTTGACATTTCCATGCTGAAATTTCAAAAGAGCATATCTGTAGGTGTTTTTGATAAATTATGTATCATAAAGACAAGACAGTTATTAAGGAAAAAGATACTGGTAAGCAAAAGATTTTTGTTTTTCATTAACCAAAAATTACCTGAAATGTAAAATTATTGAATTCAGTGTACCGTAACCTAAAACTAACCCCATAACCTTCCGCCTGCAAGAAAAGATCTAATTATAAACCTTGATATGAAATTTAGTTAAAATACCCTTTGAACACAAAATTAACTTCAGTTATACTTACTGAGTCATTGCTACATCACACCTGTGCAAGTGCTTAAGTGCTCTAATTACAGGTTTATAGGATGTGTGCCACAGAAGGTAACCATCTGAACTCCATATAGGTGATCAGGACAATTACTCTTGTGTAAAAGCTTTTAACACAATGCTAAAAACACACAGCATTTAAGTGCACTGTTTCAGTTGTATTCTGTGCTAGCAGTGGGGCTACTGTCAGGGAAAACAGAAAATTGTCCAGCATCTTCAGCTTTTTTGCTTCCCTCCCTTTCTTCTAATGCTGGTGCTAGACTCCCACTACAAGCTAGAAGGCATTTGCAATTTGTAAAGTAACTTGTAAACAAAAAAGAAATGCAGAAAAATCCAAACAACATGGCATCTTCTGCAATGGAAGACTGAAATCATTACAAAAATCCTCCTGCTGCCGATAGAATTTATTTTATTTTCAATTTTGAACCAAGCATTAGTGAATGAGAAGCTTCTGTTGATCAAGTAAACTTTTGCAAACCTCCTAAGTGCCCTAGATAAAAGGCGTGTTTGTGAGCAAACTGTGTTGCTTACACCTTTAGAAATTTCAACTTTGTCTTTTTTCCTTTTCCTTTTTTACGTTCACAGGACCATACACTGATGGGTTTGGACAAGCCAAAAAAAACTCAACAAAAAAGCCAAATGTTGCCTCTGCAAACGCACAAGCTCATATATTTGTATTTAAATGTCTGCCCCAGTGAGCAAAGCAGGACAGGACCAGAGGCTCCCCATTCCCACACCCTTGGGCAGCTTCACATGTGCTCCAGCAAAGCACAGGTACAATTCAGGCACAGCTACACCAGCCAGGCTTTGCTTCCAGCAGGATGTTTGGCTGGTGGATGTACACTCCATGCTCTACCACCTGCCCTTTTCCTTGGCTAATATGGATGTGGACACAGAAAGCAGGCAGAGGGGACTACAGATTACAGCAATAAACCTGATGGGGATCAGGTGGGAAAAGCAAGAACACAGTAGGAAACACCACATCCCTAGCAAAAGGAGGTGAATAAAAAAAGATGAGGAAATGCTGCATAACAGAGCTCAAATATGTAGTCTTTGAGACTAAAAATCATTAAAAACCTTCTCCCCTTCTCCATGTCTTTGCATTAATGCTTTAATCCCATTGTCAGAAAAAAAAAATAAATATGATGATCTTACAGATTTTTACTCATAAAAGTATGATCCATCTTTGAGCTTTATGTGAACAAGAAATAGCTCCAGCTCTGGTTGGTTCAGACTTGGGATGGGAAGAGTTAATAAAGAACAAAATTGGGAAGTGTAGACACATTGAACTAATTTTTTTTTTTTTTGTAATAAACCATAAACTAAACCTACACAATCTCTTTGCAATTTAAATTGCTGCTTTGTCAGTGCAGCAGTGAACATCTTAGCAGGACCACTTTATCCTTTGTGTATTCCCATAAATCTGGCTTATCAAACTTCTAGACTTGGCATAAATTAATATGGAGCAGATTTACAGGCTTAAGAGACTTTTTCCCCCAATTTTTAGATACTTGATAATAACTGTACTACACTTTTTAATACATGACAGTTTTATAGGGTTTTTATATTATAATTAAAAAAAAAAAAGTAAAATCTTCTCTGGGCTGAGACTGAAAACTCATAAGTATCAAAAGAGCTAAGCAACCCAAAATTTAATCTGAGACTCCACATTTTTAGAATTATATAAAATCGCTAACATGTTCCCACACTCAGCTGCCTTTACCTGTTTAATGCTTCCAGTTTAATGTTGCTTGAGTACTTGTCTTGGTAACTCTGCTAATTACTGTACACTTTTAAACAAGGGAATCACAAAAACAGATTCATAGCTTTATCAAACTGTAAGAACTCTCAGGCCTACTTTAATTTGAATAGTATGGGGGAAAAAAACCCCAAATCTTCTTACCTGTCCTTCTTAACAAACCAAACACTTTTATATACCTGTGATTAGCCAACTGCTATCACACAAAATTATAGTGACTAAACACAGACATGTGAAAATTCCAAACTAGGAAAGTTCCCTCCCAGTGCTTGGAATAGCCCATTATGGAATAATTCTCATTTCTGATATTACATAGAAAAGAACTCAATCTATTCAAAGCAGTAATATGAATATATATTTAAAGTCTTATCATGCTAACTTGCACAAACTCAATCATTAAGAAGCTGACAAGAATTTCCTGAGCAAGTTCTGCATCACAAAATACACTGCTAACTAGGAATTTTAGTTTTGCTCCAATCTTAAGATTATATTAAGCAATGGCTTAGCCATTTAAAGTTCTGTGCCAGGCTTCTTGTGAAGTCAAGTAAAGTTGAATGGCATTTCACTATGGTTACCATGAAAGAGAAAAGATCTATTGTTAGAAACACAACCAATTCAAATAGATGGTTACTCACAGCCATTTGTAGCTACAGTAAAAATTCAGAGTTCCCTTTCAGAAAGTCATACCCAGTTTAAATGCTGGTTTTGCTTCTGTTTTGTTTTTGGGGAGGGTTCTCAACATGTGGCAGTATCCTAAATTTATTTATAGATTATGAAATTAATTTGAAAAAATGCTTAAGATAGAAAAGTTAGATGAGAAAAAAAGTAGCATTTTATTGTGTTGGAAGCCCAGTAACAGTATTTGAGAGTTTGCTTCCCTATTTCTGTGTTACAGATGACATCCCCCACTAGGCATATTTTGCTCCAGCCCTCCTGATTTCAGCCAATAGAGGACACAAAAGCTGCCAGGTTTTTGTGCCAGAAAAGCTGCTTCAAAGTAAGAGAAAGTGTTTATCTCTTGGTCTCTGCCACAAAATTTTCCAGATTCTAGACACACTCGTGTTCAGAGATTAAAAAAAAAACAAACAAAAAACAAAAAAAAACCAAATCCCTGTTATTTACTGCTATCCTGCCCTTCAGAAGGGCTAAATAGTTCTGCAGTCACCATCAGCCACACAGCTGTACATGCTGCAAGGCAGGCAACAACGATCACTACTAAATGAAGACTGATGACATTCTGAGGGGAACATTTCCAAGAAAAATTTCCCTAATCAAATTAAGCATTGTGCACATAGATGAGATTTTATTTTTAATCACTCATAACTGTTTGCATTCTAAACCCCACATCGCTGCACAGCCTTAGAGAAGTGGTGCAACTTGTAGTTACTTGGATACACTAGAAGAATAGGGACAAAGCATGTTAGGTCATAAATGTTCTTCAGGGTTATAAGAACAAGTATTTGCATTACCACTCTCCCCTTTTTTGAAAAAAACAAAACAAAAAAACCAAAAAAAAATCAAAACCAAGCAAAAAGGCCCAATGAAAAAGCAAAACATCAAAGAAATAGAACAGAATTGCTGTGGCTTTCAGCACATTCTGTCCAAGAAATCCAGCAGGCTCTTTTAATATTGTCAGTCTCAATTTCACTTGTTTATCTTGTGTATATACGTGCTAAGAAAAATACTGGAAATAATGGTAGAAGTAACTAGAATTAGACTGACGTTTCACTGGTGTGTAGTTAAAAAGAACAAACGAACCTCTTATGCTCATTAGTTAAATAAGAAGCTTTGGTGACACCTCAAAATTCCTTTTCTTTGCCCAAGGTCATAAGTTCATGCTTAGGTGAATCCCCCTGCAAGAACTCACAAAGATATGACATCCTCAGACTGAAAACACTCAGGGAACTGCAGAGATACACAAGCATCTTCTCATTAGCTAAATGTTATTTGATTTTTTTCATGCCTTGATAATTTTAAAGTCATTCACCAGACAGAACTGGCCACTGCAATCCCTGTCCAATCTGATACAGATACCAAAGGATCACAGTCTGCCAGAAGGCCGCCAGTGGATGCCTGTAATCTTCTCCTCCCTCATGATTTTTCACTGACTGATTTTTAAGGCTTGAAGTGATTTCATTCATAGCACACAGTATACTTGACATATCCACACACCAGTGGCCATTTCCTCTTTAAAAAAAATATATATATATTCTTCTTTTATAATAAAAGAGGAGAAACTGTCTACTGAGAAAAATAAATACATTTCACTGTTTTGGTCATTGGTCAAAAAAGATCCATTCCGATTTTATCACACTAGAATGGTACTAGAGAATTCAAAATGCATTTATAACCTAAGCATACACCATTTTTAGCAAGCTATAAAACTTAACCTTTGTAGAATATGAATAGTGCTTCACAATAGCTTTTAAAAGGGCTATTAAAACTTCACACTTCTGATAAAAAACAGTCTAATGCTCTTGATCCTGACATCACCTTTATACAAAGTATTTCTTCTGCAACTCAACTGCGTGAAAAAAAATCCAACCTATATTCTCTTTGGACCTTCAAAAAGTAATCTAAAAAATTCCTGAATCTGAAGTTTGCAAAAACATTTTAGTGGGGTTTCTGATTTTGTGAAAAGGTTTTTTCACAACTTTCAGATGGCAGAGAAAGAAATATCCTCCCATTACTTCACTTGTTTGTAACAGCTTCCAAAAATTACCTTTTGCATAACCACTGAGAAGAGAACAGAAGAAATTAACAGGCAACAGGCTTCTGATACAACTGTGGGCTAGACTTCCAAAAGCTCCGTTTTTATAAAGCAAAGCCAAAAACATTCACTGACACTGAATCAATAGATCAGAAAACCACAGCAATCTGTTAATCTAAGACTGGCTACAATTAAATGTTCATTTTTTAGGTCAAAACATATTTCTTCATGGGAACATACAGGGTCCTTGGGCTAACCCAGGGGCAATAAAGCCTCCACACTGTGATCACCCTTTTCTCTTCACAGAGAAAAGCAACTTAAAAAGAATAAAAAAAAAAAAAAATAAGGCAAAGAGCTCACTGTCCCAGCAGAAATCTCCTTTCTCATGCTATATTCATGCAAGCATGCTGCAACACCACAGCCATAATCCACATTTCAGCAACAAGAACAGGATGTGTGCTGGCACAAACAGAAGGTTTGATAGAGGCGCTACGGCTGGGCAGTAACTGCTTCATGCTTCAATAATTCTTCACACAGAAGCCAGTTCTAGTAGTAAGGACTCCCCCAACAAAATTTACTAAATGAAAGAAGAAAAATCAAAACACACACAAAAGAAAACAACAACAACAGAACAAACCAAACTAAAGAAAACAACCACCACCAAAAAAAAACCATGACAAAACAAAGCCCTAACGAACCCAAAACAATACTCACCATTTTTTTTTTTACAGGCTCATTATAAATACCACCTACCAGAATATAGGTACAAGCATGCACTTTTTATTTCTCCCTCAACTCTTGGGTTCAGCTTCTTCGGCTGACTGCAGCAATGTCAGCCCATCACAGTAGCAAGCCCATCTGTGAGACCAGAAAATCACAGAAAGCCATGACCCCTCAGTGTTTCTTGTTGACAATGCTTCTTTGATATGAAAATTATTTCTTTTGGGGGCTGAGATACTTCCTAGGAGTTGACACATGCAAACTCCACTTCTCCTGCAGTGAACACTTCTGAATATACATGGAATTGCTGCACAGATCTTCCTCTCTATCCTGCTAGTGGGGTACAGGCAAACAAGATTTAGAGACACATCTCCAATTCCTCCAAAGAAACCCACATCAGTGCAAACAGCAACCATGCTAATTCTGAGCTGAGCATCTTTATCTGCTTTGCAACTATTGTAATAAGTAACTTTGTCACTTATTTTGTATTTGCTCACATTTTATGTCTCATTTGCAGTACATTAGCTTTCATTTTCATGGAAGAGTCTAATTTTTTTGAGTTTCTGGGTTAGACAGCTAAAGTCCCAAAGTCTTCATTGACATAGATAGCACCCAGATATATTCCTTTGAGCAGGCTAATCTCTAAGCCATCTCTTAGTGTTACATATGGTCTCTGCCAGTTTGACCACTGTATCTCTGTCCTTTCCTTCCATGTTCCTCCCACACAAGGTGGGAGTAGGAAAAAGGCAGTAAGACAGCTCTTTACACTTGTAACAGTCTCTGCCCACACAATCATAACAACACAATTAATAAGCTCAGTATTCGCGTAAGACTTAAAAAAAAATTCTTGCAATCATATTAAACATGAAAGATGTCCAGTTTCAGCCCTTCATGTTTTAAGCTCCATTTCAGAGATTGTTTTAAACCCTGTGATCAGAGGGAGGGAGCAGCCTCCTACTAAGGCTGAGAGAGCTGGGCCTGTTCAGCTTGGAGGAGAGAAGGCTCTGGGGAGACCTCACAGCAGCCTCACAGTACTCAGCTGAGAGGGACCTTTCACAAGGACATGCAGTGACAGGACAAGGGGAAATGGCTTCAAACTGAAAGAGAGGGGAGTTGGGTTCCTTACTGTGATGGGGGTGAGGCCCTGGCACAGGCCGCCTGGAGAAGCTGTGGATGCCCCATCCCTGGAAGAGTTCAAGGCCAGGCTGGATGGAGCTCTGAGCAACCTGGTCTTGTGGAAGATGTCCTGCCCATGGCAAGGGGCTTGGGACTAGATGACCTTTAAGGTACTTTCCAACACAAACAATTCTATGATTTTAGGATCTTAACATAGTTTTGGAAGTTTGGCACATTAACACTACACTTGCTTTACAGCTGTGATTTCACTATATATCCTGCCTTTCCATTATCCCTTGAATATTTACTACAGTGTAAGAAAATATATTGTAACTAAATTTAACAGCTAGCTCCAAAAACTGGAAAGTCATATAGCTCATATTATAACCTAATGTCTGAATATAAAATATAGAGATTGAGGATTTTTTTTCTTGGTAGTCTAATCTGATACTTCTCTTAAACTGTTAGTGGGAAAAACAAAAACATCCATCCTGCTGTATAATTTTACTCATGAAGAGTGATATTTACCACTTCCTAGGAAAGTCAATATATCAATTTTACAAATATTTTACATTTTTTCAGATTTATCTTTGGATTTCTCTTTATTAGGTAAAAAACAGAAAACCATAGCAAGCCAGCAAAACCCACTAAATTGAATAAACAAGCCACAATAAACCAGTTTTGCATTTCAAGACCACATGTTCTCTGCTTTAAGAGAAATACTACATGCATAGGGTATCACTGTCTGCCACTGCAGGAAACTACCTCTCATAAGCAAGGAGGATGAGATTTCAGCAGGACCAATCATCTTTGGCTGCTTTGTATTTTATCATCTTGCAGACAATTTCCTTCAGCTGGGGAGAGATGAATACAAAAGCAAGACATTCTACTTATCTTTTTTATCTTCCACATTGCTAGAGCTTATGAAAAAACAAGAGTTTTGATTGCTTACTCCAAAGTATAATATTTAACTCCAGAGCAGGAAGCCTTACAGCCAACTTGCTCCAGCACTGCTTGGGCTTAAGTTAGTTGTTTGTGTTGTTTATTTCTTGAAGGTTTGTGTTTTGGGATTTTTCTTGTAAATCCAAAAGAAATAACTTCCTCTGTAATTTATTTTGTCACTAAAACAGCCAGAGTCAGCTAACGGTTAGTATAAGTAATATATGATAACAAATATTTTGCCCTAAGTTACAGGCAGGCAAACCTGAAGCTAGCATGAGTCTCATTACAATGCCATTTTTGGAAGCTAAGTCCAGCTGTGCGTCATTCCAAAGAACTATGCATATTCTTTATTAAAATCTATTAGTGGGCAGGATATTTATTTTCTCTCCTTCATTTTCATTTCCTAACTGCATTTACACTGTGTTGGCAGTGGCAAGAGATGATGCATGTTAAAAAACAGAAAACCATTCATTCTGATTTCCTAATTACAAGGGAGTAGACCCTGGCTGTTTTGAACTATCTCTTTGTTTTGGTTCACATGTGCATTAAATGAGCAACCTTTCCTGCAGCTAAGTGAGAAATAGCAGGGCACTGCTTTCCTGGCACTCTGAAAAATGACTGCTTGCTTTCAGTAATACCGAGGTCAAAGTAACTGGTGAATATACAGAATATCAGAGCAAAACCATTCAGGATCACTCTACTCACAAGATGCTGGTTGGGAATCTATAGTCTTCCAATGTCTTTTTCTGTCTTTCACTGTCTCAAATATTTCCCTCTCCTTAAAAGATAAGCAGATACTGAAATACTTGCATCCTTACACTTGTGGGGAAAAAATCCACAGAAAAACCCAACAACAACAACAAAAAAGAGAGTGGGCAGCCTCTCAGGTACTGGGCATCCTCCAGTCCAGCTTCCTTCCTGTCAGTCATGCAGCCACCTTCTCTCTCATTATTACTTCACTGCTCTGCTCTCTTAGGGTCTAGATATTCACCAGCAAAGGCAACAACTTATTTTTCAAGTGTGTGGTGGGGAAAGTTGGATGTGTGAGAAAAGAAGCACAGGTCTTCTCCCAGAACAGTTACTGACACACTGGAAATACCAGTTCTGGTTTCGTCACTCAATTCAGAAGTTTGCAAGGAATCAAACTTCCCAGATTACTTAGATCTTGTCTACATGTCCTATGAAAATGTTGTGATCTATGCCTGAAATCAGGAGATCTGACACTGATAAGAAAACATAGGAAACCACATCATACTGACTTTTCATGTGGTATTTTTCACCATTCTCACATACCTTTCTTATCTACACCTCTTTTGTCTCCCACTACATTAATTTTTCTACTGAGTTTACACTCCATAAAACAGTTAATTTCATCTCTTAATGCAACTGATAATTTAAAACATAAAAAATTACTTTTAATAATACAGTCAGAGCAATTAAATTATGGCCTACTTTTGAAATGCAATAAAAAGTGGTTACACATTTACCTTCAAAGTTCCTTTATATTCTATGTCTCAAAAAAAATCCTCGAACTTCATACCTCCATCTATTTGAATTCTTCAATTTTCAATGAACAGGACATAACAGGGAAAAAAGCCAAACAAAAAACAATGAGGGGTGTGGGTCACCTTGGACATGGCAACATAAAGGACAGAGATAAACTGTGTCCTAACTTGTCAGGTATTGATTTTAAGATCCAAGACATCCTTGTTTGGATTGCTTCTTTCAATCAGGTGTAGATGATGGACATGTTCTTGCACACACACAAACTAACAGAAAAAGAAAATTCTGATGATGAATAGAATATAAACAGCATCATCTGAACTAGTTCAGTTCTGCACAGCTACAAGAAAAGTCATGTATAAACAGGTATGACTAAGTCTTTAGAATGAAAGTCCAACATTTTCATGTGCCTTAACAAATATCCATCAAGTTTTCTATCCACATTCATCTTGCTTTATTCACCACATTTTGACAGTTCAATAATTTTCTCCACTAATATAATGTTTTGTTCCAAAAGCCCCACCATTTCTGTACTTAGAATTTGATACCAGATGAATAAACTAACCTTCTAAAACTAAGAGGTAGAGAGAACACTGTGTCAATTATCACATCTTTAGTCAAGACAATGACACATTACAGCTCATAACCAAGTCAACAGCTCTGCTCCCTCTGTCACTGTGTTCATTTGCAAAGCAAATTTTGACGAGGATGAACACTGGCAGGCTGAGCAGAGTGGAGAGATGCTACAACGCTGCCATCAGAACAAAGGAGAACACCGCATGGGAAAATCCAGGATTGCCTTAGGATTAGAATAACAGAAATGGGACGAAAGTTATAAAAATCCAAGTTCTCCTGAACATCTCACTTACGAGTGTGGCACAAGTAGATGAGCCCAGGTATAACAGATAATGACACAGCAACTATGGTCTGACAGCTCAACAGAAAACAAAACCTAACTTATACCTGAGGACAAAGTATTTATGTCACTGTATGACAACCACAGTGAAGCCTCAACTCAACAGCACACTGAGGTTAAAAGTATTTTCAAGACCTGATTTAACTTGAACAAGTAAAAAGACTGTTTACTTGCAAGAAGAAAGTCTATCACATGAGGGAAGACTATCACATAAGAGAGACTATTTTGTTATCTAAACATACTGGAGATAGAAGTGTTTGAGCTACAGTTCAAATACTACCACATGCATTATTACTGCACTCTGACAAGCTGAAATTTTCTTCCCTTCTGAATGGAAGAAGCAATGACAGAAAACATAATTTTTAAAGGGAATCAGTCAAATCATAAGTCGAATTTATATTATCATCTGCAACTATGTGGGCACTGACTCAGTGATCCAAGATGCCCCTTCCAGTCTTAAATGTTCATCTCTGTCTTAGTAACATCACTACAAATCTTCCCAAAGGAAATTCCAGTGTGGGCATAAACCACTTTTTTCACCCAAATGTGCCATGCCCTTTAGCCCGAAACTAGCAGTTAACACCTGAACTGGAAGTGCAAAACTCCTCTGAGCCTACCTCAATTTTCCAGTCTGCTGAATTTTTAAACAAATTCCCCTATAATGAGCTTCTAGCGGCCAAACCCCTTATACATTCAATATAGATCTCCCAAAGATTTCCTCTTATCCTCTGCAGCCTCTCTGCTCTCCTTGTGTTTTTACCATTTTTTTGCTTAAAATGCCAATTTTTCCCTGCTGAAATTACTATGCCTGTAACAACATGCTGTAAGCCCAGCACTTGAGGCAGAAGCCTTATAAGGCTCCAGGAGCACCCGATGTGCCTGGTACCCTCACACTTCTCCATTCAGCACCAGGGATGCACCACCAGCCTGGGAATGTGCAGATTCATGTTTGGTCATACTTCACACTCTCCCTTCTCCTGCCCCACTCCTCTCCTTCATCCTTCATCTCTTTCAGAAATGTTTCTGAAGTGATGTTTTAGGAGTGACACACCGCAGTTTTTCCAGCATTTAATAAGCTGGTTTAATAGCAAGTACTTATTTGCCTGCATCTCCCACCTGCAATTTCTTAGCACTAATGCTGGTTGCCAAGCTCTAAGGTTCCTCGCCTTAAAAGCAGTAATAAACTAACTTCTAAATTACAGATCTTCTCCTACATGTTCTAAATATATACAGAAATACTTCTCTTGCTCAGTTGGAGTAAATTTAAGCTAATTTGATTCTGCAGATTTGCACTTGTCAGAGCATCAACCCTGTTTAAATCACATCTCTTACCAGATATTACCATTTTTCAAGACCACCAGCATATTAAAACTGTTACTCTTCAGTGCAAAGAGTACTGGACATCTCCAACACTCCTGAAACAAAGTCCTAATTAAAGTCTGGTAATTCTAGACTTGATTTTGGTACAGAAAAGAACTAACAAACACCAACAATATTTTTTAAATTCAAACCTGATTTTTGAATAAGAAACCTAGAACTTGGACTATTAAATGTGTCTGGAAGCTAAAGTAAGGAAGAATGTACCTGCATACCATTTTGTAATTGAGCATCCAATTCAAAGTTTCTACTTACTCATTCAAATGCAAATTAAACTAGCTAAAGCACAAATGCCCAGCCTGAGACACAAATTCAATTACAACAAGTCAGTCACTGAATTCTTAATATAGACACTTTTCTGTACTTATATTTACATTTTAATCTAGACAGAAGAAAGAACAATGACCCTGGTGAGGTATATGCAGATTAAACTTCATAATTAGGTATACGACAAATTAAAACAAGCCAAATAAAATAGACTAATAGGAGCTCTGGGTTTTTTTTTTTTTTTTTTCAATTTTAAGAGACAGATATGACAATTTTTATCACTTTTTGTGAAGACTTTTCCTCTCAGTGAAAGAACCGTAACCACAGACATCAGCCCAGAGATATGATCTCAGACTGGTGTTCCTGGCACGATCACAGGTAGATCAAAGGATAGAAGAGATTGTTCATTGGAACCATGTCACCTTTTACTAGACTTAAAAGCACTTCATGCCTTTAGCTTCTATAAACCTTTCAAATTTCAACTAATTAAGAGCTGAGGCTCTTTGAATAATTACTCCTGCACACACCCAAGTCAAAAGACTTTGGGAGGCTTGTTCCATGCACAGGACTGAGCAGCCTTCAGCAATTCCACACACTGACCCACCCTGGCAGGTAAACACCATGCTCAAGGGCTCTAACCACTCAGAAATGCAACCCACATCTCCCAGTTTTTGTGGCAGATGCCCACAGCTCAAGACCAGGCAGTTTCTTCCCACAGGTCATGTGGCTGCTTGTGGTGGGCTCACCTTCCCTGGATAGCAGGTCACTCCCAAACCCAGCTGGAGAGGGAAAATACAACTGAAGGGTCAAGGGTTGAGATGAGGACAGGGAGAAATCACTCATCAGTTGCCTCCACAGGCAAAACAGACTTGATTTGAGGAAAATTAATCTCATGTATTGCAAGTCAAATCTGAGTAGGACAAGAAAATAAGAACAAATCTTAAAACACCTTGCCCCTACCCTTCTCTTCTTTTTGGCCTTAACTTTACTCCTGAATTCTCTACATACCCCCACAGTGACACAGGGGGATGAGAAATGGCCAGTTCATCACAAGCTGTTTCTGCTGCTCCTTCCTCCTTAGGGGAAGGACTCTGCACACTCTTCCCCTGCTCCATCCCACAGGACACAGTTCTTCATGAACTTCTGTATGTGAGACCTTCTCACAGGTTCTTCAAACTCCTCCAGGGTGGGTCCCTTCCATGGGGGGCAGTCCTTCAGGAACAGACTGCTCCAGTGTGAATCCCCCACAGGGTAACAAGTCCTGCCAGCAAACCTGCTCCAGTGTGGGCTTCCCATAGGGTCCCAGCCTCCTTTGGGCTTTGCTCTGCTATGGGGATCTCCACAGACTGCAGGTGGATCTCTGCTTCACCATGGACTTCTGTGGGCTGCAGAGGCACAGCTGTCACACCACAGGCTGCAGGAAACCTCAGCTCCAGATTCTTCACCCTCCTTAAATACATTATTCCAGAGGTACTGCCACCATCACTGATGTGCTCCATGGCTCTATGGGACATGGGGGAGGTTTCTGGCATCTTCTCACAGAAGCTGCCCCTTTAGCTCAACCAATACCAAAAGCTAGCCCTGCAAACCCAACATACTGGTTCAGAGAAAGCCAGCCTTCTGTAGGGAATACTTCTCATACTCCTCAAACCACATCTCACAGATGTGTGCATCAGGACTACTAATCCAATCTGTTTGCAAACCCAGAGACTGACAGCAGAGCCAGGATTGTGTGCCTTGACAGTAACAAGCCTTACTAATGCAGTAGCTTTACTAATGCATTCTTGCCCTCATAAAAATCTGAGAATCTTGTCCAGTGCCATGTGCTCAGAGGTCAGTAGAGGTCACTAGATACCCTAAAAGATGCTTTGATCTTGTGTTGGAATCATACAGGTATCAGATCATTTTGTTTCAGAAAGGGCACCCAAATCAAAAGCAAAATAGATAGACCTCTTCCCATCCCACACCCATACTCATCTTACTCCTGTTTACAGTGTTACTCAGACACTGAATTTAAAGGACTTTTTGGTCTCAGCTGACCTGTAGCCTAATGTTACAGCTTGGCAGAATTTCAGGGTCAAAGGTTATACCTAAAACAGAAAAGCAAAGATAGAGTTCATTACAGAATTGAAAAGGATCACATCTAATGATCCACCATGAGCCTAAGTTTAGCTTTACTTCACCTAAAAATCTATCCATAGACCTGGATAAAGATTAAACAGGTAAGCACAGCCTTCCACTTAGCCCATCACCACCAACTCCAAACAGAATACAAATAAACTCAACTCCATACTAAACACAAGTTTTAATAAATTGTACTATGATGGAAGAGTTTTATATGGGCCAGATTTCCTGTGGAACAGTTAGATATACTTTATCCTATACATTTTTATTTATGTAAGTAGCAGTTTCAAGAATGTACTTTCTTTTCACATATCTTCTCCTGCTCTCCATACTTCATTTATTTGCATCAACATCCTCCTCCTTACTTCTGTCCTTTTATCACAAATCTTCCTGTAAAATAATTTGCAATTTTCCCATAGCTCCATGATCTGCTTACACCTTTTTGGCATTAAAAAAGCAGCAGAAACAATTGCAGTGGTGTGACAGGTGAAATTTGAAGAGGAGAGAAGAAAGAGATTTAGTTTGTTGCATTGTGCCTTTCGCTTGGGTGCTTTCTGGAGAATTAAAGTGTGCATTAAGCTAAGCATAACATTTCTGAAAGCATACAAAGATTCATAAAGATCTCTTGTGCTTAGCTTTATATTTTTTCCCCAACAATATTTAGTGCAAGTTGCAAACATCAATAAAGAACATGGCACCTAAAACTAACACACCTACTTAAGGCACAATATTGGCACTTACAAACTACCCTAGTAAAACTTCTGAAGGGCAAAACTAAAAGAGGAACTCAAAAGTGAAGCACAGCAATCAATCTTACACAAACACACCAAGCTTTCACAGCCACCAAGACATGTTCTTGCATGTATTAGAGCAGGTAGGCTACTCTGCTTTCTGCTCTAAGCACTGAAAATCCTAGAGGGAAGATTTCATGCCAGACTAGAAGAGAGTAAAAATGTATAATTTAAAGTAATTTTGTGTTTAAAATACACCAGTACAGAACTTCACAAGTTTCATGTTTTAATAAAGAAGTTATATACACACAGAGTGGATACTGGGCTACAGGGATCTCAGTGGCAGAACTGCCACCTTGTAACATCACAGAATTAGTTTGTCAGCATTAAGAATAATCAGGGTCTTCCCTGTTTATTTAGCACATTTAATAATAGTAAAAATAAAGAAATTGCTATTTGCAATGGTGAAACTTAACCAACCCGTATGTATGAGTTATTCCACCTTGAAAATTCACATTGCTGAAAAAAATTAAATGCTTTCTAAGATGAGAAAAATAAATTAAGACAAAGCAAGCAAAACCTCAGCAGGACAGGTGATTTGACTTCAGTTGACAGAAGCTACACATCACCTAGCTTCCACTAAGGACACCACTGCTACACTAAACAAGCCCTACAATTTGACATCAAAGGAGTTTTGAAAGACAGTACATTACATGCTGAAATCACTGTTTTTCTTCACTTCCTGACATTTTACAGCAACTGCCCAAGGAACATGAGAGACTTCAGCGTTAGTCAAATAAAAATCTGAGGAAAAAAAAATTCTGTTCTGCTAATACAGAAAACTTGATTGGAAGAGCTGCTGAAGTGACCTTCCAAGTGATGAGGTGTAATCAGGATGCTCCACTTTCACAGCATGTAAATGAATTAAAGCCAGAGAAGGTACTGGACAGCTGCCTTAGTGCTTCAACACCCAAAGGCATTTTTGAAACTGGCTACAAAGGGACATGCAGTCCATCTTGGAAATAAGTCTCTTAAGAGGACAATTCAAGAGCACACAATTAGCTGGAAACTGCATCCTGAGAGCAGTCTGGTGTGCCTCTTCATTACCCTGGCTGATGAGGCAGGGGAATATGAGAGCTGTACTGAAGCGGGAATAAAACAGCCATGACTGTCAGGGAGTGGGACAGAAGAAAAGGAAGAAAGGAAAAGAAAATGAAAAAAACAGTCAGGCACCAGTTTCCTCAAACTGTGGAAAAGAGCAAAAAGTCTGAAGTACAGATCGGCTGTAAAGACAAGAGTTTTCAAAGCAGCAGCTCCACTTCAGAAACAAGGCACTTGGCAAGAGGAAAAATGTTCAGGATGTTGATAAACAAACAGCCCATGCTGGTGCAGAAATCATTGCTGTACAGTTGGCTCTCCTTCATCAAGTTTCAATTCAAAACATTATCTAACTTCTATTTCCAATATTAAAATGCTGGCAGTACCATCAAATAATCAAGTAGTATCTTTATTTCCTTATTTTAAGGAAATCAGTCACATTATATGAAAATACAGCAATCCAGTCACACCACTATCAATTCCTTCTGTAGGATGTTTCTACAGTGCAGTAATAGGACACACAGCACAAAGAAAAAAGGCATCTGCAGAAGTACATGTTAATCTGCAGGCACCAGCTTATGAAAACCTCTGCTACAGTTTATTCCTCTGGCATTTGAACTCACACAACTTTTGAGGAATAAAGCAAAACAAAGAACTGGAATGTAGCAACAGAGAATTTAAAACACATTCAGTCAGCCCTGCCCAAGGCCATATTAAAGGTTGAAAAAGAAAATAATTCTATGCTTTCTTAGTGAGACAAAAAAAATTAAGATGGCAGTGTTTGGATCATCATCTCTGTTGTATTGCTCTCTTCTACTCTGTATTCTCAAAAAAAAAAAAAAACCTGCCAACTAAATGCTTTATGTACTTATTTTAAAATTAAAAAATACCACTTTAATAACTGATCAACAGGAGAAATTTATAATGAAAAATGGGCTTTAATAATATTCACTACACACAGAATCACAAGGGTTTATTGGTAATAAAAACCTTAATTACAGACTCAATTATTGATAGACATAAATGAAGTACAGTTATATCATTTTTATAAGCTGTGCAAAATATAAAATAAAAAGCAAAGAAACCATTCCTGGGCTTTATTATTTCATGTCAGTAAGAGGATTGTTGTTTTGGTTTTTTGGTTTTTTCTTTGGTTTGGAGTTTTTTTGTTTTGTTTTTGTTGCTAGGGTTTTTTTAATTTATAAAAAAAAAAATTCTGCAACAGCCCTCATTCCCTCTGCTTTTCTTTTCCTTTACCTTTCACTTAGCTTTTCCATCTCCATCCAATTTCTTCTTTCATGCAGTAACAGAGTCCTTCCCAGGCTACTTAAATTCTTTCATTCTGCCATTTTAGATGATGACAGGAATGAGTTCCACTGACCATTCCTGACCAGGAATGCTACTGCTGCCAGTAGCCATGCAGCCACCACTCCCCCAGGCACCCTTCAGCAGCACTGCCTCAGGTGCAGCAGCAGCAGCTTTTGCTAGAGGGACAACCCCACCTGGCCAAGACGAGCTGGTGATGGCAACAAACCACAGTTTAACTCTCCTCTCATCTCTGCTAAGGGCAGAGCTCACTCTTTCGTCCCTCTCCTGTCCACACAGGACTTTAAGAGTCTTGCAGTTCTCTTACCCCTTTTGTACGGCTCAGGTACCTCTGAGCTGATGTTCCACAAGGTAGGAACAAAATAAGAAGGAAAATTGCCTTGTTGATAATGCAGCTGAGCAGCACCATCATAATTCAGCTCCTAGGACATGACCACATCCTTCCACACCAGGGTTCTGTGCTCATTTCGGGATCCTTGCACAGCTCAGGCACACTTAGCACCCCAGAAAACCAATGCCAGAAGATACCTGCCCTGCAATCAACCCTCTGCTCATGAAAGAGTTGGTTAAACCATCTGTGTGACCTGGATTCCCCAATTTGTGCAGAATTTGGGGCAAGTTGAGAAGATGCATGATCTTGGAGAACAGAAAAATAGCCCCACTAAACACAGATTATCAAGGCTTGAAGGAAAATCGTGCCAGTCAAGCTAGAGGAGGTTGCTATTCTTAGCATTGCTTCCAGTTAAATAAAGATTTCTGAGTTAAATAAAGATATCAAGTGTACCTAAGAAATGCTTTCATTTTCACTACTGCTGCAATCTGCAGCTGCAGTTGAGTTTCTCAGTGAGGTCCTGGGAAGAAGACAACAAGAAAATTCTATGAACTTAAAATAACTGCACATTGTCAGAGATTCAAATGTTATCTACCACTTTTAAAAACAGAGGTGCACTCAGGAAACTAAGTCAATTAACAAAAAGATAATACTGAAACAGAAAATATAGTCATGAGAGCCTGACTAATGCCAATTAAATGCTCTTTGAAACAAGAGGATGTCTGTGATACATTATGATTCAGAAACTAACTGGTCTACAAAAGCTAGCCTTGAACAAGAAACAACAAATGGTTGTGTTAAATAACTATAAAGTTAACACAGACCAAGAATGTTTTTTCTTAAATTAAAAATGAGCAAAAACTCAACTGGTAATACCTACCAATTTCAGTAGATTTTACCATGCTCATGGAGAAAAAAACAAAGAAAAGGTACAAGACACCCAGTTTCAACAAAATTAATTTTATCTTGAGCAAAATAACCAAGAAATACAAATAAATCAAATATCCTACTGGGCATAATCTGGCTAGGAGAGCAACTTGATCCAACCATTTTTGATAGCTGCAGTTTCAGATACTAGGAACTTAAAAAAAAAAGAAAAAAACCCCAAGGATTATATTGGACAAAAGATTTTTTTTTACTATTTCAGTGAAGTAAGCTATGCAGAGGTATGCAACTCTGACAGAATATGCTGCCATCCAGCAAAAAACCAGAATCAAAGTCTGCATAAGCCTCTAGAAATACCATCACAGAAGAGTCAATAATCAAACACCAATTATAGAACATTTGAACAAAAAAAAAGGAGGTACCTCAAAAAAAAGAACATGAAAGGTTGCATACAAACAGCAAACACTAGACTAGCAGGTCTGAAAGACTGACAATTTTATGGTACAATGCACTCACTGCCTGTCACCAGCAACAAATAACTTCCATACACAAAGAATTTCAGATCCTTGTTGAGAACGTTGGAGGAAAATAAAATCATGAAAAGAAGGAAAGTTATCCTTTGTTACTCTCCCACTTATCTGTAAATTCTGAACAATGATGTGGCTGAACTAACCACGCAGGGATGCAAGCATTCTTTAAACTCACAAAGCTGAAAGGAAAGTAACCTATGCTTACAAGTGAAAAAAAGGTGTTTGACTAATGAGAAAGTACACACCATCATCTTTGTTGTGGGATGAACGTAAATTGAGCTTAGAATTTGAAGGGCTTGACCCTCGTCTTTTGGAAGCCAGTTTAGAAGACTTCAGGAAAGAAACATTTCTCCCTCATCTCCCTAAAATGCAGCATGTGGAAACACATTTGAGATAACGTGCAGGAATTCAATGAAAATTATTACAGCTCCTAACCTTTGCCTAACAAGTTTCAGGGCTAGGTAATTGATTATAAAAATGAAACTGCATTTACTATTTGCTAACTTCTGATAAGCAGCAGCTATATAATTGATTCTCCTTTTCAGTATGCAACCAATTGCACTGGTATGAAAGCCTGTATGTGAAACACTGGTATTTTATTTAATAGTTTGTCTCACTGCCTACTTTCCCCTCTATGAATAAAAACCGAACTCAAATTGCCATAAAAAATGATGTGGACTACTTCAGTGTATTTAGTGTTATTACTGGGTAAATGGCCTGAGACAAAATGAGATGCAAGGTTATCTTAAGTTACTACTTTTCTGGGAGGAAATCTACGAGTCAGAAGCAATCATTAGTCATTGTTCCACAAGTCTCCCAAGAAGATCTGTCACAGAAATCTGGCAAATCTCATAATCCTGTGTTTCTGTTTCTCCAAGGTATAGTTTGGTAGACAAATTCTGATTAATTAGCTGTATCAGAATAGTTTGCTAATATAAACATAGCACTCATTAACATGTGTTTTCCTGGCAGCATAACAATTCTCCCTTCCTCCTCTCCCTTGCTTTGCTTTTGACAGTGCAGTCTGCTCACGTAAGCACATCTATGCTCGCACCTGGGCTGGTGTAGAAACATGCATTATATTCTTTGAGCAAAGCCTGTTGGACAGTTAGTCCTGAGAATTCTACCTAATACTTATCTGATGTGTTTCCTCTCTAGATTGTCCCAAAACCCCTAAAGCTTGTGTTTAATGACCCACGGGGAGAAAAGAGCAGCGTTCTTTACTCCTCTGCATAATCACCTGCTGGCCTAGAGCACAAGTCTCTCCCCATGGTCACTCACACAAATAGGGCAAGGCAACAGACTTTGAATCCTCATCACAGTCACTTCTGACTGAATGGTTCCTACACTGAGAAATTCTGTATAGAGAGCTCCTAGGTGTTATTTGAGACAACAGAGAAGCCTGTGATTAAAAGAGTCACACTGTCATGCTATCGTAGGCATGGTTAAAGAAAGACAAAAAAAATATTTGTTTAAGCCCATTCTTTCTTTAGACAGAGCACAAGTTCAAGTAGAAAGCACAATGCCTAGAGATCAATCTTCCACTGATGTGCCTGTCCACTGCAAAGGGAACAGAGCACATGCTGGTCTTCAGTAACTCCCACTTTATCTCAGTAAATTTTCTATACATCTTGCTTCCTATCGTAGTTGTATGCACTGAGAGACAGGATTTTATTTATGTCTAGACAACTTTTTAAGTATTTAAGTCTCTTACAGCTAGTCACAGTGATCCTTCCTCCACTCACATTTTATAATCTTCCAGCATAATGAAAAGTGATGTCCAGGAGCTGGAACACCCTAAATGATCATTATTCACAGCAATCTAATAAAATATGCTTCACTGAAACTTAATATTTAAAGAAATACAAACTGAAATTAAAACTACTCTGGGAGTTTATTTTAAATAGCAATAACAATAAAGCACTACAATATCTTGTTGAAAAGTGGGACACAAACAACACATGAATGGGACCATAACTGAATTAGTCTACACTGCAAAATAAACAAGTAATCATCACAGGATTTGATAGCCATGCATTTAAACATATCCTAATCCCGAAACTAATAAGAAGGCATAACTATAAAAATAGATCTCTCATGTTAAGTCTCATAAAAGTCACAAAACTGCAAATCTGCTCTAAAGGATTTTCTCACATTTTAATTAACTATCATAAAAATATTGTGATGAGATAATCTCAGTTTATATAGAAGCATTTTCTCCATTTAAAATTATGCTCAAGAAAGCTTAGTAAGCTGCCTATTCCCTGCTGACAGGCACAAAAAAATTTATCCATTCTTATATATTCTATTTTATAGATGGGAAAACCATGTGTGTGCAATTTAAAAATGAAAGCTTTAAAAAGTCAATCAAAGAGGTGAACTTACATCAGACTTGGGAAGACTGAACTAGATCAATCCCCTACGTGAACTATGTCTCTGCAAATCATGATAGCTCAACATGCTCTGCAAGGAGCAGAAAGATACTATGACTCCAGCATCTTAACAGCCTCTACACCATCACTTTTGGTTTACTGTATGCTCCCATGCCCCCTCTGCATGGGCCCTGATATTTCTATTCTAAAAATCAGGTCCTTAAGAATCTATTTAAATACTCAAATAATTTCAAATCTGGGTGTTCAAACATATGCTGGACGATGGCCCAAAACTATTGTGTTGGCCAAATTTCTGTATTTGGTGACCAAGCAAAGCTGCTGTTACTGGTTTACAGCACCTGTCAACTACCACAGGCTGCTTCTCCCCACTACAGTCCAGACAGCATGAACAGGCTTAGACCAGAAAAATGGCTGACTGTTGTAATTTCAGCAGCAGTGGGTCATACATCTGTATTTATTACAATATCCTTATTAAACAACTAATGCTACATTTCTTCAGAATTGGTAACAATACACTGTGAGAAGACAGGCTGCTTCCTTCCAGGAGTCAGAGTTTCTTGACCATCTCGAATGCCCATAGTGGAAGGTGACAACTCCACAGAACATCTGATGGCCCAACGGGACAGACACAGACATTGAGGTCACCCAGCGATTATGCTCAGCACATGACATCCCTTCCCTGGCACATTACCTCATGCACCAAGTCTCTTAAAATGCCTAGAAGAAAACATTCAGGGTTTTTTTCTCCCCTCAAAAAGACTGTCAGTATAAAGAGCTTTTCAGTTTATCTGTCCTGACCCCTAGATGAAGAAGGGAGGCTGTCTAGAAAGGGTGAGTTAGTCCAGGTGGTTGCCCTATGAGCACAGGCCACATATGCCCAGTGCAAGAATGTGTCAGCTTTGCCAAGTGGGAAGCAGAGATGGCTTCCTGAGACAGGAAATAACACTAAACTGTGTGGCTGATGAAAGAGGAACAGGGTGACATGGCAGTAACAGGATCTTTACCAAGAGGAACATCCTGCTGAATTACCGCAGGTGAAAGGAAAGGGTGTGACTGTCAAACCCAGGGGAGAACGTGGACATACAGACAGGGGAGGCCAGGCACTGCCTATCTTGAAATTGCATTCTCCCCTGCTCCTCTCCCTCAAAATACTCTGATCAGGGGCTCTCCTCAACCCCACCACTTTCCAGAATGCTTTCTGCTCTCCTGTCACAACTTGTTTCACTCTCAAGCCCAAATGCAGGAGCCTTTTCTGTGCAGAGGGCTTCCTCCCCCACCCACGCAAGGGGAAGAGGCAGCACACATTGGCCTCTGCTTCCTTCCTTCTGACATGGCCTGCCTGCTCTCCCACCCCAGGCTCTCCACCACCAACACCCCTTCCCACTGTCTCTGCAGCAGCAGGGCATGTGACAAGCCAGATCCAAAAGCTGGGCTCCCCTCAGATTCAGCTGACTGTCCTCCAAAAACCCACCCAATGACACGCTAGCCCCACACACACCAGCTACAGCTCCTCCTGCCCCCACACTGTCTGTCCCTTCTGTCCCAGCTTCCCAAATGACATTTTATCCTTCTCAGTCTCTGTTGCAGACCCTTTTCCATGATTTGGCTATAATATTTATTTCCACAGGCTTTAGGAATATACTTTGTTGAACATGCTGGAAGTAAGTTCTTTGCCTTTAATTTGGGTCTGCCACTGTGAAAGATGCTGATCTGTATCTTTGGCCCAATCACCACTACTGACAGTGAACTTCTCACTCCAGTCTGTAAAGGCTCCAGTCATAAATATTTGCTTACAGAACAGTGGCAGAAAAGTAAACTTTTAAGCATGCACAATAATAAATCCTGTCAAAGATACAAAGTGCTGCTGTTGCAATCCTAGATCCTCCAGCTTTAATTGTTCGCACCTCTAAAGCCTTCACTCTCCAAAGCCTACAAAACATAGAAGCATATTACGTCAATAACAGAGTGAAGTTAAGCAAACAATATGCTAGCAAAAAAGTATTTCTATTTCTCAGCCTGAAATGTTCTCAAATATCTTTTGATGTTCAAGTGGTATTTATAAATCAAAACCACTTCTATTATGTTATTTTGCTTTCTTTAAGCCAGAAATCCAGACATTTTCTCTTATATTTCAGCTGCCAAAAGAATAAAAATTGGTGGGTAAGAATTTAAGTAATCTTTGCATCTTTTTCCTTTTCCTATGATTTTGAGAAGTCAGGTTCAGACTCCCCTCAAAATAAAATGGCAGCAAAGAACAGCTTTAACTTCCAACTCACTATACAAAATTTTAAACCTCCACTCGTGTGTCATCAGTAGAAGAGATCACATGTGGCAATATACAAAATACACCTAGAAGGCACAGTTAAAGCCACACAAGGGTCCAATCCAAGGCTAAATCACAGATACTGATGCTCCTCAGATGCAGCAGTAGCTGGTGGTACAGGCTGACACTGTCAGGCTCCCTCCAAAGTCACAAAACACTCAGCCTAGTCCTTTCCTGCAACAGAGGGAGGAAACAGTGTCTCACAGGAATTGCTACTCCTGATGCAAATGGAGACCTCCCTGAGCTTTCTGACCTGGACATGTGCTATTCCAGATCTGATCACAAGACAATCTCCTTGTTCTAAGCCTTGCGTGGCAAAGTTCAGCCACCCTGACACTGGGAGAGCTCTTCAACATGCAATTCACCTGGTGTATCTGCAAATATAATTGGCACAAGATTTAAGCATTCCAGACTCACCAACAGCTTGTGGGCAATAGAAATTACCAATGATGTGCATCCATTGCAGAAGTAGACCATACAAAATTATTCAGCCCTGCAGCTGCAACTAGAGCATTACCAAGCAGTCAAAGACCGTGAAGCGTCCATTATGTTTGAAGTATAGCTCAAGCAAATGCCATAAGAAACAAATATTTTTTTCACCACTGAAGTACCAGAGATCACTCAAATCCTTTCAGATGAAATGCATGCTGTAGTACTTCCACCCTGTCTTAACCCAAGAGTGCTGACATGTCCAAGGGGAAAGTGGTTCACCTAAGCCACTGTCAGTCCCAGCTCACAATAGCTTCTACAACTATCACTGTTTGAAAAGCCTGGCATATGGTGCCACTTTTTTCAGAGAACACTCTCAATCAGTTTCCTCTTTCATCAAATTATATTTTAAAAAACCTAACAAAAACAACAGAACAACAACAACAAAAAAACACCAAAAAAAACCTCACCAAAAAAACCCTCATCCAACCCTAAATCCATATCCAGTGCTCAGTGTTCCCTGACCACAGAAAATTTAAGAAACTCTGGATTTTGGTTGGTTTTTTTAGGTTTTTTGGTTTTGTTTTTTTTTTTTGTTTTTGTTTTTGGGGTTTTTTTTAACTTTCAAGTTGCTGTTGAGGAAGACAATGGAAAACTGCAGAGCTTAACACTTCATTAGCAGATGGAAGATTTAGGTCATAACCTCGCACCTGGAATTAAGCCCTAATAAAACTTTTGATTTTGTAGTAGCTATCCCTCCCTAAAAGTAGAGTTACAGTTCAGCTCTAAAGGAGGAAAAGAAAATGCAAAAAAGATAACCAGAAGTGACACAAAAACCAGCTAAAAAACCCCTTTCAAAATCATTAAAAGTTTTAGCAAAAAAATAAAGGTTTTCATTGAAATATTCCCTTTTAAATTTCTATTTTTAAATAACAAAGTCCCTCAAGTTTTATGTAGTTTATCACACTGTCATAGAACTTGCAAGTCTGTGAACCACCAACTTCCTTCTGTGGTTATNTCTGTAAACCCCCCACTTCCTTTTGTGGTTAAAAAAAAAAAAAAAAAAAAAAATCTGTACTGTACAGAATGTCCAAAAAAAAAAAAAGCACGAATTCTCTATTGCATGAAGAGAGCCTCCTCAAAAGGAGTCAAGGTCCCCACATGCTCAGCGCTCTGCTCTCTCATGCTTAGATGAAAAGCCTTCCAGAACAATTGTTGCTGCTTACAGATGATTACACCTCACAGGCAGACTAGAAATCAGTTGAAAAATAAGTAAAAGCAAGCTATGGATGGTACTTTTGTGAATTAGAATCCACACCTAAAACAAGGTATCCTACCATACCAAGAGGGCTAAGTTTTTATACATATTCACACAAAACTTCCAGTGTGAAGCTCATATGTGGCCTTCAGGAATAACCATAAATAAAACTATAAGAATAAATCATTTTGAGAAATAGTTTGAATGCATTACTTCTGCCCAGAAAAATTAACAAACTCTTGGACTGAACCATCAAAAAATGACCAACAGTCTTCAAAACTACTCCTCCATCTAAAAAAAATGGACTGAGCATTCCAGCGAGAAACTATTCACCTGCCTCTCCTCCTCTGGGTGTAAATATCGCTCCTCCCAACACCCCCTTCTTTCTGGATAAAGCTGCTGGCAGCTCACACTCAGCCATTCAGCATTCACTACAAAAACACACTGTGTTATTCATTCCTCCATACCCTGTGCCACTGATGCAATGGAAAGAGAGACAAAGATTGTGAGCATACTGGGTGTGCTGAAGCCTATCTTTCCTTATCACTGCTGTACTTGCAGATGGACATAATGATTAAAAAGTGACCCACAGAGGGCTTCATGCACCATTCAGTGCAGAAGAAGAGTGTTTCTAAAGTAAGCAGACACATCTCTGCAGTAGGTCAGAGAGTAAGCACACCCACAGCAAAAGGTGGGAATTTCTCATGCTTGGAAGGAATAGAACTCTTTCTCCTCTTACATAGCAGAAATGAAACAGCCACCATGTACCTAAAGGTGATAACCACTACAGGGAGTTCCTGCCAGCTGGCTCTCAAGCTGCATGCTGTCCAAGAGGAACTCCCAAGCTCCCCAGGCTGAGCTGTGCTGCCCTGGTGGCTGCAGCAGCCCTCCAAGGCCCCCTTTGCAGGATGATGACAGCCAGCAGGCTCTGCAGAGCCTAACACTGCCAGCATGCCCCAATACCCAGCTACATTCCCACTCCCACAAGACCTCCAAAAAAAACCCACAATTCTCATTTCCCTGCTCCTATCCCTTTGTCTCTCAGACAGACACAAAGCATCTCTTTTGCCCCTCTGATACACCAACAGTTTTACACACAGGCCAGAAAGTTTGCCTTCCTTCTGGCTGCAGATACCCAGGGCTTAAAGCTCTTTTGCGATAAGAAAAGAACTTTCTTACAGAGCAGGCAATACATTATGTTAGGATGCATAGAAGATGGCAAAATATTCTATGAATCTACTAAGGAATGGTTAACCTGCCTCTATATCCACAGTAGTCACCTTTGCAACATACCACTTATTTCCCACTATCTCAAAAGTTTTAGACTACTCCCCCTGCTGCCCCTAGACTGTGCAAAAGTTTTGGATTTAACACCCCAGGGTACTTAAAGTGTCAAGAAATGACCCACAGACACAAGGGAGTCTGGACGAAATACAAGAACCCTGACCCTTACCATGTCTACAGGTGAACTTCCAGAAAGCACACTCCAAGATTCACACAGAAACTTTGGAATTTGCTGCTGTGGGGCACCACATTAACTGGGGTTAACTCTTGAAGGTAAAGGACTTAAACTTCAAAGCTGAACCAGAACATGTTGCATCATTCAACAGCAGTGTGATGCGCCAGGTCAAACTGAACTACGGAACACTCATCCCTCCAAAAAGTCTGTTACTGAAACCATGTCAAGAGCTAAACTAGTGGAGCAAACCACTTTATGAAAGTTTTAAATATTTAACAAAGCAAAAAATATCGGGGGAAAAACAGTGCAAAATATAAATTTATGCAATGTGAAGTAGCTGTCATTATTTACTCATACACTGGTGACTGTTTCAAACCACAGGACTCCATTATTAACCATAACTACTAGAATTACTTTACTAACCGTAAAGCTCTGCATTACTAAGTTCTTGCAGAAAAACAACAGTAAGAAATATAATTCAGTCAAAGTGGAAACTGCTGGGACACTCATAATACTGATTTTCTTATTGCTTCTATGTGTAGGCCGGGTTCAAGATTAGCAGCAAGTTGCGCAGCAGTTTGAAAACTGAAGAGTAATATTAAAAATACTTGACAAAAATCTGTCATGAATTATATTTGGAAAAATTATCCCCTTGCTAACCTTTAAAGCTGTCAAGTGCAAAATGCAAATGTTTTCTGGATTTACATCACCAATTGTCAGGGCACTACTTTGCTGTCAAGTGTCAGAAATTTCCACCTTCCCCAGTTTTAGAAAGCAAATCACATACTGGGGTGTCCCTGTGTGGATTTTAAAATAACACACGCCCTATCATCCTCTCCATATGCAAGCATTTGATGTGTTGTATCAAGAATGAAGAAATTGATTCAGCATTCTTCTCTCTTCTGAAGTTACATGGCTACACTGCAGTTTCCCAAATCCTGCCTGAATATTCCATTTGTCCTTTCCCTGTTCCATGTAGGGTTTTGTAGGTAAAGGCCACTGAGTTCATCTCTACTCTCCAGAACAACTAGAATAAATCAACAAACCATGATTTTATCTAGATGAGTCACAGAATCCACTTTGCTAAACACATGCTGCTTTGTACATTTCACAAAATAAAATTCCATGCCAAAAGGGATAAATGCATAGATTAATACTCTAGCGATCTCATCAACTGAAAAAGAATTCAGAAGCTGCAATTAAAAGAAACAGCACCTCACAAATAATTTTGAGATCTTGTAGTTGCCTTCAATTGCCCATTTTTAAGTGTATTTCAATCCATGTATTCTTTGTAAGGTATCCAGTTACAGACCCTCAAGTGAACACTTACCATTCCACCGCAGAGATAAACTGTGCTAACCCTTTAAAACAGGAGCCTTGGGAATTCCTCTTGGTCAGCATCAAAAATTCACTCAGCTCAACAATGACTTCCCAAAAAATAAATTGTTACATTTTCTAACAATAACAAGCAAACAACAACAAAAACAAAAACAAAAAAAATCAAACAAACCCAGAACCCACCCCACCAAAAATTCACATTAAAAAGCCAAACCAACAAAACCATGAAATAAGTCAGTTGTATATAAAATGCCACACTTAAATCAAGATGTACACAAACTACATCTATTTTGTTCTCCAATATCTATGGATATTTTCTTTAGTTAAATTGGAGAAAAATGGATTAAAAATGCTACTCCTGCAGCATGCGAAATGATAAAGGGCATTTGTCTGGGACTCATCTGATTGAAGAATAATGCTGACTTCATTACAGGCTTACTTGAAGATGACTAAAAGAATATTATTTTAGAAGTCCTGTTTTTTATTGGGACTTTATAATTAATTTCAAAACCATCTGATCAGAAATACTATTTAAGAAATAAAAGTATTCAAGAAAAATATAAAGTCCTAAGTTTACAGAGCAGTTATCAACTTTCTGTATGTATGCTTTTCTGTGTTAGAGACATGGAAGGGGTTAAAAGCATACACCTAAGCTGGCTTCTTTCACAATGACCACGTTTACAGAGTGGCATACATAGTCCACTTTTCCTTTAAAAAAAATTCCTGGAAGAACTTACTGAAAAAACAGACTTTTTTAAACAAATGCCCTACCTAACAGTTTAATGGAAGCTCTTTCTCTCACCCCAGCAGTGAGTCTGGTACAATCATTTCCTTATCCTGTTTGTAGCCTATTTCATGCCAGACCACTCTTGTTCCATTCGATCCCTGGAAATACCCTCTATTTATTCTAATTCTGTTTGGGCTTCTCCATGAATCTCACCAGCTGCTTTCCTAGACAAGAAAGTGTCACTTAAAAACCTGATTCTGTAGTGTATCCATCTGAAACACCCAAAGCCTTGCAGGAAAAGAGAACTATCTCTAATTGAGTCATCTTTTGGGGTTTGCCTAGTACATCATTTGGATTTGTCCTTTTGCCTTCATGCAAGAGGAAGCCTATGATTAAAGTTAGATGCTTTCAGTAATGAAGCCTAGCACCACAAAACACTGAAGAAACAGAAGCTTTTAATATAACTTTCTGGCTGAAGCCAGAGGTCTGGGAAAAGCTGAGACACGCTGCTTCTAACAGTAAGGTAGCGGAGCTCCCTCTATTGAATTAGCTGCCAATATCTCTTCAAAGCTTAAAAGATGCCAACTACGGTCAGAATCAATGTTCTAATAAAAACCTAAAACCTTCCAGCCTGGGCAGCTGGGACCTGTCATGTACACTGTATGCAAGAGACAGCTAAGGGAAAGGGACAGCCATGACACAGAGCCCGTGACACGTGCCAAAATGTCACTGCCTGCCATGGCTCCAGCCCTGGGGACTTCTGCTATCCTTGGCCACTGTTTGAGAGTTTTCCCTCAGGTACCAAACTGCTGTGCCCAACACCCGTGATCAACGATGCCAGGGCATACTACAGATGGTGCTACCATAGCAAAACCACAACACACGAGTGCAGCTCGAGCTTTTGAAGTTTTTCTTCACAACAGGGGTTAACTGCACAGAGTACCCCCTAAACAAAATATATGGATATACAGACTGCTGAAACACTTATTAAATCACCAACTGCACTTTTTACTTCTTATCAAGGGAACAGCTTAGTATTTCCATTGCTGTTGAAAGCACTTTGAAAGCTTTCTACCCAAACGTTATAGAACTGTTCTAACCCCTGATAACCTCTAAAAATCATACCCTGCAGGTGCTCTGGCTTGCTCTCTACACTCTTTTACAACTTTCTCCCATTTTTTACCTCCCAAAAGAAGCACATTTATTATCAACAATAAAAATACTAGTTTAGAAGAAGCAGCAGTGTTTTAATAAGCAAATATTTATTTGCCTTTCTGGAGACCTTTATCCACAATAAAAAAAACAATTTGATCTTAAGCTAGGCAGAAATTCCTCAAAAGAGCCAACACTTTGGAGTAGTAGATTAACATCCACTGGTGTAGGAATGATTATGATTCAAGTCATCCTCAATAAAACACACTGCGAAAGACAAAGGAAACAAAACCAGAGTAGAAAAAAAAAGGAAGAAACTTGATCTGATCACTGCCAGTAGTGGATTGTCAGAATACAAGGTGCATTGCAATCTCCTCTCTAAATGATGAGATTCATTTTCTAGTATATTAAATGCAAAAATGCACAGCCTTCTTTAATATTTATCATGTTCCCATTAAAGAAAATATACTGAGATAAAGAACATGTAGGTCAAAACCTTGTCTTCTGGGTAGATAACACTCAACCATTTCATATCAAGGGGAGTTGTTAATATTCAGGTTTTCCTGGAAAAATCACGTTCTGCTTAAGTAATTTCTAATTATCACCCTACAGGATTTACAGTTCTTTAAGAGTCTATCATCTGAGCATCAGTGAATGGAAACGTAACTAGTTCTCAGAGGAACTTGAGAGAAAACAGAATATTGCAACAGGTCCTCAATTCTCTTACAAATGTGGCCTTGCAGTTTATACACATTTTTTAATAAAAATGACTGTATTACCACAGGAAAAAGCTGCACACCAGCCAACCCAGAGGAACCTTTAGTAGCACTGAAGAGAGAGCCTGAAGATTACAGCGTTTTAGATATGGTAAAAATCAATATACAAAGTCTAGCCTCCTATCAGAACTGGCAGAACTAACCAAGACCATACTACGACACCATACTATGAGAGATGTGGAAAAACAGTTTCAACAATCATCATGGTAGTATTAAAAAGCCACAAAACACCCATGTGTGAAACAGCAGTGGAATAACCACTGGAGATCAGACCTTGAGCTAGCTTGTTTGTGATCATCATGTTATGGTCACAGAGTACAGATCACAAGAAGGGAAGACTGAGTATTGACAATCTAGTGTTAGTAAGACTGAATATTGATAATCTAGTGTAAGGAGATCCAATTACAAATTAGAGCTCCTAGAAAATAAGCCCATTCAGTCTCCCCAGGGTTACTAGGCTCAAAGTGCATACAGAGAGGTGGGGCTCCTCTGTAATCCGTTTCCTACTAGCAACCTGCTCTTATTTCACCCAAGAAGTTCAAAACCACCTTCACCAAAAAATACTCTCCAGAGTCCTCTGGTAGGAAGCTAAAAAAGCCCACAATGGTATGTTATGTATGAGCAGACAATATATTAAAGAAACACTTGCTACAGAAATGGTTTCTGTAATGTTTTCATATGGCTTAGAAGGATCTCACATGGAATCAGGTAGGATACTATGGAACTCTGCAGTGAGCATTCTTACTCTTAAGACGATAAACCCCACTGCATAAGCAAGATACTTGCAAGAAAACAGTGAACACAGTTTTAGCCTGATCACACCGATGTAATTTGCATTATGTAAAACACTTCTATTTTATTTTCCCCTTTATGTATCATCTTGCATAAATATTTAGAGATTCTGTTCCCAAAAAATTTCTGCTGGAAGTAAGTTAACAAATGAATTCTACTACAAAGAAGATAATATATAAACCCAGGGCAAATAATTTTAACAGCCCACGTTACTTTCAGGAAGGAGAATGGATGGTACTGCAAGAAAGGGGATTACTCTTACACAGGTTGGAAAGTGAAAATAAAATATCCTGAAATTAAATATGACTTGTGACAAATATATTTATTTCATGAACATAACAACATATATTTTCTTCAATAAAAATCACCTGGCTGAAATTTCAAGGATTTACAAACCTGGATGATTTCTGTTGTTGCCCTATGCCTTCTCAGTGCTACAAACCCAACAGCAGAGGGGAGAGCACAAGAAAAATAGTTTATGTTGGAAGACTTTCACATCAAAAAAGAAAAAAAAAACCACCTAAATATATCAAATGCTTCCCAAAGCAATGAATCTAACAATTAAAACTCACTTAAGAATGAGTCTGGTTACCTGTATATTAGGCTACAAACACATGACACACTGAAGCATAGACATGGGGTGCAGATGTTTTCTGACTTCAGAAAACCCATGTGAACTCCAGATCTTAATATAGAAATCCAGTTTCCCTTGCTCAAAGTCACACCAGATATACCAGGGGAAAAAAATGAAGTCAGAAGTGAGAACACAATGAGTGTCACGAATAAGATTACGTATTTCAGTCTCAGTAGGCTTAGGCAACATTGGCAACATGTAACAAGTCTAGTAATAAAAGGAGAGGGTAAGAGCTTCTTTGTAATCCACCAGAAGGCAGGGGGAGGGGGAAAGGTCATAATTAGGTCTTGATTAAGGGTTGACTTTCTTTTCACATACAGCCATTCCTCTAGTGATGTATGAGATTATAATCCATTTTCTCACTTAGTCTGACCTACAGTCAGTCTCTTAGTGCCAAATATGTACTTGGACCCCCTCTCTCTCTTTAAAATGAGTATCCTTCTAGGCAGTTTATTCTGTGAAGAAACAAAAGCAAGTTTTCTCATAAGGATCTCCAGCCCATCTTAAATATTGCCAGGGATATTTACAATTGAGGCACATAAACTTTCAATATGCCTTTAATAGCTCATCTATTGCTTTCCATACCCAAAGCTCAAATGGAACTCACAAAAGCCGAGAACCATGATAGAGTAATACAGCCATAATTTGTTTGGAGGATAATTTGTCAAACTAGCTATCATCTAAAATAGCTAAGATAGCAAGGGGAAAGAACCAGTAAAGCTACAGCAATATCAAGACCTTTTTATAGGTACTTTGGTATGTAAGTATCATTTCTAAGTAAGTATGTAAGTATTATTCCTCAGAATAAACAGAGAACTAGAGGCTTAAATCTACTACTGGGCTTTCCAGGCATTTTCAGAACTGTACGGAAAGTTTGTAAGCGGAGGTGGGGCCGGTTTCTCCCCACACATATTTCCTTATAGTTAGCCTGAGCTTCTCCTTGCAGGGCAAGGAAGGAATGAAGCACAGAAAAAAAACAAGTTAAATGGTATTGCTGACAGCCTATTAAGATTGTAGGTAGTCAAGTGACATTTTTTTATAGAGCTCCATCAACACAACCTTTGAGATAAAATATTTTACGGTTTCACATTTTCTTCAAATGGAAAATGTAGAGAGTCACACAATCACCAAGATCATTTTGTATTTACTCAGCTAAATCTCTCCACAGGGGCCAAGTCTTGCTTCTTAGAAGCTGAGGTGCTTATCCCTCTGATAATCCACATGCCTTCAAGATTTCCTAAAATGAACAGTCTTTTCTGAAGACTTTCTCTGCATCACAGCAACCAGTATTCTTTGTAAGCTCTGACACCAGGATTGGTGTTTATTATGTCCGACAGTGATTATACCCTCTATTTGCCAAAGCAAAAGCCAAGCAACACAGCCTGACACACTGCTTATGGTTCCAATATTGCTGTTGATTCTGTCTGGAGCTTTTTGCTATTCCATCTGAAATTACAGATTCAGCAGGCTTGCTGTACTGTTGTAGCTAGTTTTGAGTTTTCTACTTGGAGCTTGTAAAACACAAGTATAAACGTACCTAGTGAAAGATGTTTGCTCTTCTCTTCCATTTCGCCAAGAGCATACCGGCTGTAAACGGTTAACGGGAGAGCACGTAACAACCAGGCAGAGGCCAGGAATGAAAAACCACCACCAGCTCCAACACTTCTGCAAACCCTCCGTTGTTGTAAAGGCACATAGAGGCAAAGCCATTTCTTAAAGCAATACAAAATTTTACCACAGGCTGACGCTCTTTCTACAAGAATAATGAGACGGTCCCCGCTCTGAATGCAGAACTCCTCACTTCACAGCTTTTCCCTCAGACTTCACTTTCACGCTCAATATTTACAAAACAAAGCCTACAAACACCTCATAGCCAAAATATTCCCAGAACAATTAGGATATTTAGCACTCTCTGCGCCTTCCTACTTCCCTAGATCCTCACTCAGGAGTGCTTTTACGAGCGGGAAGGGGGAAGCGAAGTTACCCACGCGACCGCGATCCGCCGGCGCAGCCTCAGGCACGCAGCGCTGCCCCCGAGCGCGGCAACCGCGCTGCCCCAGCGGGCTGCCCGAGCAGGGGGCACCGACAGCGGGGCTGCCCCCGCCGCGCTCTCCGGGCNGCGGCCACTGACAACGCCCTGGAGGGACCCCACCGCCGCTTCCCACAGGGAAAGATGAGACCAGCGCCTCTCGATCCCCCTCACCGCTGGGGCAGCTCCTGCCTTTCCCGCAGGAGAGACAGCATCAGCCGGCGCACCCTCGGAGGGCAGGAGAGGACCGCTCTCCTTCAGAAGCGCAGCGGGATGCGGCGCGCACCACCGGTCGGGAGCGACCCCCGGCGAGCAGGGAGCCCGCGGTAGGTGCTAGGGAGCTCTGGGGAGCTTGGGGAACTCCGGGGAGCGGCGGGCGGGCACCGCCACCTGTGCCCCGGCCTCCCATCCGCCAAGTTACGCGCGGCCGGGACGGCGCGGCCGTGGCCACCGCTTCCCGCGGGCGGGCGCTCACCTTGGGGCAGGCAGAGAGCTGCGAGAAGGAGGCAGAGCAGGGGCGGCAGCGGGCGGCGGCGGCAGGAGGCGCAGGCGG
>VZRH01000785.1:439762-512262 GCA_013397555.1 Urocynchramus pylzowi | reverse complement strand
CGGCGCTGTGAAGGCGAGGGCGCTGGGGCTGGCGGGTGTGCGGGACAAGCCGATCCCCCCTTCGCCTACTCCTGCTTTGCCTCTGCTCGGTGCATGGGCTGTTTTCTGGTGCTGCGTTCAGAATGCGTGTTGGTTACGAGTACTGCAAATCCAAAGCTAAAAAATAATGAAATAATAATGACAATGCCCGTTCTGTTGAGCGTATAGAAACGTGATGGTGCCTTCTCTGAGCCAAAATGAAAAAAAAGGGGGAAAAAAAAATGCAAAGATAATAACGATCAGCTTAATCTGATTTAATTGATATAGCAGAGGATTGGATAAAAGGAGGGGAGCTCACAACACTCTGGTTGCATGAAGAAATGCACTGCAGGGTGAAGAGGAATCTGTCGTCACTTGTGGAAGTCGGCTGCCCTAAAGGTCAAAAAGATTCCTCATCAAAGTAATGTAATCCAGAAGCAGCGCTTTCATGCACAGTACTCTATTCTCCTCCTGTTTCGGTCTGAGTAAGCAGTGCTGTTTCACTGAGAGGGAAATAAGCATGCAGAAGCCGCACAGCAAGTTTCTCAGTTAACTGTTCTGCATGATCAACATGTAGCCCACGCAGTCATGTGAAGTAAACCTGATGTCCAAAATCTGAAATATGAATAACACACATCGTTTGGTCTCTTCAGAGGGACTTTCTAGTAGTGAAATCCAAAGTGTCGAGTGCTCTCGCTTCACACCATGTGATGATTTGAATTCTTGGACGGGAACTTCCCCAAAACTCCGGAAAATGAAAGACAAACTTAGCCAGTCTGTTGTGCTATTCTCAAAACAATTTTCTTGATGGCTAACAACTAAAAATACTTAAACATTATAGTGATACAGAGTACGTTTAGAAAAACACAGTCTGTGTACTTTTTTGCGTATCATGCCCGGGTTTTTGTAAAGCAGGGTAAGGGGTATTTGGCTTTTAGAACTTTAAGTCTAAAGCATTGTCTTCGCTTCAAAAAGTCCTTCTGTTCTTCCACATTATTATTATTATCTTTCATATTGTGTAAGGCACGTCATGCAGTTAGTTTTAAAAATACTTTACTTTCTAGGCTTACTGCTCAGCAGAGCTCTGTCATCCTTTGTTTTCTCAGTGGGTTTCTCTTAATGGGGGTATTACTAAGCAGATTAAAAAAATACTGCTTTTAAGATAAATAATCTTTTTGTTTTCCTGTTGAAGCAAATTAGTGTTTCCCATTCAGTATTTTGGTGTTCTGTTGGTTTGTTTTTGGTTTTTTTTTTTTTTTCCTTGCATGTTTAGAAGTTGTAGGGTAATCATTAGTAGGGAAATTAAATATTTCTGTTGCTGTCAGTCCTGGAGAACTCCTCAAAATCTTGAGAGAAGCTCTCAATAGAATTGCACTGAGATGACCATCTAATAGAGTTCAAACTTTTATTCCTACTTTGGATTTTTTTTTATAAGTTCTAGATCTCTTAATAGTATGTGCTGATTTTACAACAACTTGGGCTCCATTACAAATTAAGGGCCTAATCCTGCATTGATATGGGCAAGCTTTTTGAAGTGGGTAAAATTGTGGCTGGCAAAAAAGGCAGAAAAGGCCAACTCTAAAAATGCTCTGAGTGCAAATGAACATAAGAAAAGGCTTATAGGCTAGAATTCACTCTGCATTTAGTACCTGTTTGCTTTTTTTTTCCAACGTGGCAATAGCGAGATCAATTTGTATAAATGCAAACACATAGTTTGCTGGTTTAGGGAATTAAATAATGCCCAAGTACCTTGTTTTCAAAGCAGATGATTAACTGCTGCCTCATTTGCATCAACATAATGAATAGAATATGTTCTCTCTCACTGGGAGAAGGGATAAGGAAGTCTTTCTGAATATTGTAAATAATTTCCAATGGTGTGGTGCAGAGACTGAAAGGCAAGGTATAGAACTATACATTTCAGGCAAAACATACAGGATAATTTTACAATTTATGCTCAAGATAGTATTGTGAAAGATTATTTGAGGACTATTTTGCTCGAATGTGTTGCCTAAAGTCTGTAAGGAATATGAGAAATGTGAGAGATTACATTAAGGACATAATACTTTAATCAGAAGTATGATTTGTTTAGGGTTTCCCTCACTCCTTTGTCATTTATCTTCAAAGCTGTTTCTACCTTTCACATGAAAGGAGCTCTTTGAATTCTGAGTAAATAGAAAACATCTCAAGCTCAGATTGCTTGAGTGTTTTGATAACTTTACAGGATTTTAAATGTGATTAGAAATTGTTAAGATAATTATTAAAGATATCTTTATATGCTATTTCATTTCATCTATCCTCAGTTCTAAGACTTATAATTAATTCTTTTAATGTCTATTAGGTTGATAGAACATAGATTTGTTTTTCTACAGATTATTTTCTTGGGCCATGCTCCTCTTCCTAGTGAAGTTAATGGGAGCATGAGTGAGGCACTGATCTGTTGGAAAAGTAACAACTGCCTGGCTTTAAAGTCCAAAATAAACATTTATTTTGAAGAAGTTAAAACATTTACTAGTACAAAAAAATCTGTAGAAAATAACTGGTTTTGAAAAGCAATAACAACAATAATAATACATTGTTAAATGCTTAATCCTATCAAACCATAGATTTACTACTTATGTGACAAAGTGAATTGAAAGTATAATCCATTAATAGTGGTTGTGCATAATAACATAAAATTTTTGTTAAGCTGAAACATCATTTCCCTTTTACAACAGGTACATAAAACACTTTGGAAGCCAATTTCTAGCAAGAATAGTAGAAAACAGTGTTTAATAGAGCACAATGCTCCTGAAAATTTAATCTGTTGTTAATAGTGAGTGGATGACTGTTAATATTTTTTCAAGGAAACTTTGAGGGCTGGTTTGGCTCAGCACTCAAAATACAGTCTGCAAAGTGGAGATCTGTTGTTGAATCTGTTGTTGTTGATTTATAAGACAAGCATTAAATGCAATGTCCAGCCTTGCATTTCTGCAAGTTTGATTCTGTTCATTTGGCTGGGCACTGCTGAGGTACAGGTGTCAATTCAGCAGAGACTTGCATGGGTTTAGATTATTGTCATTTGTGTCAAAACATGATTTAACATTATCTAACACCAAGGGTTAAGCACATATGTGATCCATATTGCCAGTTACAACACAGACATGGGAATTTTTGATGAGTCAGCTGGGACTTGGCTTGTGTTTTATGACTCTTGAGAAATCCACAAGGTGCTTCCAGCCCCCTCAGGCGTCTTGAATACCTTTAAGCACCAGGCTCTGCAAAGCTGAGCCAAAGCATGTTGAAGTCAAGCAGAGTCTTTCACTGATTTTGCTTGATTGCACTAGAAGCTGTGGTAGATGAATACTCATGTCTGTCAGGAATTGTTTTGCATTGCTCAGCATCAGCACATGAGGATAACTGGCAGCAAAGTCTTTCTGAAGTGGATCAGCTGTACATGGTCAAGTACAACTCTAGGTTGTAAAGTATTTCAAACAGAACATGCAGGACACATAGAAAATGGTCAAAAACCAGAGCTGGCACAAAAGTGAACTGTGACCAATAGTAGCAAAGAAGAAAGCTTACTTAATTGGGGTTTCTGCAGGTATCTGCAAATTTGTCTGTCTTTGACTTAAGTAAACAAGACCCATATATTTGGAATAAATAAAAAACCCTTGACAAATTACAGTAAGAATACCTGGAATCAATGTTTTCAGTATTTCTTCACTGCAAAAATCATACTATTGAAGAACATTAGCAAGTGCCTGCCAGTGTTGTTATTACAGTCATCAGCATAACAATTAGACTCCTGAAAAAAACTCATTTTCCTATTACCCATGTCCAGTGCACCTGTTTTTTTACATAATTTAACTAAAGGACCAGCACTGTACAAACATTCATTAAAATAACATTACATTTGTATTATATACAAAATACCCAGAATGCTTTCAGCTGAGATGAAATTTTCATAAAATACAAGTGGAATATGAGAATAATGAGTTTGTGCAATAGCTGGTTGTCTTTAAAAGTTTGTAGTCTGCCTCAAAAACAAACATGAAGAAAATAAAATTTTTAGAATATAAGCAGGTTTTATGCACAAAATAATAATTATTCACATTAGATGATGATGATTGAGAAGTGCATAAAGAGAAAAAGCAATCCAGTTCTTTAGGCTAGACCAGTATATATCAACTTCCCTGGCCACCTACTCGTCTTTTGTGAAGGCTCAATGACCTTTTCCTCTGCCTTTTTCATAAAGGTTTGAGGTAGGTAAAAGTAAGCAGTTTTCAGATTTCAGGACTCTTTATTTTTCATTACAAAAGCCACTTATGAGGGCAAAGAATTATTTTTCTGGTATCCAGTGGGATACACAATTGTTAAAAGTAACACTGATAATATTGGTGAAGTAAAATAGCTACAATACAAAGAATGATATTAGCATTGCTAAAATGGTTAGACTGTTTCCCCTTTTCTCAGTGTCCATGAAACCAAACTGACTTTTTGTGCTTTCTAGTCCTTGACAGTCCCTGACTGTAAAAGGAAAATACCTTAATAAAGGATCTGATGGGCCTTCTGTACTAAGATGAAGTTTAACAAGTCCAAGTGCCGAGTCCTGCACTTTGGCCACAATAACCCCTGCAGTGCTACAGGCTGGGGACGGTGTGGCTGGACAGTGCCCAGGCAGACAGGGACCTGGGGGTGCTGGTCGACAGCCAGCTGAACATGAGCCAGCAGTGTGCCCTGGTGGCCAAGAAGGCCAACGGCATCCTGGCCTGCATCAGGAATGGTGTGGCCAGCAGGAGCAGGAAGGTCATCCTTCCCCTGCACTCGGCACTGGTGAGGCCACACCTTGAGTTCTGGCCCCTCAGTTTGGGAAGGACGTTGAGATGCTTGAGCACATCCAGAGGAGGCAACGAGGCTGGTGAGGGGCTGGGAACACAAACCCTGTGAGGAACAGCTGAGGGAGCTGGGGGTGTTTGGCCTGGAGAAAAGGAGACTCAGGGGTGACCTTATTGCTCTCTACAACTTCCGGAAAGGAGGATGCAGTCAGGTGGGGGTTGGTCTCTTTCTCCAGGTAGCAACTGACAGAACCAGAGGACACAGTCTCAAGCTGTGTCAAGGGAAATATAGGTTAGATATTAGGAAAAAAAATTTTACGTGAAGGATGATAAAGAACTGGAATGGTCTGCCCAGGGAGGTGGTGGAGTCACCATCCCTGGATGTGTTTAAAAAAAAAGACTGGATGTGGCACTCAGTGCTGTGGTTTAGTTGAGGTGTTAGGGAATGGGTTGAACTTGATGATCTTGAAGGTCTCTTCCAACCTTGAGATTCTGTGATTCTGTGGTAAGGAGCATCCTTGACAAGACACATTGCATTCTGCCAGAAATATCCTGCAAGCAGTTCTGCAGCACCTGGTTTGCAATGTTGGCATGCTGTGAAGGAGCAAGAAAGAGCAGAGTGTCGTGTGATTTATTAGGATGTCACTGAGCTTCTCTGCCCTGCTGGATGAACTTCTTACACTTTACCCATAGCTGGCCTGCCTGTGTGCAGGATGGACTTTCCTGAGTCTCAAGTGGTGCAGAACACAGTTCTCAGAGGGGCTCAGCCAAGTCCTGCCTTGTGAAGTTGCTTCTTGGGCTGAGCCTTTCCACAGGGTTGTTCACAAAGGAGTGGAGTGCACTCCTTTGTGCAGTTGGTGTTGGCGCCAGCCTCACCTGGAAGCAGTTCCCCGTCTGTTCTCTTGATGTCACTTGTGGCTAGGACTTGGACTGGCTTGATTCTTGCAAGGTCAGCTCTGTCATAATCTGCCCCAGCTTCCAAATCTGGACCTGTGTTACCCAGTTCTACTCACGTTGCCAAAGCAAGTGCAGACAGAATCCTGGCAGAGCAGCAGAGGGGAATGGAGGCCCGCTCTGGCCAGCAGCCTCCTTTTATCCTTGCTGCATGCTGCCACTCATTATCACAACATTAAATCATGGCATTTTATAAGGTAGGCACTCAAATAGCCTTCACCTTTGTTCTGCCTTTCCTTTGAGGATTTCGGATTCTGTGAGAGCATTAAGTGCTTGGCAGCCTGTGACATTGGACAAGATACTGAACCCTAGAGATATGAACAGGTTTCCTAATCTGTTTGAAAAACCAATGGCCATTAAAAGAAAGGATTCAGGATTCCTGAGATTTCGTCCTCAACCTCCCAAACTGAAACTACTCTGTTTATATTTCTATTGCTTAGAGAAAGGTAATAAAAACAAATGTAAAGATCAAAAGCACGGCTGGTAGTCAATTCAGTGAAATGATCCTGCCTGTACTAGTTAGTGTGCTCATGTTTGATTTTCAAAGTTAGCCAAGGGGAGAAAACTCGAAGGTGAAAAAGTGGGGGTAACTCATTCAGAGCATGTTGGCGATTTTCTCCTTTGCATTGTGTAAACAGCAGTGAAAGTAAGGATGGAAAGAAATGAGGCATATTTTATAGAAAGCTTGAGTGCAAGATAAGGAAAAAAATTTGCTCTTTATCCACCTAGAGACCACCTGTTTTTAGGTCTGCTTGTGGCTGAAGAAAATCAGTGAAAATTGAGCAGACCTGTAGGTTTCAGTGGAAGATGGACAGGACAAAGACAGCTCAGAGCCTCTCATGCCTGCTCAGAACTTACTTGGACCAAAGGAAATTTGGTACCTCTTCTGCAGGAGCAATTTTCTTCCTTTTTTGTCTTGAGTGAACCAAAAAACCTTGTTCAAGTGTTGAAGTTGAGTTAGTGTTGAGTAGAACAGGTACACCATACTGCGGAGTTCAGATCTTCAAAGTACTGCTTCTTTGAGAGGTGCAAATAATGAATGAGAAATGAGAAAATGAGAGATGGTGAGAAAATGAGAATTGGAAAGGAAGGATTAAAATACAGAGTTAGTACCAGGTTCACACTGGTTTTCAATGCTAGGACACTGGATTCTGCACATCCCAAAGCTGGGCAGTTTCCTTGTGTGACAGGTATTGCCTCAGACCCTAGTAATCAGTTTTTCTTTACACTCTTGATGGTAGTAGCAGACTTTCTCATTCTGCATGACTTTTAACATAGGCAGCTTTCATTCATTAACTTGGAGGAGAGGGTCAGCAGGAAATCAATTATGCTTTTTTTTTTTTTAATAATGTAGCCATATGCATAACCATTAAAATTAATCCACTGTCTGTGTTCCAGTATTGCAATTTTTCTTCCTTGCAACCTTTATTGCAGTGTGTCTGCCCCCAGTTGTGCTACATCAGCACTTGTAGATTAGGAAGAGCAATTCCTAGGTAAATGAAAGGAATTGCTTCTTCCCAGTCTGCCAGTTACCCAAGGCAGGAATAGGCCTGCCTCAAGGGATAAAAAGACCACCAGTTGACTGTGTGTTCCTCAGAGCCATGCGTTGTCAGATCCCTGGAAAAAATGTATCTGACCATCTCTCATTTAAGTGGATAGCTGTGTGAAGGCTAGATTTGTAAATTATATTTTTAAATGCTTGAAGATTTAAAGGTTTTCAAGATCAGACTCCTTGGATTGCAGCACTACTCAGGTGAATAGTATTGAAATATCTCCCTTATGTATGTAATGCTGGTTCCTCAGAAGGTGATACCTTTTCAAGGTGCGCCCTTGAAAAGGATGCAGTAATTGGAACTGTTGAAAACAGAGTTTAATTAAATCAGCAGAAAATTGCCAACATACTTGAAGATGTGGAGGGTTAGCACATGGAATTACAGAATTAGCCATGTATGAATTATGATTATGATGTAGTATGTATGTTGCATTAGAGTAAAAGGCTCTGAAGTGCTTGGACTCTCTTTAAATAGCTTTGCTGTTCTGGAGCAAGGAAGAAGTGCTACAGGTAGTTTACAAATAAACTAGATAGGATGGGTAAAGTGTGCTTTGAAGGAAAAGAAAATTGTTATTCTTGTACATCATCCTGGCTCAGTTGAATACATTACACCGTTGTACGCATTTCTTCTTTTATGTTAAAGCAAAAAAAATTGTAAAAAAAACCCCAAATCTTGAAAAAACTTCTGATTTGCAGAAATTATAGTAGGAGATGTATTTTCATAAGAATGAACTTGTAATTACCTTCAGTAAACCTTAGAGATGTCTTTGGGAAGGTGATTTATGGAATTTTATGTTGGCAGATGTAACCACAGGTTGTTGGATTAGACGCCAGTGCTGAGTCACAGTTTAGAAGGAAATACCAATTACTGGTGCATCCTTGTGAGAAAGGCTCACTGTAGTAGCTGTCCCATGTGTTTCCACTGGCTAAAATAATCAGTGCAATTATAGAAGCAGTGCTGCAAGGGCTTTTTTTTTTTCATACAGAGTGCTGAGAATTTCTGATAAAGATTGATAACTAATATTTTGACCATCTATTTAGTAGCAGTCTTCAACTAAAAGGCTGGAAGACAATTGTTATCAGCTGTCTCAGGATCACACTCTGCAAGAGGTGGCTTTGCAAGCACATTGTAGATTTCAAGGTCAGATTCTCATTCTGTCATAATATGTGTAATGGTTCTTAGTTAGGAATGGCAGTCAAAAGGGTTCAAACTTGCCTGGCATTAATGTTCTGAAAGTTTGAAGTTAGTAACAAGAAGGAGAGACTACCTGTTTTGCTTAAGACAGAATTATCTACTTTTCTGGATTTTATTTGATCTAACTTTTTAAGCCCATGACATTTTTCAGAGGGCAGTTTATTCCCTTGACTCTGCTACCCAGAGTTTTAATTTATTTGCGGACTTGCTGTTCACCCTATTCTCTCATTGTCAAACAGTCTCCCATGTCTCACAGACAAGATGTTTCTGTTTCATCCCATGTTTGGAACAATAGTGTTTGTATTCCCAAATCAGCATTACAAATGATGGGTCCCTGATTTCCTAAGGATGGCCGAACACCTGCCTGTCCATGGGATGTAGTGAATTAATTCCTTGTTTTGCTTTCCTTACATGCATGGCTTTTACTTTCCCTGTTAAACTGTCTTTATCTCAGCCTAAAAGTTTTTTCACTCTTACCCTTCTGATTCTCTCACCCATCCCATTGTGGGGAGCGAGTGAGTGGCTGGGTGGCTCTGAGCTGCCTTTCAGGGTTAACCTACTACAGGACTTGTTGCTTACAAAATTGCTTCTGACCCATTGTTTGAATTTATCTTCTGTTTTGTACTTTTTAAAATTCACTCTATGCTAAAGATGTTACATAGTCACTAAAAGTGAACAGGCTTTTTCTCACTTTATTAATAGATGACACACACAAAACAGTGATCATGCCACTTGTTCACCACAAAATTGTATATTCAATATGTAGTTTATGATAAGAATGTGCATCTGTATAAGGGTGTTTGTTAAGTGTAAGATGTATGCTGGAGAACCATTTGATCCTCAAACTAAACTTTTCCCCTGCTGTTCTTTTGTAAGAAAGTTGTAAAATCTATTTAAACAAACAAACAAACAAACAAACAAACAAAACAAAAACAAAAAACAAAAATAAAAACAAACAAACAAAAAAAGGATGCATTAATCACAGTTCTCTGAACCTTTCTCACATTCACTCACCCATTCTTTAAGTATAAATCTTTCAGCCTTGTTGCTTTCTCACATAGATAAAAGGTCAAAACAAAAGAAAGTAAAGTTGGAAATGGGAAGAGAGTGTGGATATTTTTAAGTCCTTTTGTGGGTAAGATGGGGAAGGAAATTAAAATTTGCTTCAATGAAACAGCGCAGCAGTGTATGAAATTTCAGTTTTCTGAGAATGGAGGTGAGGTTTTAGAGAGGCATAAATAAAGATTACTGAAGTGAATGCTGCTGTTAGGCAGACACGCTTCCACTTTCTTTTGAACCACTGCAACCAATTTTGCATGCATTGTGAGCTTTTTTTTTTGCAAATCATATCTCTTTTGAGAGAGATGAACCCCTTGAAAAGCAGAACGCTCTAAAAGGCAACCAGGAGGATTTGAGCCTATAATTGAGCTCCTACTAAATTAATGTTGCATTGTCAAATGCTACTTGATGACATGGAGGATGGCACAGCTATGTAATTCTTATATTGTATGAACCAAATTCTGAGGTCTTAAGAGGTTCTTAGAGATGGCATCTATCTCACTTATAGCTAAGTGGCTCTTAAATTAAAAAAAAAAAAAAAAAAGAAGAGAATAATAGTACTTAGAGGCAGCTTCTGTGAAGTGCTCATCATGGACAGTTCCAACAGCACTTTAAGAAAGAATGTCAGTATCATTATTTATATTGTGTTTGATTGGGAAACTGAGGCAGGGGTCGAGGGTGATTGAATTCCTGAATCAACAAGTAGTCTGTAAAAGACTCAGAAACAGCTGCAATGTCCCATGAATGCTAGTAATGCACTGTAATCTTGGTTTTCCCTCTGAATGTTGCTTGAGAATAAGCTATCCTTGAGAGAAACTCTTCAAGTGGGCCACTTCAGTTCTTTGAGAAATGTTAAGAAGTCTGAATTTGTGAATTTTTTTAATCCAATGCCTCTTGGTATTGAATCCTTCATATCCTTTCCAAAGTATACGTGGAGCTTTTGTGGAAGCCGTGGATAATCTGGAAAATGGTATTATAAGGAGACAGGCAGCATGTTGATTTATCTCCTTTGCATTCAAGTCATACACTGTGGTCTTTGTTATTTCAATAGCTGACAACCACAAGGACCAGAATGAAGAGCAGAGAGAAGGCTGAGCCAGAGATGACAGAAGGAGAGCTAATATATTGGCACAGGGGCTTTGCAAAGGGTGCATTATCCTCCTGTGACAGCAGATTGCCCTCTCAAGGTATTTGTTCAAAGAATTTACTGGAGCTCAATCCTGCTGAAACATGAAGTTTTTGATAATGTTGGTTAAATGTGATTTACATCTGTGTGCAATGAAATAAATTACGATTAGGTCTTTTTTTTTATGATAACTTTCATGGAATCTTACAGATACAATCCATAGGATGTGTTATTTAACTGTAAATAAACTGAAGCTAGACAAAGCTATGTGGAAACCATGGGGGGCAAAGGTACTTTTCTTGTACAGGTACTCAGGTGACTACTACAGTTAATGTAATAGGCTAATGTAATGTAATAATTATAATTACTTGTTTTTATGAACTTTTCATCATGAGGCCCTAAATTCTGATCAGAAGATGGGCAGTACCACCATCGTTATGGAACATTCATGGGAAAAGATGGATGGAATTATGTGATTCAGTGGGGTTCAGAGTGTTGAGGCTGTTCATGGCTGTAGGAATTGGGTCTTGATTTTTCAGAAGGATGTCATGTTCCCTAAGCAGAGCAGCTGCTGTTACTGATGACTCCTACTGTTTGAACACATGGAACACAGCAGCAGTGGCTATATATGATTGTATGTATATGTATATAAGGGAATTAGTAGATTGGAAATAAGTTTGGAAATACCTTTGCCTTCTGAACAACAGCACATTAGCTTCACAACTAATCCACTCTTTCACAAGTTGGAAAAATGATTCAGTTGCAGCTGGTAGGAGGCTGAAGAGCAGTGAGAAACGGTTGCAAATATATATTGTACGCCTGCTAACTCACATTCTTGTTTTTGGTCCTTTTTATTCCTAAATTTGCAACTATTTTATTTTAGTATAGTAGGTTTCAGGAAAAAAAAATTGTTAAGCATAATACTTTGCTTACTAAGCTAATCTTTGCATAATTTCTGTCCAGAGCTAATCAATTTTTGTTCTTCAAATTTGCTCCAATGTCATGTTTGAGGGGTCTTAACACTCTTGTGCAACATATGCAAGCTGATCTTAATAAACAGGCTATTGTGGATTTTATACTTTATATCTCAATATGAAATTGAGATTTTTACTTGTCATTTATTTATATTAAAACTTTCCTGTATTGTCAAGAGACACCAGTATTTTTGCATGAATTACTGCTGACCTGAAAAATTGTTTATGCACTTACTTAAGTCCATCCTGTTTGTCTTCAAAGTGAAAGAACAGTCTTGGCTGATTCAGGGCAATAGCTTTTTTGAAGAATGTGTAGTATATCTTCATTGCCTTTTAGCCTAGATGCAGCTACCATAGGCTGCAAACATTCTTCATGAAATCATGTAAGTATGGGTGAGTTAGGCTGCTCTGAGTTCCTGCTGTTATGTTTCTCTCAGTATCCCAGCTAGTGCCAGCCATTGCTGTTGCAGACACACATGGCATACCAGAATTGGTTTCCTTCAGCCACATTCCTCCTGGTGGCAAGATGCTGTTTCTAGCAGTCCAAGTGGAATCCACTTCCTTTCGAGAGAGGTCCTTTAGGCAGTGCTGTCGGCAGCTCACAAGCAATTTTCAATCTAATTCTTTTGTTGTGCAGGTTGCTCAGTGTGCCTCCCATACTCCCCAGATAATGGCTGTATTTTGCTGGGTTTTAACCAAGTAAATTTCCTGTTAAACAAGATTATGGCTTAATTAAGATGCAAAGAATTTGATCCAGTATTCATTTTGTTAACATTTTTAGTTTGATTTTCCTCCCAATTTTCCTACGCTATTAACTTCCATTTGGAAAAAAATAGTTTGAGTGTAAACAAAGCAAAGGATTTAGATGAGTCTGTGCCCTAGCAACCAACTAAAAACTCCTGTTTTCATTGAGATTGAAACTGTGTTTGAACTCTCCACTAATGCTAAATCCATGGTTATCAAACTGTTCCCCAATACTGTGGGAGTGAATAAGGCAACTATTCTTTCTTGAGACATTGCTTGTGATTGCTGGAAAAGAGAGGCATATTAGTAACAACATTCAGAAGATTTATAGCTTGTTTGGTGGTGCATAGGAGAGTAAGTGCAGATTACTGAGGGTTCTCAGTTATGAGGGCTATGAATTAAAGTTGTTATTCATAATTTATGTTTCTCTATGTGCTTCCAGTCTACATTCAGTTAGAGAGAAAACAGGCAGAGTAGGGAGGAGTAACCTTGAAAGAGTTAAGACTTGCTTCATATAATCACCATCTTCATCTGTCCCTGAAAACAAATACAGAATCTTATGGTTATTTAAATACTTGATTGCTACATTGCTTTAAGAATTGAAGACCCATTCATTAAAACAGGAAAACTGCAACAGCCCTCTTGCACAACTTTTGTGCCTTAACCATGGGCTCCTGTGGAAAATTTGGAAGGCTGGAAAAAGCAACAATGAACCCTGGAAAGACTACCAGCATAGCAGAATCAATTTATTCTATTCTTGCAAGTATTTGTATACATTTTTCATAGCTGGTGCTCCTTGGATTTAGTGCACAGGTCAGACCGAGTGCAATTCCAAGTGCTTTTCTGAAGTTGGCTAAGAAGAAAAACCACTAGTTTAATAGATACACGTCTGCTTGTTACGTCCTAGTACATTTTTCACACTGACACAGATGTATGTATTTAGAGAGAGAGAGAAAATTGTATGACTCTTCTTAAAAGAGGAGAAAGAAAGTGCCTGTAATTTCTTTTAAACTCAGTTCAGGTGAACTATATTGTCAGAATACATTGTTTAATGGTCTACCTTTTAGCCCTTATAGTAGCAGCACATCTGCTTCTCTTCAAGATGTCTTTCATACCCCAAAATTTTAAACAAGTAGTAGTTTAATAATTTAAGTAGTTTAATAATTTAATAATTTAATAATCTGCAAGTTCTTCAGAAAATTAGTAACTTCACCCACATATAGATGTGTAGGGTGGCTGAATTTGTAGGTAATGATGATGTAATTAGGTAACAGAATTGTTATATTAGAGTCTGCCTAGGCAGATTGAACCTCACTATTTTTAAAATTGTCATTAATGTTCATAAAATGAGGATATAACATTTTATTACCTGGAAATAATTTGCATTTATTTCCTAGTTATTAATTCTTAAATTTATAGCACAAAAGTAACAGGAAGAGACCTGTCTGAACATTCTAGATTCTTCTGACACATATCTGAGACTGGAATAAATTCCCACCAAAAGCAGCATCCTTGTAAAATGAGAGGAAATAATTGGGTAGATCAAAAAAATAAACCAAAAAGCTTATTTTTATTTGAAGAAGATTTGCAATGCTGCTATAGCAACTGTTGTAATAATTTGAACCTTGTGATGTACAAAGGAAAGGGGTGGATTTCAGCAGTATTGAGGAGCTCATTGAAAAGAGAACCTCTAGAGCCACTGCTAATGTATTGCCAAAGGACAGAATTCATCTCCTGAACTCCAGACAAACAGAAGAACTGAGATTCAGTTCTCATGGATGATTGAAGACTCCTCCAGAGCAATTTACCTTGTGTAGTTTTTTTAGCACAGTGCAGCCACAGAAGTGTTGACATTGCTCCTTGATTTAATTGAAATTTTGAAATGAAGTTTCTCACCACTAGAGTAGTGAGATTTGTTTGGCAACTTGTTAACACATTAAAAAAGAAAATGGTTGGGTTTTTTATAAAAATGTACTTCTGAGCATCACATATTCGCCCTTTGTCCCTGTATTTGTTGCCTTACCATTTTTTTTTTCCTTGCAATATCTTTCTTTACCTAATAATCTGAAAATATTTATGCATATCCTCATTGTTGGTTTGAAAGTATTCCAGATGTGGCTGCTCAAATGCTTGCATTAGTTTATGTTGGGGCTCCAGTTGTGGTGACCATAAAATGGGTTTTTTTACAGTGTTATGGCTGAATATCTGAAGCTAACTAGGTATTTGGGTTCCCCCAAATCTAATAGAAATCAGCTTCCTTAAATACCTTTGAAAATCTGCACTTTCAGTCATTTGGTGCAGAAACATTCTTTTCGCTATTTAACAAAGGAACAGTATGCCAACTTCTGGTTATGTTTTAGCAGCAGTAATAAGAGTACATGCACTCACTGCTGCTGTTTTCATACATATATAAAACCTTTTTGCTTTTACATTATTTCTTGAGGACTTGTTCTGTCTGGAGAAGAGAATATCTGGGAAAAGATAATAGTAGCTTTGCATGGAGAAGCAAGGAGGTGATCAAGAAGTTAGAGCTATGTTCCTAGTGGTGGAGCACTGAGGTAGTGGACAGAAGTCTAAACAAGAGGGATTCAGACTGGATACAAGAAAAAACTTTTTCCCCAAGAGGACAGTAAGGCAGTGGAACAGGTTGCTAAACAAGGATGTTCTGTTTGTCTTTGAAGGATTTCAAGACCTGGCTAGACTAAGTTGTGAGCAACATGGTCTGCTCTCAACAGAGATCCTGTGTTTGACTTCCTGGGGTCACTTACAACTGAACCTTGTTATAATCATATGAGAATTACGGAAGTTTTAAAATAACACTACTGGAACAGATAAAAATGTCTACTGCACTCAGTTTGTGAATGAATTAGTCTAATCAAGCAGTTCTACCTTAACTACAGGACCAAACTCTTCTTTGGTATCATAAATACGTTTCTTTATAGCTTCTGAATTGTTGTAGTGACACCACATCTAACAGCATGCAGGTGCTTGAATATATGTACTGGAAAGACAGGCTGATTTTGTTTTTGCTGTCTAGCTGTTGAGATAAAGAGGTTGGCAATGCCTTCATAAACCATAAGAGAAGCAAGCTTAGGATTGCTAGGGTTTTAGCTGTTAATAAATTCTTCAGTTTATGACAACCAGCAAATTTTTTTTGAAAAGCAGAACTTAGTGAATGTCATTTTCAAATGAAAATTCTAATGCCTAAGATGTGTTGTATACAACTTTTTTTCCCTCATGAGATTTTCTCTAAATCACCTATCATGGTTAAAGACAGATGTAACTTTATTCCACACTCTAAAGCAGTGTGTCTTTATATTATACCTTGAAAAAAATCTGCTTCTATCTTTTAATTCAGAAAGTCTCATCAAGATGTGCTTGTTTTTGCCTTAGATAAAAATAAAGAAAGAGAGAGAGAGGGAGAGAAGCTACAGTTTTTAAATTCCTTTTTTTAGAGATTCTGATTTCAACAGCTGCAGAGAGTAATTATTATAAAGACTGTAGTCCCAATTGTTTTGAGTTGATGTTGTAGCCCTAGTGTAGCAGATACTCAGCAGATGCAGACTGAAGCACACAACTTGAAACATATGGCAAGATAAAATCTGAAAGCTATGCTAGCTAGCTACCATAAAGATTTTGTGAGGGAAAAGAACTTTAAATCAACATACACTTTTAAGGGAGAACAGCAAAAACATTTTAGGACAGAAATGATGATACCTCTCTATCACTTCTGCATCTGTAGCTGAAATCTCTGGAAGAAGACATTACTATGTTTTATTCTAATTGAGAGAAGTTAAGAAAATTTTCAAGACTTCCAAATAACATAATCTCAAAGTTCAATTATTGCACATTCTGTTATTCCAAAGTCTTCATTATTGTATTGGTATTCCAAAGAAGGTAAAATAAAATTTCAGATTACCAACAAGAAAACATATTTTAACTCAAATAGATATTATTAGTGAGTAAATCACTGAGAAAATTTCTGACTTTAGGAAATCGTTTAGGTGATTTCCACTTGAGGCATGATGTAAATAATGTCGCACCTGCTTTTTCCCCTGATGGACAAGTTCAGTTTTAGTTTCTCTGGTACAATACATTACTGAAGTACAATTGCCATTCATTTACTTTTAAGCATGCCAGGGTAGAAACAATTATATGAATCTTAGAAGGCTCACAGAAGGCTTATAAATGTGAATATCTATATCTGTATCTGTCTACATAAATACAGTAAAGAACATATATTTTAGCATTAATGCTTATGATGCCTTAAATCTGAGATTATTGCTTTCACCTGTAGATATATACATGCACCACACATGGACATTAAATATATGCACACAGAGTAAGAATTTGGTATCTGTACTGGTCTGCCTACTGTCTTGGTTTTCCATTGTCAGCTGCTTCATCCTCTGCCCTGCTAGCCATCATTATCACCCTGATTTTCCATCTTTCACCCTTCTACCACCCATCTTATGTAAAAAACTTCCCTGAGTTGCCTAGTAATATTGAAGAAGGTCTGATCAGCAGCAGCAGGCATCCCAGAACCACCTTAACTCGTGGATTACATTTTACTGTAAACTATGTGTTTATATTTTTCCATATATTTTGATATAAGTATTTCTTGTTTTTATAAAATATTTACATGAATAACATCCTGACAAAACAGATACTCCTGAATACAGTACAGTATTTTTTCCTGTTTCAGTGCTGTTTGTTTATCACACTGATGCTTCTAGAACTGTGTGGGTGTCTAGTGTGGGGTTTGCAGCAACATCTTCCTTTTGCATATAAGCCTTTAATATCTTATGTTTCTGGTTAATGTTAGCGGCACATGAGTGGCAAAGATTTCATAATACAATGCACTGTTCATATCTGTGTGTAGTAAGTGCCTGAATGTATCTTCTCTTTACTACAACAGTTTTATTCTTATGAGAAAATAAATAATTTTGCTCTCCATTGACCTGTTATCCATTGTACTTTTCAGAAACTTACCCTTAAGAGATAGCAGGGTATGTCTGTGTATATCTGAAACACACATTCACATCTTCAGAGATAAGAAACAGCATGCATCATGACCAGCAGATATTTCATATTGGCAAACAATGATTTTATGTCAGATTGGAAGCTGCTAGATGCTATGAATGACAACGACGGCTCCAGCTATCCCTGGGAAAAAAAGAGAAAGAAAAAAGGAAATGCTTACACACCGTGTCAGAAATGCTTACAGCATTCTGACTATGCCTGTAAATTCATGTGGAAGGCACCTCACACCTGCTGTTCAGCTGAAAGGTGTACCACAGAATAACTGTGGCAGAACGGGATAGTATGTGGAAGGTCTTTACTGAAAATGCTGTATTCCATTGCTGCTTCCTTGGTAGACCCTAGACAGACAAGGACTGTTTTAGCAGGCACAGGGCCTGCAAGGCCTCCCTGGCAGTCAGCAGCCTAGGACAGGAAATGCCTAGTCGTGCTGACTGCACAAAGAAGCCCCTCTTCTGCCCTCAGACCCTCTCATCTCTCTGTGAGACCATGGGTTACGTTCACCTCGACCCCTGCTATTGGACAATTTCCAAAACTCCCAAACCCTATATAAACCCCCATCTTTGCCCAGCTCAGGCAGAAGAGCTGTCACTGAAACCCTTCAGAGAAGAGAGAAATAAAGGACATCTCTGTGGAACCTCACACAGCGCCTCTCCTCTCTCCCTGTGTCTGCTGCTGCGGCACCTAGCAAGCTAAGAGCTGAAATCACTAAAGAGCTGATATTCACTATAAGAGCTGAAATCACTAAAGAGCTGATATTCACTATAAAAGCTGAAATCACTAAAGAGCTGAACTGCTTGCTAGGAGTGCCTGCACTGGGAGCTGCCTGGGGCTCGGACAGGCTGTGCTTAACGGTACCGCGCTATCCGGGCACCATCGCAGCAGCCGGGCTCAGGGATACCCCGATACCCCGCAGAGAGCCGTGACAGACTATGATTGGCATTATGTAATCTTGGATTTAGGTGAAATGTCTGGCTTTTTAGGAATATATAGTCAAAGATTTGGATGAATCCCACAGATTTCTACTAAATTTTTTTTTTTTTTAAGTTGAGCAGGAGAAAAAGTGCTTCCAAAAATTCTGTGATGAAGTACAATGAAATGGTCTTTGCAAATACAGGTAGGAAAAGAGATGAAGACTGCTCTGTGGTTGACTGAGTCCAGAGCTGCCAGTTTGGGTTAAATAAATGTATATGCATTGTCATTATTAATATTATTGTTGTAACTATTAGTACATTATTTATAATAATCTTTAAGGTTCATAGTCTGTATATTACTCTACTATATTTAGCAAGACATCCTGTTTGTTAGGAATTTAAATACTCTTCAATTTTATGGGGGGACTAAATCTTGTAAAACAGATGAGATAGCAGCAGGGGAAAAGAAAAATAAATATGGATTTTTTTCTTCATAATTTGACCCAGATTACCTCATCCATGGAATTTACAGTGTCTGCAGATATCACATCTGACTAAGAGCTCAGTTCAAACTATTGCAAAAGGCTGGAGCCAGCCTTTCATGAAACCACAGTCCTACGTGCTCCACTTGCTGTGGTTGGGAGTTTACTCCATGGTGTTTCAGGGCAGAAAGCTGAATGCAGCACTTCCTGTTTTTCATTGCTTGTAATTTGCATCTGCCTTTGAATTTGAGATGAGAATCCATGTGTTTCTGAATTGCGCTTTTCTGTGCTCTCTTGCAATTCTACTTTTGATGTAGCTGCAGTATGAAAGAAGGGCCTTTGGAATAAGGTTTAGTGCCCCATCCTGCACAATTAACGTAATGCACATATCTGGCCCTGGTTTTTGTTCTAGGGAAGTGGGGGCATAGAGTCCCAATCACTTCCATGGATATTTGACTCAGGGAAGCAATGGTAACTGTGTTTGCCTTTGCTGGATTGAAAGCAATGTGCCACAGTCAGGGAACACCTGTCAGTTAACACAGAAAGTGTACAAGAGCAGTGTTCCCTTTCTGAAAGTCTTGCTTTCCTGGAATCTTGGAGGGAAAATAAGAATTAAAATTAAATTAGAAGTCTTACTGGGGATGTAATTTTAAGCAATCCATGCATTTTACACATATTTTTAAGTAAGCAAGATTTTTTTCATTTACATAAATAGGTAATATCTGTGTTATTTGTGTCCTTGTTTTTGCTCATGGTGAGGACAATACAGCGTTGTAGCTCAGACCTCATTTTTAGAAAGAAGTTCAGGCATAGTCTCACCCAATCTACTCACGTAATCAGCATGCTCTGCAATATTACTAATTTAGGGGCAGTGAAGTTTATAAATCAGCAAAACTTAGTAGTATAAAGCAATGTATTTTTAAAAGGAAAACACTGTTTAGACGAATAATGATTAGGTGAGATGAAAATAATGTTACTCTTAACAAAACAATTTACTGAAACATTTTGAAAATGGAATTGCCAGGAGGCAATTTATTTTGCTTTGAAATAAGCCTCAAAATTGCTTTCTGCCATTGTGATGGCAGGATGAGGGAGGCAAGTATACAAAACCAGAAATATATACAGATAAAGATATGTACACGCACTTACACCTCACCACATATCCCTATGTGTACATACATTTGTGCATGGAGATAATGCTTTCCTTTGTAACATTGATGTTCAGCTCTTTAAATCTGATACCTGTTGTAATAACAACTCTGTCTTGCAATCTCATGGCAATTGTACAAGAGAAGCAAGGTTCTTTTTACAAAAAAAAATAAAAAGTTCTAAAACATTATATTAAGACAGTTTGAGTAGTACTGAAGTAAGATTGACAGAGACTCTTCCAAGCTCTATTTCTACATATGGAGCATTTCATGCCTATGGAAAAAGCAAACAAACCCTTTTGGTTTCCAAGTTGTACTGTAGGGCCTATTCCAGACTGTAGTCTAGAAATTTGATAAATTCATTATTGAGGTGAAAAAAGCAAAGATGTGGAATGGAGAGTAGAGGACAGAGACCATAGAGAGTAGAGGACAGAGGTACTAAAATTGTAAGCATTTCAGAGGAAAACTGCTAAGAGCCAGGTTTTCCAGCCTAGAACTTAATCTCCTGTATGTTCACCATGGCGTGCTATTCCCTTTCTTATTTTGGCTACATGCAGTTCTCGCTCAGTGAGTAGTAAATACTGAAGTCCTTTAATATCATTTTACCCAGTCTGCCACATTATGTCCACAGTCTTCAGATATGCTGAATTTGGCATAGACCTGTGACTTGAAAGAATTTCTGAGTATTTTTGAAGGAACCTAAAGCACATATGAAAGTGCACTTACATGCAAAATCACGCAAAAAAGTTCCCTGAGTGTGCTAAGGATGGGTGTTCCCTGACAGAGGAACTTGGGCAATGGTATTGGTTGGGACATTTGACAGCCAACTTCTCTAGCTGTTGTTGAAACCATTACTCCTGCTTTTCCTCACAAAGCTGTGATTTAGGTGCTCTCTGGGCATCTCTCAGTGCTAGCATTTTTGAGTTTGTGTGAGGGATCACAGGGTTTTGTTCATGACCATCTGATCAGCACTTCAAGGGCTTATCCCCACATGGGGATATCTGAAAATAATATTTCAGAAGCACACAAGCTAGGTGGAACCAGGTTGTCCAAATGTAAATTTTAGGGAAAAAAGAAACATTTTTTCTTGTTTGCTTGCATGTATGCATCATCCCCAGCAGAGAATGTTGCTCCAGAAAGGCTACACTGCCTCAGGTATTTAGGAGAATCATTGCAGTTTAACTGATGTTATTCAAATCTCCTAAAATCTGTATCTCCTTCTTATTGCTTAAGGTACAGTAATACATTAGTGAGGTAAAGGTAGAGGTGATGGTCCAAGTGCAGGGTTGTTGGAATGACAGGTACCAAAATGGTGGGACCAGTATGAGGAGGAAGATGACTCTGCCTAGACCAGTACGAGGAGGAAGATGACTCTTCTGTCTAGAAGAATATCTGTCTTGGCTTATATCTACTGGATATAGAAGTACCCAAAATATTCCCACCATGTTTCCTCTTCCAACACTCAGTTATACAAGATAATCTACACCTTGTTAAGAAAAACTACATTAAGATGAGGCAATAGATCATCTTGTAGAACATCTCTGATAATCATGCTGCCTTTAGGGCATATAAACAACTTGATAAAAAAATAATTTATTTCAGTGTCAATCTTTACATTTTCAAAGAACTGGAAAAACATTAAATCTCATAACCCAACTGAGAGCAGAAAGGATATATATTATTCTTATAATCTCTTGCTTTTACAAGTGAAAATATTAAAGCAGGTTGCAAAACTTCTATGTTTGCAGAATAAGGACCTCTGTGGCATGAATTCAGGTGGTGCAACTTGGTACTGCTAATTGTTTTGCCAAGGGCACAAAGGGAAGCAATGTCAGAACCAAAATGGGAATGCAGACATTCCAGGTGACAGTTGCAGAAATATTGATGTTGAATGCTTATTTAGCCCTTCCAGAGGTTATAAATTAATTCATAGAGTGATATTCAGAAATCTTTGTGTCTCAACCTACGCACCTTGCCTGTTCCTCTCTGAACGCTTCACCTTGGTACTCCACTCCATTTAATGCTAAGTGTTTGTATTTGTGGTTCAAATGCTGCCCACTGAGTCTACAGAGTCTGTAATTCCTGTCAGCACTGGTGGCCCTGTTTCTGTGATGTGCCATGGCCACATTTTGTCCTTTGTCAGCAGCAGCTCAAAGAAGTCCTCCCTATCTTCAGCAGTTAGTGCCATCAAAGATTAGAAGATTAGGTACAAAATCAGGACACCAAGAAAGAATCCCTCTGACACTAACTCCTCTGGGGTTCTCCTGCATAACACACACACTCATGCTGGTTGCTTGGATTTATCTACACTTTCTGCATCTCAAGCACTCTTCTGGGCTAGAAGATTCCAGAGCCACACTGTGGGGAAGTGTCTGCTTATGGCATAGTTCCCCTGAAATTAGGACATAAATTTTGGTTAGGATGCCCAGGCTGCTCCCTGACAAGTCTGCACAAAGCATCTCTGCCAGCTGAGGATTCTGCCTGCAGCATTTTAGTGATAGGAACAAATGTACCTCACCAAGAAATGACCCTTGGGACAACAGGAATCTGTCAGAACCTCCTAACACAGCTGTTTCTGATGCAGACATCACTTTTTGCCTCAGAAAGTGAAGTTCTTTATCAGTTCTTAGTCAGCCTGCAAGAGCTTTATGAACTTACTGGAAAAATCAGAAAGTTCTTCGAAGACATGAGCAATACTGATACTGCACTCAAGGCAATAATTGGGCTCTGTACCAACTCTCTCTTTTATATTGTATTGGAACAGTGAAACACCCTTTATGCTAGACTTTGGAGATATTCCTTGATTTATTTTTCTCCTATTGTTTTATCAATACTTTTAGCATGGCTTTTTTGTCAAAGTATGGAATAGGTCCTCATCTTTCAATTCTTTCTGTAGGTCTCTGACTTAAAGTAGAAATAATGCTGGGCTGAGAGACATTTTTAGTAAATCCTTTTGCTTTAAAAAAACCTGGTTACCTGCTGCCAGCACAGAACAGATACTAAGAAGAGGTAGAGCAAATTTGTAGTAAACCAGTATAAGAAGTCTTTCTTATAACATCCAATTAGAAGTCTTTGTTGTAGCATAAGATTATGTTTGCATTATAATTAAGCTTACATATCATAAAAGGGGTTTAATGTAAATATTTTTTGTCAGTGAGGAAATGGCTTCACTGCATACTGTACAAAGCACACAGAAATCTGAGCTACTTTTAAACTCTCTCGATTGGGTAGATGCCTGTACTACCACAGCTGGATTGCCTCTATACTAGTTCACGTATCTGTACAGTATATAGGATTATTCTATAATGCCCCTGAGTTATAGACTGCATGCATGGACACCCAATACCAGATGTATTTCCTGTAGTGTAATAGTTTTCCCATCTGGTCACAAAGATTATTGTGCAGATTTTGATTTTTTTCCCCCAAATAATGACCAAAATTGTAGTGGGACTCAGGAAATTAATACCAGACGAGTTTCATCAAAATACTTGGGAGTTTTTGCTGTTAGCATCAGTAGATCTTGAATTCCATCCACTGTGCTTTTTAGTAAAGATACCCTTGGATAAACTGCATGGGCAAGCATGAGTGTGTCCAGTGGGAATGCTGAGCAAGTCATGCTGCTCAGAAATAAAACGATAGGTCTTCTCAGACCCCTCAGAGAGCACACATCTTGCTTCCTCCCAGGAGGCTGGTGGAAAGATCTTTGGCCCCAAGTTACAAACAGATCCTAAAAGCCTGGGAAACCCCTTGGGAAGTATTATCCTGGGCTAGTCACAGAGACCGTCCTCATTATTAAATTGCCTCCCTTGAGGTAATTTTGAGGATTAATAGAACAAGTGTAATATTTTTCATGGATAAAATTATGTCAATTATCAAATCATTGTCAGTTTTGAATGTTTTATTCAACATTGCAGCTGCTCTAGGTACATGTTTGAGTATCAACCTTCATTCTAAATAAAAGCTTACATTTTGCATGGTTTTCATGTTTTTCTTTGCAAATATCATGTGATGACCTTTTTAAATGGCAAGGCCAAAGCATGAAACACTTCTCTTGTAGGGAAGCCCTTGCAGGACTCTTAAGGCTTACAGAGCCCTTTTTTAGTGGCTTTTTAGCAGCTCTGCACATTTTCTGGTGCTTAACTCACTTTTTGAAATCTGAAGAGATAACAATGAGTAACATAAAAGGAGAAAGAGAAACAGGCTGGAGAAATTCTTCAAAGCACAACTCTAAACAAAAGAAATATGGGACCCTTGTCCTGTCCGCTTCACATTCCTGTTATAATGGTTTCAGTTCCTTCTGGCTTCCTTATCTCAGAAAAGAGATAGCGTTGCTTGCTTACTGCACACAAGGGCTGCAGGAAGTAATTGATTTAGACATACAGGCTGCTTTTGAAAGCCTGGAACATTATTAATATGAACCACTGCCTGCCAAAGACATGACCATCTAACCACTGTACCCTCTGTGATTGAGCTTTATGGAATCACTGCAATTACTCCCAACCTGCAAGGATTAAGGAAGCCAGGCATAGATTTCTATTCAGCAAATTCATTTTCTGCTTTATCCTCAAACTATATCCCTCTTCTTGGTTTTGCTCATCAGCATTCAGCTTCTAGCCAAGGAGCCTGTGGGATCTGCCTGGCTGGCCCAGGGTGAGACTTTACGGGGCTTCCCAGGTTTTTAGTATCTGTTTGTAACTTCCTTGGGGCCAAGGACCTTTCCACTAGCTGCGTTGTCAAAGCAGGAATTTGCACTGCTATTTTTAATGTCTGTAGAGCAGTTGCATGTCCCTGGGGCTCCTGCAGACATTCATCCCTCTTAGGCTTCCTTCCACAAACCACTGTTGGAGCAGCGCTTTGGAAATGGCAGCTGTGGCAGGCGCCGATTCACTATGCTTTAGTCGTGAGTGTTGCTTCACGTTTGTAAGTAGCACTGAGGGATTGTTTTTCCCTAATTGCTTCCAGTTCACCCCTGCACCACAAGAAAATATTTCTGTGCCTTGTTGATCCTCTGGATTGTGCAGATATTGTGCCATTGGCTTTTGTATCATATTTTCTGTGCCTTCGAGCTGTTTTAGTATTTTTTGCTTCTCTCTTTCCTTCTGATTCAAAGCTCTGCTGTTATGCTTTGCTGGACAAGTCACATTCCAGAAAGAGTTAGAGTAAGAAATAAGTTACTGGCAAGGATGCTTTCTTTTATATAAAATAAGTGTAGCAAGCCAGCATGTTGCTTTAGCTTTCAAATGTACATTTGCTCTTAGCAGTAGTTAAAATAGTTTGAGATGGACTATTTCAAACATTTATGGGAACGAATAAAAATATTTTGTTGGGGAAAACAGTTTAATCAGTATTCTGAATGAAAAATATATTTTGTGGTTTTCCTTTGGGAATATTTTTTGCTGTATTTTCTCTTAATATTAACATTCTGATTCTGCATTGTTTTGTGCTCACTTCTATATTATTGTGTGTGTGTATTTAATAAAGACTTGAATAAATTATTTTGGTAAGCTTATGCTACTGTTCCATTAATGTATTATTATCTTTTATAATTTTTTTGGTAGGCAAAAAAAGCCCAAATTGTTATTCTTCAGTCTGACGGTGCAACAGGAGAAGGAACCATGGTGTCATTTCTTGTGGACTAGAAGTGCACCAGCACATCCTGACACACAGCTCTTGGGAGAGCATTTTAGATTTACCTCATTCCGTTGAAGTCTCCATAAAATTCCTGCCCTTTTCTTCACTAACCAAGACTTTACATTGCAAACCAGCACAATAGAAATGTATAGCAATATAAAAACATGACAATTTTTTTATCTTATAGTAAAGTGACTGGGGGATAGATGTAACTTGGCCATCTCTACTCTAGTGCTTCCATACTCTGTGATGTTTCTGCTCTGATAATTTATATGTTTTTCCCATAGTTCAAACAGAGCAGTGTTTTAGGGATTCAGTCACACTCTGTTGTAGTCCACAGTTTTATATTTTTAACTGAAATTCTTTATTTTTACCCAGTAAAGGCTGGAAAATGGACTTTGAAATGATGAAAGACAGTCTGAGCTTTTTTTGGGAAAATATTTCCATTTTTTTTTTATTCTTGTATATATAATATTAAAACTCAAACAAAAATCAGAAGGAATAGGAAGCAGGAAACAATCTTCAAGCAAAATTCTTGCTTTTGTAATTGCCATCACAGGTTTCGGTAAGTGAGAGGATGTGAAATGTGACAAACTTCAGTTTTGCTTTATCCCCCAAAAGGCTGTCGTAGGCTAGCCCCTTATATAAATCTGGATGTGTTTAATCAGAGCTGAATTTTGCAATGTGTTAACTCAAAAGGCGCACTTCTATTCTATCGCTCTAAACATGAACTGCCTTAATTTAAATTTCCATGCATAGAAATCAATTATCTTCAATTTTGTCTGCAATTCCACATAACGATTCAATCCTTTTCAGAAGAATTTCTGGGATTTTATTCAAAATCAAATTATCTGGGTGGATTTTTAATAGGAAGGAAGGGATGGAAGTGTGAGTTTTTGACTCTCCACAGAGTTGTGGGAAGAACTCAGACATTTTGCAATCAGGATCTTATGTTGAAATATTGCAGAGTATTACACTATTTTGGCGACACCTTTATTAAAATGTGCAGTGGCTTTTACAGTCTGCTTAGATATTTGACTGGATTTCAATCTACCAATTCACTTGGACCTTTTAATAAAATGTTAGGAAACTTATTTTACTATTTTCTATATGTTTAGGAATTTTTAATTGAAGATTTCTTCAAATTACTTCTTTGACATTGTTAACACAGCTCTTGTTCTGTGAATTATAAAGGTAAGTAAAAGGTAGCATTATCATATTTTTTGGTTACATTTTATTGCAAGTAAATGCTCTGTAGGTTTTTATTTCAATCCTTAGTGCTTAACAGTAACTTCTAGTTAAGCCTGATACAGACATACAGTAATTTTTTGGGGCTGTTTGCTATATTGAAATACAGCATGTAGCCTTTGAATTATTTTGAAAATGAAGATGCAAATTTTTTAGGCATTTTGCTTAGGACTTCAGGATCTGATAATTGTTTGTAATTGTAATTCTTTGCATATTTTGTCAAAAGAAATTAAATATAGCAGCTTTCACTTGGGAATATAGAAATGCTTCAGGAATTCTTAGTTCTACTCACATTATTTGCTGAAACTTTAAATTATGTCTTTTTAAACAGAGGGACTGCATGTAGCAGAGCAAAATGTAGTGGTAGGTGCTGCTTCCACACATTTTTTTTCAGGTGCTGTCGTCCCAAAAAGTTCCTTCTCCCACTGCAGTTTTCAGTTCAGATAACAAAAGCGTTTGGCACATGACTTCGGTGGCCGCGGCCGCGCCCACTCGTGCAGGCAGCAGGAGCCACTCGAGTGCTGATTTCATTGCTGCTGCAGTCGGGGTGACTCAAAGTGGGGCTCTGCAGGCCAGGGGCCAGGCTCTGTGCCCAAGGTGTTGGAGGCTCAGCTGCCCATTGCTCATGAGGGCTTTGTGGGGCTCAGCCTGTAAATTGCAGGCATCTCTGCTTCCCCTCTTGGATCTGTGGGCTGAACGGAGGTCAGGTGTTCTTAAACTGATAAAAGAGCTCTTGAGAGAGAAATTACTTGACCATCAGTATGATGAATGGCTGAAGAGAAATCAAGAAAAGCTGAGCTTCAGCTTGGCATTCAGTACAAACACAAATGTACATTTTGTGCCAGACATCTGTGTTTGTTCCAAGAAAAGCCTTAGGAAAGAGGCTCTGGCCTTTTTCCACCTGGAAGTTATGAAAGAGGCATGAGAACTCTTCCTTAGTGTGCACTGTGTTATGTCCTAGGATATTGGAAGCTCTTAAAATTGGAGCAGTGTATTTCCATTCAGACCCTGAGCTTTACTGATCACCAGGTGCACCATGTGGTTTCCAAACCACTATCCTAAAGGGTGCCCTGGCCAGTATTTCTTGCCTTCTGGCTGGATATGCAGAGGGCGTGCCCTCATGGCAATGCACTTCTGAACAGTTACGTGTGCGATTACAGTATTCTCAAGAAATGTGTAATGCTCTCAGTATATCCAATTAAAAGCTCTCAATGAATTCTATAATTCCTTTAAAAATCTACAGGCTTTTGATGAGTTACATGTTTGATGTTCATTGGAATAAGGGTAAATATTTGTTTCCAATCCCTTTGTCCTTTGTTCTTTGCTTAAAGATGAACATCGCCCTCTTGTCCTTGTGTAAAGAACTCTGGGTTCAATGCTTTGCTTGTTTGCTTGCTTGTTTTACATTTAAAAAAATCCAGATCTTGCCTATTCTGAAGGACATTTTGATTGAATGAGAACACAATAAAACTCACATCACAGGTCATAGGATGTTCACTTTAAAGCATACCCGAGTTTGTTTTTTGCCAGCCTCTTATAAAGAAGTAGAAGAAAAATTGCCTTTGATAAAACATTCTTTTCTTCAGTTATCTCTTATAGGAATTCCCAGTTCACATCTCTTTATCATCCAAATGATTGTTCTACTAGAAAGGTTTCAAGCTCGTCTTTTTACCTTTGTTAAATCCCATTTTATTTTTCATTGATATGAATGGAACCTTGAGACCTGGCTCGTGATTTGGCAGTCTGAGATGTTACAATGCCTCAGGACAAATCATGAAAACACTGGGAAAATTATTTATTTAACCATTTTTAGACCATCTGTAACAGTTTGCTTCATCTTGAACACAAAGAACCTAAAGTAAAAATGTGCTTACATTAATCAGGTTGCTAGGAGAGCAGCAAGATTATAATGAAACAATAACCGCCCTCATGAAAAAGAAAGAAGCATCGTAGTTTATAAAAAAAGTGTCAGGACAGAGACAGAAGGAAACAAAGCAGGTGATATCCCTAGGTTTTGGTGGCTTGGAGGTTTTTTTGGTTTTGTGTTGGTTTGTTGTTGATGGTGACATGCTGCTTGGTTGGTTGGTTGGTTGGTTTTGATATGGCACCTCAATAGTTTCTGCTTACCTCCAGCGAAAATTATAAATTTGAATAGTGAGGATTCCCCAGATTCTGGCTGGGCTCTTGCAGCCCCCCAGAAGGAGTTCCAAATCAGGTTCTGGCTGAAGAGAAGACATCTTAGCAATAGAAACAAAGCTGTAGCTGAGTAAGCCTTATTTTCCAGTCTTAATGTATCCTGTATAAAACTACCAGGCTATTTCGTCAAACATTCTTAATAAAGTGAAAAGTGGATTTTTTCAGAAATCATTACACCAGCCCAGATCCTGCTGAGTATAGGTGTTTGGTTTGTCACATAAGAAATCAATAGCAATACTGCAGTCATGGGACTTCACAATGTATAAATGTCTGCATTTGTTTTCCAAAATGAAATATTAAAAATAGGAGATGGAAAGTGAGATGAAACATGCCAGTGAGTAATGGGACTGCACTGGAGTTTCGTAAAATTGTAACATATCGATGGACGTTTCAAGTGTTAATTTGAAGGGAAGTTAGATGTGCAGAGGTGAGATGTGATGAGATGGCCGTGCTCATGGGTGTAGGTTGGCTTCTCTATGTCTCCATGCAAAGCACTGTCCAAGCAGTGTCAGTTGCCTCAGAGTGTAATACTTCTCTATTCTATTCATTAACAAATGGAAAGCAGTGCAAAACAAGTGGATGCAGCTTCAGAGTGTTTTGTTCAAATGAAAGATAACATTTCTTAAAAAAAATAAGGTTTTATCTTAAAATTATTATTAGAAATAGTAATGTCAGAAATATTACTTCTGCCTGCATAGGGGCTATATATTTTAGTAATAAGTTGAAATTTTGTCAGAAAGCATATTTGTGTAATGGTTAGTAGGGAGTTACATGACAGTAGTTATTTCATTATTTATCTTCAATATTAACAATTTATTAAACTGTAATAAAGGTACTCAGCTTCATCCATTGAAGACTTCAAGTTAGGTCTGTGAAATTTTATCCTTAATGCCTATTAAATGTGCAGAGTTAGAAGAACATAAAAAGAGAAAACAGGCTTAGGATGATATTTCTGAGAATCTAATAATGACGAAAGAAGACTATTCATTAGACAGTATTTAATTTTATCTTCCTTCGGATTCGTTAAAGGTACGTAAGGGGTCTTTATATTATACTTAATTTTTTTGGTAAAATGAATTCATATGTGTATGTTGGAGAGTAATTGGTCTTTCCATGATATTGTTAGAACAAAAATGTTGACTCCATTTTTTTTCAAGGTGGGTAACAGGACCTAACTTCTCTGTAGCAATTTGGAGGGGGCAATTTTGGGGGTAATTTCATTCCTTCACAAAGGAATTTTTTAGCTCTACCTGAATTTTGCAGATGATGATCACAGCATGCAGAAGTAAAGTGATACACCTCAAGGGTGACATTAAAATGGGAAAAATAGGGCAAAAATCATCTGGGTCGCAACCCATTGTGCTGCCCTTTAGACCAGAAAAGAGACATGATTGAGGGTCAGACTTCTATCAAAAACACTGTGCACTGGAGAAATTGAGTTATTTCTCATGCTGAAAATCTCCAAAGCTGTCTTTAGAACAAAGGCTAGAAATCTGTCTTGTTATAAAGTTCCTTTTATAGCAAGTAGCCAAAATTTAGTGGTTGCTTGTGCTTGTTTTTATTTTATGAGATTGTGCAACAATGAGGAATTAAAAAACTGAACTTAATTATTATTTATTACTGGAGCTAGTATTACAATTACCTCACAAGGGCATAGACCAGGGCAGGGAGAAGCCAGGAAAGTTAACAGTGCTCAACATCAAAACTTAGTTGTGCTTGTGCCCAGGATCTTGCCATGACCTATGGTACATCTGCTTCTCAGTAGGAAAAGGGAGGAAAAACACCTCTGCCATTTCTGAAGTACTGTGGCTAGGAAAATCAGACACACTTTTTTTCCATCTCTATTAAGCTATGTTGACAAACCAGACTATTAGCCATATTTGAAGAGGATTAGTAATTAACTAGGTAGCCTAATTATCAGAACTCCTTTGTCCTCCCAGAAGAACACAATTATAAATCTATTTACACATATTATTTAAAATAAAAATACTTCACAACGACAGATTTTATTGCTTGGCCAATGGTTTACAAATGAATCACAGAATACAATGCACTGCTGTTCGAAGTTGCATTTGGTGGCTTTTAATAAAATCCCACTGTTTATGCATCAGATAGAGCATAATCTGTTTATTTCCTTTTTCCTGTGCAAAGCATCACTTTAATGCCAGTCTGCTGAGACTGGCAGAGGCTGACAGACACAGTTGCATCATTAGAGCAAAGGTGCCAAAAGGGATGTTTGGCTCTTTCAGAACTCTAGCTCTTCAATCCCTTTTATGCCAGCAGGCAATATTTATTAAATACTCTAAGAACCAATTCAGCCCATTTAAATAACCCTGACAGCATAAACTTGCATGTGATTAGCAGAGAGAGCTGCTGGTGTGGGAACAGGATGGGGAGTCCTTAAGGCTCATTCCCAAACTGACTGTGGGTGCATGGCATTTCTTTAGCCATGCCTGCTTGAATGGGCACAGGCAGAGCAGAGTTTGTGTTCCTCTGCATTGTCTGGATGAAAGCCAGCTCTGGTTCAGAACCTTTGGAGATTTCCTGCCTGGCTGTATGAGGCTGAAGGGCAGAGCTGCTCACTTTATTGCGGGGGTGCTCCAGGGTACCTGTGAGGGATGGGGGGTTCTCCTGTAAGGCTCTGCTCAGGTACTGGATAGCACCTTTACTACCATGGTGCAGAGATTATATTCCTGTCCCTCCTGTGGCAGAGCTGATGGTGCTTTTTACCTCCTAGAGTTCTGGCTGCCATGCAGTGATTTTGTATTGATGGGCAGAATCATACTGGAAATATTTCTCAAGGGCTCAGAAGAGAAATGGCCCTCTGTGTTGCTTCATGTCCTTTAAAACTGTTGCTTTTCACCATTAAGGATGAAAATGCAGCTTGGTGCTTCTCTTGAGGGCATCATTAATCAGTCTGACTGAATGCTCATCAGTTTAGTAGATTTATGTGTATTTATTGTCATTGTAACATTTCATGTGCAGTTACATCCATTACATGGAGTCTGTGCAGACCTAGGCATATGCAGATTCAAGGCTTGTCAGGTGTATTTTTTCTTTGCTGAATCAGGGGCAGATTTTACACAGCCAAATCAGAGAGTCTGGGCTGGTTTTATAAATTCAGATATATTTAATATTGATAGTGTTTGGAATAACAGGTGAGGGCACAAACTGAGCTAAGAATCTGTTTCTGCTCAGCCTTGTGTGACTACATAGCAAGAGGACTTTTACAGTCTAAACAGGTATGGAGAGGTGAAACTTTGTTTGGGAAAATGCTCAGAATTACGAAGTGATGTGTGCAAGATAGCACAGCAGATTGGATGCAGATCTTGGCTTGAACCCGTAACTCCTTCTTTCTGGGACTGTTCCTTTGTTTCTCTCCAGCTCTCCCTGCCAATACAGAGATATTATCCATACATGGACACACAAATGCCACAGCAGACTGCAAAGCCAGATCTTCAGCTCATTAAAATATCAATGCTTTTTCATTATGCCAATAGGGCTATGCTATATTTACCATATATGATGACTTAATATCATGTTTATGTTAAAGTTTTCTAGTGTTTTTAAGATTCAGAACTCAAGACTTCCAAAATTTCCTTCCTAATTTAGGCATTAAATCTATATGTAGGCTGAGAAGTGTATGACCTGTTTTTTGATGAGTGATTCCAGTGTAAGCAGTGGTTGCCTGAATCCTTCATAGCTCAAATCACTCACATCACTGCCTACATATGAATGTGGGTGCTTAACTTCAGGCACCTAATTTTCAAAACTTCTCTCAAGTATTGCTTTTGGCTGCTAGAGATTTTAGTGTCCCATTGTCATTGTTCAGTTCAGCCATCTATCCTTCTGGGTCTTCTTTGTTATGGTGTGTATAGCTCTTGCATTAGTTTGGTCTTTTGTAAATACATAACCTTTGAAAAATTCTGCTTAGTCTTTCCATAGGTTCAGAATAAGAATGGATTCATTTCTACTTGTGGGTACTGTTGCTAACTTAAATGGTAAAGGACAAATCACCTATAAAACTAAACTGGCAAAAATGCCCTCATTGGATTAAACATAATGTCCTCAGGCTGGTTCTAGTCAAGTGGGCTTTCTTCTGAAGTGGGTGTATTTCTGAGGGTACTTACTTTCAGCTTGGGTGCCAACATACTTTAATTTTCAACAGTGCTTTGAAATGACCTCACAAGGTTATATAAGAACTTTTTAGAAGGTGATCTGGAGACTGGAGGAACATGTCAGGCTGGTATTTCTTTTACATCTAGATGTACTGTGTGGCGTATTAACACTGCAGACACATCTGCTATTCCTAAGGGGCTGGGGAAACTTCAGTCTCAGGCAGAGGCAATATGTGGTGTTGACAGAGCAGACAAAGAATCACTGCACGTTACTGTAGCAGGTGAGAGATGGACACAGGGGAATTGAGCAGGGCTTAGTATGATTCTGCTTGCTGTGCAAAGTAACACAGAGCATGTGGCAGTGTTTTGTGACTTAGAAATGAGGCATAGCCAATGATTCACTAAACACATATTCTGAATATAAAGGAGTGACTGTTTATGGCTTAACTTTTGTCACTCTCCCAGTAGCATCAAGTCTGGTTCCCAGTGACTGTACCTCTATAAGTACTTCCATATTTCTACTGACATTGATCTCATCCGCGAGACCAAAAGGGTAATTAAAAATATGAAGAGTTCCTAGATAAGTCATAGTTTTATCTAGAAGTTTTGAAACACTAAATCCACATAATCTGTAATATTCCATGGGGTTTTCCATTTGCTTAATTTTAAAACTCCTGAACAGTTGTGACATGCAGCTGACAGATATGGTAAGGTTTTGAACTCTGCAAACAACTTTGGATGCCCGTCTTTTATAGTCATGCAAATATCTAGTGTCACCTGCATTATTTTTTAAATAAAGAACTTGTTTCTCCTTTTTGAAAACCTCTTTAGGGTTTTCAGTTCACTTTGAAATGTAAGTTATCTGAGGTGTAGTCTAATCTTTCTGTCCTCTGCCTGTGTCATGGTTTCAGGTACCCTTAATAATCAGTACAGTAAGAATCTTTACTCCCTTGTTCTCCTCTTTCTTGGTCTTATATAAAAGTCTTAAATTGTACCCTATGATTGCAATTTGATTTGACTATTTACTTAGTTTATACTGATAGTTTTCTTCCAGCTGTGTTCTGTCTTCATTTTTATTCTGTTTCAAAGCTGCCTAGAGTTGAATTAAAAAAATAAGACCAGTTAAAAACAGCAAGGTAGTGTGTTATCACATCCAGCAAGCAGATTTGTTCATTCCAGTAGTTTTGGTGTTCATTCCAGCAGTTTGGCATTTCTGTATTTGGAAACCATTTCTTGCTAACACATGAATTCTGGAGTGTCTGTAGGTATAGGCAAAAACAATTGCCTGAAATAGCAGATTGCTCTGAGCACCACATCATCCTGTGGTGATGACCTTCTGGTAGCTTTGCCTGTACCAGAGTGCTGCAAAATCAGGCCAGCTGCACCTTTAAATGAACTGAAGATTGGTGGTTGATAGGCTGGGGCAGCACCTGTTGTTGGAGGTGAGCACAAGGCTTCTTCTCCCTGTTCCCTGGATACCAAAAAGAGCACCAGAAGCACATCTGCAGAGCTGTAGCACTGGGTCTCTGACCTAGTTCTGTCTTCATCTCTTTTCCTTCCAACAGCTTGGGAATTATGGCTTTGTCTTGACCCAGACACTGATTCTTTTGATGCAGTTTTCCTTATACTGCATAGAAGCCTCAAGTTATAGGAGAAAATTTTTAAAGTTCCTGAAAACTCAAGAACATAAAAATTGCAGCTATTTTCAGTGTAATGAGGCTGTAAATCTTTTGGTCTTTTGAAATCTCCTCTCTCATATTTAAATTCAGTTGAACTACAGTAGCACAGCCTTGCAGCTTTGACAGTTTGCTTTAAAATTTCCCCTGCCCCTGAAAATGTTCTTACAGGAGCAGTCCAAAACATGAGTGTGTCACCAGGGCTTCATGGGAGAAAGCACTTTCTTTGTGTGCTGTCACATCTGCTATGACTTACTATACCAGAAATCCCTTCCATGTTGGTATTATCCAGGGGTATTATCCTTTCTCCAGAGGTGAAAGCCTCAAAGGCTTCACTCTTACTGAAGGTCCAGGGCCTGTTTTCTGTCTTCTAGTCCACATGACATAGCACATGAAATAATTCTGTAGCTTCAATAAATGAAGCAACATTGACAGGGCTGCAGCTGTGCTGCTTCTTCATGGACCTTATCTGCACTTAGTGATTGATTAACTTTTATTTTTGATATGTGCCAATCTGGCTGTATTTGAAAAAACACAAGAAAGAATATGAGCACACCAATAAAGAGATGTTGCCCTGCATTTTTTGCACTTGTGAGGATATACCCAGTATAGTGTCATGGTATATTAGCTGCAAGACACTGGCAGAATATGGGTGGTTTCTCAGTTATGCAAAATATAAAAATTTTGGTAGAAAAGGAAGGAAAGCAAGGAGCTGGAACTAGTTTTAAGATCAGCTGTCTGAAGGGAACACAGTAACATTTAATTTCCTAAATTATATTAATACAGCTTCCTGAAAATTAGTCAAAGAATGGATATTTTTGCATTTCATTTAAATTATAGGAAAACCTTGTAAATTAATTTATTGGTAGCCAGGTAAAGTTTAATTAAACTATGAAAAGAGAAGGTGGCATCTTTCTCAGTACAGCTCCTCTGTGGGTAACTTTCAAAAAGAGGTTCAGAACATCATTAAATTATACACTCTAGAGACTGCATTGGCTCTTTGACCGTTTATAATCCAATTAAGAGGAAAGAAATAAACAAACCCACAAACAAATCCCAAGACCCATCTGAATTGTCAACACAGACAAAAATGCATTAAAGTTTAACTCCCATAATTTTTTCTTTAATGAAAAGGGTGCGCTAAAGTAAATGCTACAAAATTGCTGCTTTTAGCAAACCGTAGGTGTTACCATATTTAGGATTTGTAACTTTTTTCTGAAGGTCCTGATAGTCCCCAACATCTTTCCAATCAACTCACAGTTATTGTGCTTCTGGGGTTTTTTTGCAGAACACAAACAAGAAAATGAAAAACATTGAAACATTTCATCATATGCAGCAGGATTTAAAGCTGCTTTGGAGAAATTGCACCTCATTATCTGGAAATACAGCTACCCAGACTGAAAACAGCCCAAGATGATAGAATGCAGCAACTTGTCTATTCAGAAACATAGGAAACTCATTTCCCTAGTGCTCTGTTCTCCATTGGTTCCCCATTGAATACAGAATGAACTTAAAGATTTCTGCCTTATGTTCAAAAGCCTACTGAGGATTTGCCTCTTTTTTTCCTCTTAGCTGTAATAGGGAACCACTATATTAGATAGTTTGCAAAGTCATGTGTGAACAGTCCAAACCCTGGCACTGCTGAGGAAACAAAACAAGAGGACTAGATTGAGTGATAATTTTTGGGCAAATTCACAAAGGAGCTGGGAATGGAGCCAAATTGTGATATTCGCACTAGTTTCATAGCAGCCAAATCACACTGGCTGCCAAAGCTACTCAAGTAAGCACATCTTTCTCTACAAGTATCATTTTTAATAAGAATTTCTGTCACAATAGTGACGTTTCTAATCTCAGGACATGAAATGGGATACTCTTTTATGTCACTTGCAAAACTTAGTTTATCAAGCAATTAGAATATCAGCCCAGGGAGATCTGTTGGACACGTTTGTTCCTTTGATTAAGCTTTCCAACAACATCACAACTTTCCAAATCTCAAAACCAAGAAGCAGAAGAACGAAGAAGAAAAGATGCAGGGGAAACCATTATTTCCTTAAAAGTCATCCAGCATCTGGACAGCACAGGGCTGAAGGTAATATGCACAACTAGGTTACTAGAAGGGAACATTTAATATTGTTAAATATTAGTTCTTGTTCCTACAATGTCTCATTTGGTCATCTTGAAATTCTTTCGCGTTCCATCTTCTCCATACTGAAACTTCAACCTGAAAAGATTGCTGTGCACCTCTTGGTTTTGTGCTTGGTGTTTGTACTGCTGGATTCCTCCACATCTGCACCTGCATGCCCATGTAGGCTCGTGGCTGCTCAGAGGCCTCCTTTTGCACAAAGGATCCCAGCTAAATGGGTACGTACACAAACTTGTTTGGCGACTGTGCTTCCTGAAGACCTGGGAGATCAGTCTTTTAGTTGCCATAGACTTGGACATCAAAGCTTTAGTGAACAGGCACTGAGTGCCTGTTCAGTAACTTGTTTACTGAATACACACTTCCTGTTTGCCATGGACTGCACACCCAAATCTTGAGATGCAGCCTTCACCACTGATGTAGGGACTGCCTCCAGCTTAGTCAGTGCAGAAAAGCATAAATATTTTTACCTCCATTAAGGAGGTAAAAGCTTAACCTTAATTATGAATGAAGTGCAGCATCTGCATAACTAGGCAGAGCTACTTTTAAAGGGGTATACATTTAAATGCGTCTTTCTTTGAAATGTCAAGCTCAGTGCTACTTATCTTTTTTAATTAAGCAGCTACCCGTGTTGGCTAGGTGTGTTGATGAGCTCATACTTCAAAAGAACTGTGGTTATAATCCATATTATGAATAAAAACCACATTTGACTGAGACAAAGCTTGAATCACATGAATATGTAACTGTATTATAACAGATCTGCAAAGAGGTTTGGAGGATTGTAGACAGAAGATGAAGTAATTAATTAAGGAATTACATCCACAAGGTGAAAAGTCCCTAAAGATAAGTATGCTGAGAGCTATTTTAGAGAAAGGATCTAGGGTTTCTGCACCTGAATAATTTTATGCAAATCTTCAGTGGCAGTGTTTGTGTGTGTGTGTCTATGTTTTTCTTCTTACACAAGTGCTCTCAGTTCTAGAGTCTCAAACTCTTTGTAGCCTCATGCACATGAGTAGACCAGCAGTCAGTGCGCCTAAAGGTTAGAGGAGAGAGGACCTTCCAGGTGTGGGAGATCAGGGTGAATATTTGCTCAGGAAAAAAGAAGTTCATTTTTTTCCTGAGCTCTGCTAAAGTACCCCTGTAAGTCACTAAAGCAGTATACATAGAAAATCTAACCCAAGGTCACAGAGAGTAACAGACTGTCACTTTCTGGAGTTGTGAAATAACCATTTACCATATTTTAATGTCAATTTTGCACAGGTTGCTCCCATTCTGTGTAATGCTTTCCATTCTTCAGTTGTGAGCAAAAGAGATTAAAAAATGTAGGTGTCCTCTCTTCCTGGATATTATTTTGAAATCTGCTGTTTGTACTTTCATATGATTAAATGCTTGGCTTAAGGTGAAATATGTTGTAGTCTGCACACACACAGAGATGGTAATCTCATGTAATACATATAGAAATGTTCTCATTATTGTTTCTATCTATTTTTAATGTCTTCCTTTGTGTTACTAGGAAAGATCCAGATTTTTACTAACACTTGTGTGCTTATTGTATTTATTTTTTTGAATGTGTGGATTTGTTTATTTATTTTGATTTTTAGGTGAAAAAAGATTTCTTTTAGTTTGATAATCTGCCTATTATAGTCAATGTGTCTTTCCACTCTTTTTTCACAGTAGATAATGCCTTTTAGCCACCAAATTAGAATAATTCAACATAGTCCTCTATTTTAAATTACATTAATAGTGACTGTGGTTTGTTTTAGACAATAGGCACGTTGACAAGATGATTTTTAGGTAATTTTTTGCCATTTGTAAAACAAGCAGCTAAAAAAATAAATAAAAAGAAAAGAAAAAGATAAATAGGATCAATTCCCTGTTTTCCTTTCAGTAATTTCTAGTGAGCTGAAATGCTGAAATATTTTATGCTTTTGTGTGTATTTCAGTGAGGGCTTCTGCTTGTTTGGGAAATGTGTTTCTCCTGATTCTGGGGTGGAAGAAGTAAGATAAGGGGGGCAGTGTATCTTGTTAAATGAAGGAACAGACAGTAGTAACTAAGCATTGCAATACTAGAAAGCAGGAAAAAAAAATGCAATTTTTAAAATTAGATCTTTTGAAGATTGGGGGCATTAAAACATTTGCCTGTCTTGAGCACTGCTTGTGTCAGATGTCTTTGGAACACTGCTGCTGTTGAAAGTTTTTTAGGTTTGGATGTTTGCAGCGCATCCAGGTCTGTACTAGGAAGTACTGCTGGGTAATGTGTCCCACACCACCAGGGAAACTCTGCTGTGGTGCATCCTCAGGGATCCCATACCTGTAACCAAACCCAAGATAAATGGTGCTATTAGTGGAAAATTACTACTGATTATGATCTTTATTTTCACACATTTTCAATAGAAGTTCCTGCCATCATCCAGGATTCTTTATTCACCTGGAATAATAAAACCCCAGGAGTAGGCTGTGAATGTGTCATTTCCCTGTATCGAAACCTGCCAAGTTCCCCGCGGACCTTTGCTCCAAGTGTACCGAACTCCTTCACTAAGTTCTGGCACTTCTACCACTCATAAGGGTGAAACAATGCACTCTTAAATCTCATCAATGCAGCTTAGATAGAAAAAGGTGAATATTCAAATTGACAGCCACAGTCTGGAATTTTAAGCTGTGTTTTACAAACAAAATGCATGGGTACAAAACTACTCAAGCAGGTCTTCTTCAACAATCCAAGTAGCCACCTCTGTAAAATGAGAGCATGAATTCCTGCAGACAAGCATCTCAGGCATGTTTTGTACACCAGGTTGTCCTGCCTAAACTGTGTCTGCTCCAAACAAAAAACTGAGCTATACTACCTCCTAACACTAATTGTAAATGGAGCTATTACAGAGCCAGGGAAGTCATTATGATGGCTCTTTGTCTAAGTCATCTGGCAGCCTGTAAAACATGGTGTTTATGACGGTATTAGATGGTTCTAAGAGCTATATATCATGCCTGTCACTCTGGAAAGGCACCTGCTGACTTTTCATGTGCCAGGTTGTAAATAGAAGTATGCAGGCAACTTGGCTACAAAATCTCCCTTTTATGTTTAAAGAAACCCATTTGAACTTTGGTCTGTGACCCTGAAAAGAATAGTTAAAGAATTCTTTTAAGGATGAACGGAAGAAAAAGAAAACCTTTGCTCAATGCATAATTGGTTCAGGGACAGAAATTTTAGGGCAAATATCCTTGAAAAGATCATTCTGTATTTATATGCAAACTGCCTTTTGGTGCTTTGACCCCCAAAACCCCCTGCTAAACAGAAATACTACTCCAAGTGTGCACCTAGTGAGAGCAGGTGATGCATAAAGCCGAAGATATGCATTCCCTGGCATATCCCCACTGATGGTCGTTCCACCCCCCTGTGCAACATTCTTGCCTTTTGGCTCTGAGGTAAATTAGTGTGTGGGCTACAGCCTGGCTGCTCTGTACCCCCACCCCTTGCCTGTTACTTCCTGGCACAAAGAAAGGTTGGCTTTACTTTTGCTGTCTGCGAGTGTGCTGCTGGTCTTCTCCCTGCTCTTGCCCGCTTGGTTTCTGAGGTCATGGGATCTGGATTCAGATCCAAGAGAGCCAACACTTTCTGTGCAGCAGAAGTTTTTTAGGAAATGTGGTAAGTGTCCTTGCTCCTGCATTTCATGCAGAGGTGCTTGAGGACACATATAAATATCTGCAAGGAGTGTTTATGGGATGCATAAAGCTCTGTCCCTGGCTTTCATGCTCACTCATCCTTAACCCCTCTAGAATTAAGAGATATACATAATAAATGATTCATTATGAGATTGTCTCTTGCGATTTTTTTAAATCTTCTCAAAGCATAGACTATGTCAATCTTTCCAAAGTCTCAAATGGAATTATTTCTCATAATCAACCACTCTTAAGTTTGTATCTCATTTTTACTGTGTCATTTTAAAAGGAGACCTGATTCTCTGTGCCTGTTTTTCAAACTAGAAAGAAAGAAATAATGTATTTTTAAATCCATATTCAGGACTCAGAGATATCAGCTGAACAGCCTCTGGAGTCTCAGGATTTCCAATAAACTTTCATCAACAGAAAATCAATCACTTCAGGGAAATATACATGTATCCCAGTGGTTGCATGCAAAGACAGGCGTGGTAATGCGTTAAATTAGATGCCTTATCAACTGGCACAGTAAGAATGGTACTAATCTACATAATCCATTGCAACAATAGATGTGACATAGCAAAGTGCACTGTTAAGTTTAATAAATAATATTTTTGAATGTACAACATGTTACCAGATCACCTTTGAGAAAAAGTAAAAAGAAAGAAAATCAAACTTTTAAGTCTAATAATGGAAAAGATGTCCAGTAATTATCAAGGTTCATAGAATCTGAACTGAAAATTTTAATTTAATTTCTAATATGTATGTGGGGACCCTATTGTTGAAAAACTAATGAAAGTTAGACAAAAAGTATTTTCTAAAACAGCATGAGGGACAAGTATGCAGCCTGGAGTCTCTGCAGAATGAAAACATTTTTCTTCTGCAAAACTCAGATATCCTTATGGATAAGGATATCTGAGGATATCTTTTAATATATATTTCTGTTCAACCTAAAACTTTTATCATGATTGAAAAGACTGCTACTGATTTGGCAGGATTTTGAACCAAATGTGTTGAAGACTTTATTCCCATGTAAAACATTATTTATTCTATGAATGTTTAAAGAGCGTTGTTTACAGACAGGTCCTACATACATCAAGACCTTCATTCACAAAAACACATATTGAAGACACTTGTAATTTTTCTACCTTTATGTCTTCCTGGTGGCAGAACTCATAAAATGGTACACCTTTTTTTTTTTTTTTTTTTTTTTTTTAATAAGCCATAGGAGTTCATTTTCTCTTTTTGCCCACTCTCCCTGTAGTAAACAATGCTGAAACTCCCTGTTTGTGTTGTCAAAAAATAAAATAGAAAATCAAAATGAGCATGTGAAAGGTCACCAAATCTGAAAAAGAACCCAATTCAAAGCATGTTTCCTTGGAAATTTATGTGCAGGTGAAAACAAAGTGTCGGAATGACAATGCATGTGGGCCATTAAGTTTCAGTGTAGTAATGGTGTTCTAGCGAGAATTATATCTCATTTTTCAGTAGTTCATTTAAGCCTTGGCACTTTAAATAATTAAATCACCAAATAAAGGAACTGAGGTGGGTGTGATTTTTACCAATAATTTAAAAATAATTATTTCTTTTATATTGCATGAGTATGTCAGTGAGCAATGAGCTAAGCCCAGCTCAGCCCACTCTCAGAGAAGCCTCAGCTCATACATGCAATGAGAGCAGCACTGAGCTCTGAATCCTTTCAGCAGATGTGGCCTGGAGCCAAGATCCTGGGCAATGCAGGTGTGACTGGAGTATCTGATAATGATTTGGCCCCATGTATGCAAATTGCCAGAACCTAATATTGGCAAGAGGAGAGGGAAGCACCTCTTTTGTGCACCACCTGCATTTTGTGTGCCACAAGTGCAGCTCAGTCTCTTGACTCACAGTAGCAAGAGTAGCACCATCACCCTGCCAAGATTTTTGTAAAGCCTTCATGCTCTGCTGCAGGGGAGGGTGCAAAGCACAGGCTGCTGCCATTTGCCTTTGTACTAAACACCTTTGATTCTATTCCAGCCAAGGCAGAATGCAAAAGGGTGGGAAATGGGAGAGCGCAGCAAGGCCTTAGATCCCAAAGTCCTGCATCTGGATACATGTTCTGAGGCTATGGAATGACCAATTTCCATTCCTAGACACATAAGACCACTTCCAGGGATCACAGCTTGGAAATTTTAGGGATTCTTTTCAGGGGATTTTAGGATTCCTTTGAAAGGACAGTGTATAACCAACTGCAGGTGTTAGATGATGGGTGGAGCATGAAACATTAATGAAAGGGAATGATATTAAAAAGACACTGTCTAGATAACTGTTGTTCATTAAAGGTCAGATTGTGGGGGGAAGCCTTTAATTTATGGATCATATAGAGGTGATTCACAAGCGTGAAGTGAGACAGGTCCTTCCACATCCTTCTCCTCGTATGATAGAGAAGAGACATCCCAGAGCCTGGTCACTTTTTCACTTTCTCCAGAAGCACTGACAGGGTATAGAGAAAGAGAAAGACTCATTTCAAAGAAAGTAATGTACTTCCCAGAGCCTCTCACTTCCCAGAGCCTGGTAAGCTCCACATCATTCTCCACAGAGACCATTCCCTTAGACATAGATGTTAGCTTGCTGTGTTCTGGTTATGTTATTATTATTAATCTTGAAACTCTGGTCTCATTTCTGGTAGATGATTATGTTTTGACCTGTGATTCACCTATTCACTTCTAGTTTTCTGTGGGATAAGGATGTTGAACAGTTGCCAAATTTCATACCAGAGGTGTCTGAACAGTAGTGGTAGATTAAGTAATCTCTGCAAACCACATTTCTACAAAGGCTTTTAAAGCACATTAGGATCTTTTGGAATGAAAAGCAATTGTAAACAGCAGTTATGATTGTCATTCAGCACTTAGTTGTTATTGGAACAGAATGAAAAAGAAAGAAAAGCTATATAATGATTACTGACATGAATATGTGATGTGTTGACCTTTGCTAACTACTAGTTTCTTTCTCAAGTGTGAAGATACAGAAATAATATCTGACTTGAGATTTAGAAGATTTCTTTTTCATCCTCTAGAGGTACTAGCTTGCATTTCTTATTTACATTTATCATTAATAAGGACCCAGAAGCACGGGAAGTGAGAATGTAGTATCCCACAAGATATTCTGGAGTTTTGAAGAGTGTTTTTTTTCTCAATTACAATGAAAATCTCAGTGAGACTAGAAATGCTAATCTATTTTGTTTTGGAATGCTGAACAATTTTATTTTAATAATGATGAAGCAGATTATTATATTGAATCAAATGTCTGAAGAATATTACAAAAATAATATGAAAATTTATAAATTAAATGTAATAACAAAATTGATAAATTGAAACAATTATACTAATTGTTTTCAATTTTTCAAAACACAAGGTTTTAATATGACATAATCAAAGCAAAAGGTAAAACAAGATTCAATTTTATACTTTTCTCTCAAGGTGAGTATGAAAACTGGCACCTCTTATTTTAATTCAACATTTCTGAATATAAACCAGCTTTTGACCGTGTATGAATTCTTAAGACAAAATCATAAGTCTTTGCTTGGTTCCCTCACTCCAAGTAACAGTGGACTGCCTGCAAAGCATTTCTGTTGGCAGGTCTTAATTGCAGTAGAGTAGACATCTCTCCATCAAATTCCTGCAGGCTATGTGCCAGGATCAGAAACTGTGCTTGGCTTAGATGCAGGTCTAAAGGGATGTAGCAATTAAGCTGTTTTCTTATCCTTTGGTCTTCACTTATACAGAGTTACTGCTATGCAAAGCTAGAGTATGGAATTACAGTTGGTGTGGTGTTGTACACAACTCTGCACTAAGGAAGAAAAAGGAAATGTTTGTGTGGCTTTTTCTGGTCATGTGTTTTGAAAACACAAGTACCACACAGAGTGCTACAAGTAGAATGAGAGTATGGGATAATGAGTAAGAGCACAGATACATTTTCTTGTCAGTAAATCCAGCCTTAAGCTGGGTACTCCAAACTGCCTCCTTGTGTAGACATTTTTATGAGCAATGAGAGGGGTAGCTTGCTTAGAAATGTGCTTTCTAAGCTGTTTGGCTCCCAAAGCTATTTTGAAAGCTTAATGTCTTTGAAGATAGGTTGTAGTGCTTCATTCATATTTGTGGCATTAATAAACTTAGAGAGATTGTGGAATGGCATGTGTACAAACCAATAATAACTTCCTAACTTGTGCAGCCCTCCCTTTAGTCCTAATTCCCTCACCTCAGGGCTGACACAGGGCCACTGGCAATATTATCTTGTGGTTTAACATGCCATCCCTCTGCCAGTCTCAAGACAGAATAGCATCAAGCAGATGCCACCAGCAGCTGTGGACATTCAGCACCTCTGAAAATTAGCTGCAGGGTATCTTAAGTCTGGTACTCCAAAAGTGGGGAATCATAAATTAAAAGCTGCAGTTGCAAACATAAATCTAGTTTTTGAATTTTTCATAATAATTACTAGAATTAAAACCTTACAGAGGATAAAAATAAGTGAGAAAAATCAAAAGACTTGCTGTAACCACTTGAAAATGAGAATCTACATGAATGATACTCACTCTAATTGTTTCAAGTAACAGAAGCAATGTTGATAATTTTGAAATAATAAAAAAGATTAGTAAATTGTCTGTTAAAGTGAAGCCACATTGCAAGGTCAACAGTTCTTGTGGTACTACACTAAACAGAAAAATGAGCAAATTTGTTGGTTAAAACAATGAGCAGTTGTTTGATAAACCTGCTGGGGACTTGGCAAGAAAAGCTGAACATCAGTAGAAGTTAAATTGGGATGGAAATACCTGGAAAAAAAAAAGAATGCAGAAAACTAAGAGTTGAAATGGCTCATTTATCATATTTCATTTTAGTTTCTTACCTGAGATCTTACATGCTTATCACATTTTACAGCAAACATATGTCATTCTACTCAATAACACAGTTTAAACAAAGAGTGAAACAGAGCCTCATTTCTAAATTTGTATTGGTTCTTAATTTGGTATCAGATATCACAAATAGTATTGCTAGTATCATATTATGTATCACAAACTATGCCATGCAAATTGTAAACCAACATGTCCAGGTCTAGGAAACCCTCTTTCCTCTAATCAAGCTTGATAAATAGGACGTCCTTGAGCTGCTGGAGTCAGTGAGATAATACCCAAATCAGTTCATGTCACAGAGCTGTCAGAAAGATCTCTGACTCTTCTGCTAAAGACTTCATGGATGGAGTCACATTTGTGGTTTACTTTGGGCTGGTTTTGGGGTTAATCTACCCATTCTCCACACCTAGGAAACTTTCACATCCTGAACAAGTCTGCGAGACTCAAAGTGGATTTCCAGGACACGTGCTCCACTCATGCTTCAGATGCAGTGGGCTCAGTGCATGGGGCCAGACCAGAAGTAATTTGAAGCTCTCTGAAGTGCAGCTCATGCAGATCCCCATTCCTGAGGACCAGCTGTTCATGTCTAAATATCTTTTCTTGCTGGCCTGCGTTACTTGGTAAAGCAGACGTGGTTTTTCTGTCCATCTGCATTGCTGCCTGGACACTACCCATGGGGCAGGCTGCCTGCAATTTCTGTGCTCTGGCTGCAGCATCAAACTCCTTCTGAGACTTGTTTGCTTCTATGGGTTTTGCAGAGAATAAAATGAGTTTACAACAGCCTTCCCCTGAGCAAGGCAAGCTGGGGTCCAAAAAGGACCCCAAAAGACTGAGAATCTTTGATCTGGCTCCTTGTGGTCCTGCACTAAGTTTTTAGGACCCACATATCCACTGGAGCTGGAGCAAGAGAGTAATAGTGATCACTGGTTGGCTGGTGCATATCCCAAAATACATAAAAAACTTAATTTGGTGTTCATCATGTGTGTTTTTTACAGGATGCACAGCAACATGGACTAAGGGATGGGAGGACTTTTTGGAATGAATCATTTGGGTTAAAATGAGCCTTCCAGAATCATCATCAGAGCTTCTTTTTCTGACTTCTCAGAAAAAGAGTTTTCCATTGACTCATGAATTTTTGTTGTCCCAAAAAGGCTAGAGCACTCTATTTGCTTTTAATAAAAATTTCAATGTATTTGTCAAAGCTCGCCAGTGCTACTAAATATCCATACGAAATCCTAAAAAAATCCATATGGTATTCCTATGTCAGAATCAGCATGTGTAATCCACATAAAGCATCCATCCAGTCCTTAAAAATGCATCAAGTTCTCCATAAAACATAAAGAAACAAATATAATACAAATAATATAATTGGCTGTATGGTCCTATGGAAGGAAATACTGGTGAGTCCTCCTCTCTGGGTTCTGTCTGAAGGTAGAGGAAGGTACTTGTCATGCCTGACACTGGGAAGAAGGAGCTTAACACTCCATACTCCGGGGTTAGGAGTGTGCAAAGCCTCCATAGTACCTGGCCAGTGGAAATGATGATTGTGGCCTTTGTGTGACAACTCAGTGCATCTGCCTTGAATATGCCCTACTCATTTTGTGATTCCTGCTAGCAAAGAGATTTTTCTAGAGGTTTTTCTTATATGCTGTTTTTGCATCTTTTTGGGATCTACTGTATCTATGAGTCATTGCTGACCAGTGCAGAAGTTGTGTGAGCTTGATGAGAAAAGTGCCTTTTACAAATTGACTGTTGGACTATTTGTGTTCTTCCAGACCGTGCAGCAGCAGTGCATATTTAAAACACAGTGGTGGTCTCTTCCTGGTGCCTGTGAATTCTGAGGAATGTGAATTACTGATCTGTTTTGGTTATTTTGCTTCGTTTAGAAAATTAAGTCTGGTTTCCTTGGGGTTTTTGTGGTTTTGTTATGTTTTGTTTTGTTTTGGTTTGGTTTTTTTTGTTGTTGTTGTTTTGTTTGTTTGTTTTTTAGTTTTTTGTTGTTGTTGTTTTGTTTGTTTGTTTGTTGTTTGGTTTTTTGTTTGTTTTTGGTTTTTTTTTCTTTTGTAAGATGGTTGCATTAACAGATTGTACTTTCTTCTTAGAAGCCCATTAATACTGATATTTTCATGTTTATTCTCATATCTCACTTAACTGTCAAAAAAAGTAGTATTTAGCAGTACACTTCATTTAGTGCAATGTATGAAACTAGTACTATCTCAGAATAAATACATTATGCCTCTCATGCTTGATATAAAATTTAGAAAGGAATCAGACACTAGAAAGAAATGAAATAAAGAAAAAATAAAGAGAAGAAAGAAAAGCCATGGACATCCAGAAGCCAGATTGATGCAAATTGTTATAAGGTTCATTGGAAAATAAGGGAAAAAAATCAGATTTCATAAATAATAGTCCTTCTCCTTGCATGTTGATATTGTTTAGGTGAGTGTTTATATGACTATTTGACTGGTTATTGGTGTCTTTCATTGCTTTGGAAAGGGAAGTTTGTACACACGCTGAAGAAGAAGATAAAAATATACAGCAGCCTTATAGGAATATGAGGGCCTCTGCTAGTACTGTCTCAGCCCAAGGAAAATGTAAGCACACGTATGAAAAAAATGCCCAGTGTTTTTCTCCATTTCCCATAGAATTAGAGAAGAGTGGGTTAGGAAAGATCTAAAAAATTCAGACTGTGAAATTTGCAGGCAAAAACCTGCAAATGGTTTTAATGGTGGACCATTAAAAAGGAAGCTAAAAATAAGAGAATAGATTAAAAACAAAACTACTCACAAATTATTTGGAAAAAAATAAGTGTTCCTCACAGTTGTGAGTGTTCTCTGTGCTTTGCACTTATCTCCCATGACAGGATGCACCAGAGCCCTGACCACTGCAAATCACCAGGGCTTGTCCCTTTCTTTGTTTTGCAGAGGGAGGTAGATCAGTAAAGCAGGAAGCACTCATGTGGACAACCTGTTTTATTGTGTTTAACTGACTTAGTTATTTCCAAGACAGTATAGTGCAGTACTTTCTGATTTCCAACATGCAAAAATTTTCACTTTCAGCTATCATAAAATTTTCACTTTCACTTTCAGCTATCATAAAATTAAATATTCATTTTTTGCTTTTTGACATTGTAACAGAAAATGACATGATACTAATATTATTCTCCTGCCATCAGTTTATTCTACATTGAGTATGCACAAACAGGTAGAGCAAGCTATAAATCCTCTTTAACCTAAAAAGATCTTTTTCAAATTTCTTACAAGGAATTTCTACTCATAACATTTTTTTTCTCAGAACACTGATAGCAAAACCATCACATGATACACATATGTTTGATATTGTTTTGTTTTGGAACTTGCAATAAGTAGGACTCTCAAAAGCAATCTTGAATGATCTCATACAAATCTTACTGGCATTGCATGTCTGCGAGGACATGACACTTTGGAAAAAATCCACCTCAGAATCACTTAAGCTGCCACATGACAGCAAATCTAATTTTAAGGAGCACTGTAGAGAAACAAAGCGCCACAGCCATATGACATGAAGCCCTGAAGCTGTACAATGTCTCCCTGTCAGTCCAAGTTGTTAAAAAATACTAAAGGAGAACATTTGTTTTAGCAGGATTTAGGTCAGAAAGGTGTAATTTCTTTGTTTATAGCTGGGATAAAGCTGAAATGCAGCTCAAGATGTAAGCCCCATGTTGTTGGGGCTGATATTGGTGTTCCCATGACAATGGGAACATGTCTGAGTCCTTACATTTAGTCCTATGAGAATATGGGCTCGTAGCTGGGTGGGCCTGTGCTGTAGGGGTCTGTAAGAGCAATGGAGAGCTTTAACCATCTGCAGCAAGAAAAAAGACAACTTGTATCCAAAGCAGTGTAGCAGGTTCACCTATTATTTCACCACTCGAAAAAAAAAAAGGAGCTCTTGGTAGCTTTATGGTAGCATGGCGTGGGTGAAGGAGTGCTTTTTTCCTCATTTTATTTTGGGTTAAAACAGAAGAATCCCACTGCAACTCCCATGCTGTGTTACTGTGGATGCTCAGTGCATCTTTAAAATTTAATCTACTTTACCGACTACAAAAAGACCACCTAATGCAGTAGAATCATGCCAACTATCAAACAATAATCTGAGCAGTCAGGGAGCTGGAGTATGATCTCCTCCATTTGTCAAATTTGTGGAGTTAGGGCACTTTCTTGCTTTCCCTTTACCTAGATCCATTGTAATAAATTTGGATTGTGTGTCAATTATTGCAATTTATGACTACCCATCTCTCCATTCTGAATATGTATGTGATTTTAATTTAAGGCTTCCTTGCTGTACAATATTTATTATCAGTTCTCTATTTTAGCCAGCATTGAGATAACTGCTATTTTACACTCTTCTAATGTCTTCTCTTTTCAAGGTCATCAGTTTTGCGACATCACTGAAAATGAAGTAGGACGTATGGTTCAGTTTAATCAAATTTCATGCTCTGTTGCCTCCTTCTTATGGCCTCTGTGCTAATTGATCAAGTTTTCAATTAAAGTCCTCCATCTTTGTTTTAATTCTTTGTTAAGGTTTTTATTCCATTACATGGTTTCATGAGATCTAACTTGTTACAAGTGCACTGTCTCTGCTTTTCCAACTGTCTAGTTACGATAATTTAGCTATATAGTTATAATTTAGCTATATGGTTCATCTAATTTCCTCTTTCGTATTATTAAAACCCTCAGTGGATTAGCTTCATCTGTTGGATTTAGACTTAGAATCCAAAAATTTGATTCATTTGTTAAGATGAGATTAGTTTACCTCATAAATTGTCATGGTTGAAAATCTCTCTGTATCCCAGCAGTTTCAGCCATCTTGCTTAGCCACAATTAAGCAAATTGCTGTTCCTGAAGAAATATTGAAATTACTCTCACTAATAAATGGGGCCATGTCAGGCATGTGCAGAAAATTCTGCCTTATAGAAATATTTTCCTAACAAGTAGTGATTCTGTTTTCATTCCTTTATTGTTTTTGTATGGATCAAGAAAACGTTAATATGGTAAATGTATATTGCTACGCGAGGTTGTTTACTCATTCTCCAGTTCATAACACCATGTTTCATCCCCTGAGTAATACTATATCAAGTGGTTTTGAAATCTACTACCATGTTCATTTTTAAAAAACAAATAATCTTTTGATTCAAATGTTTATTAAAAGACCAAAGAAAATGTGCTGGCAGAATCCATATAACTACAATTCTTTTTAGGGAGGCTTTGTTCATTTTAACTTGTGGATTTCTAACTTAAGTTCTGATGCTTTCAATTCTGATGAAAATATAGACCAGTTCATTCTCTGAAAATAACTGTGATAACTATCCGCAGTCTTAAAAGGTTTATGGTTTACACTTTTTGTGGTATGAAAAAAATCTCACTTTATGATAATCTTCAAATAAAGTGTGAAAGCCTATAAAACATTTTACGTGCTTCTCTTTAAGATGCAAAGTCAGGTTTGCTTTCAACCTCAGCTATCTGAATGTTAAAACAGAGCTAATGTGTTGATGAGACTGAATGTAACAGACCAATTCCAGAGTCATGGAGCTCATACATTTTTGTATGCTGTTTGAGTATAAAGTCCTGTTTAGTAACACTTCCTCTCACATTGTGTTGAAGAGATGTGTTGTGGTTTAAGCTCAGCCAGCAAATGAGTACCACACAACCACTCTCTCACTGCCCCACTCACAGTGGAGAGAGCTATGAAGAGTAAAGGTGAAAAAACCCATGGGTTGGGATAAAGACAGCTCCATCGCAAAAGCAAAAACTGTGCATGAGCAAAGCAAAGCAAGGGATTCATTCACCACTTCCCATGGGCAGGCAGGCATGCAGCCATCCCCAGGAAAGCTGGGCTCCATCTCGTGTAGCGGTGACTTGCAAACAAATGCTCTGAACTACCCCCTTTCTGCCTTCCCCCAGATTTCCATGCTGATCATGATGCCATATGGTGTGGAATATCCCTTGGGTCAGCTGGGATCAGCTGTCCTGGCTGTGTGTCTCTTGTGCAGCCCCAGCCCACTCGCTGGTGAGGTGGTATGAGCAGCAGAAGAGGCCTTCACTCTTTGCAGGCAGCAATAACAACATCTCTGCATTATCAACACTGCTTTCAGCCCCATACCAGTTACTGTGGAGAAAATTAACCCTATCCCAGCCAAAACCAGCACAGCATGCTGCAAAGTCCTGTGCTTTGGAAATCTTGTCCTTCCATGTTGATTATTCTGGCAGTGACCAGGAGAAAACCTGATATGTCGGGAGGACTCGTGTCTTGAGAATCAGGTAGAATGAGGTAAGATCCTGCTTCTACTGCAGGGGTTGCCAAAATTTCTGCTGATTTCAACATAGTAAATATTTCATCTTTCCACCCAAGAGGAAATCATTCAAAGATGTTGATATCATCTGTGGCATCAAATTCTGTTTGGGATCTGTGGGGCTTCTTTGGGCAAGCCCACTGACCACAATAAACAACAGAACTATCCATATCAGCAAAAATAGTTCTATTTGTGGAGGGCCTCTTCAGACCACTGGGGCATTTTTTTAAGGGGTAATAAGATTCATCTAGCCTGTAGCTGGTTTTCAACAGTAGTCAAGTACTGAATGGTTGAGAAAATCACAATAACAGAGCAAGTATAGATCGATGCCTCCCTAGCATATTCTCCCTGCTTCCAGCAATCCTTGGTTATAAACTTTGGTTTTGGATTTACCATCCTTGGTGGAATAATTTCCATGAATTGACCCTGTTGCTGTTTGAACTGGTAAGAATAAACATTATTTAGAATAATCTTGGGCAACAAATTTCTCAGTTTAATTGTGCTGCTTATAAAAATGCCTTCTTTAGTTTGTTTGTTTTCAGCCTGTCATCTGATAATGCCCTTTTTTGTCCCTATTTCTTGAGCTGTGAAAAATCAAATAATTTCCTAATGATCTTCTCAATGTTATTGACATTTCTATTAATTTGTGTCACATCTACCCTTGGTTCTCTCTTCTCTTTGCAAAAGAGTCTTAATCCAGTTATTTCTACTTTGGACATTATTCTTGTCTATGTGATATCTTATCTGAATGTTTTCTCACTCTTGCACAGCTTTTCTGACCAGAAAGTCAGAACTGCAGGCAGTATTGAGGTATGGGCACACCATGGGTTTAGAAAAAGAAATAATTACATTTGCAGCTTGATTCTCTATTTGTTTCCTGGTATTTCCAAGCATCCCCTTGTGTTTTTCTTGGACCAAATGATGTTTTTCTGGAATCAGCTGCTGTGACTGGGAGCTCTCATTCTGGAGGCAGGGGGGCAGATAGTTCAGAGCCTGTCCTTGCACGTATCAGGTTAAATTGTCTCTCCTGGTGCATCACTGCATATTTACTGACACTGCATTTTGGCTTTCATGTTATTCTCCACTACAGTGCCATATTTCTTTGTGCTTTTACAGCATCCTTTCCTTTCCACTCTTCTGAATAATTGAGCACTAACAAATTTGTCCTCTCACTCTTTCCCCCTTTTCTTTTTGAGCATTTTTGAAAATATTTATTAAAACCTCCTTAAGAGGAAGTTTGTTGAAAGCTTTTTGAAAGTCCTTTTACTATGTGGTGAAATGCCTTTGAAAAGGCTCTGTGCCCTCCATGCACAATTCCTACCAGTGGAATTACCTCAAATAGGCAAATGTTTTTGCCTGAATGTCTTCACCCTTCATTTCTCCTCCTCAGAACAACAGGTCAATAATGCCTCTCTTTTGCAATAATGCCTCTCTCTTATTTTAGGGTTTTGGGGAGTAAAGATCATACACATGCTAGCCATTAGTATTTTCTAATCTAGCTATTTCAGTAATGACTTACATGGTGAATGCTTGAAGGGAGCCATAGGAAGAGCACAAGCTGTTCTTTAATTGCATCTGGCAGCCATAATAATTAATAGTTGTAAAGCAAACGTTGTCTACATTTGAAATATGCAACTACTACAGTGAGAGAAGATTATAATGTCTCTTTGCTTTTGAAAATCCCTCAAAGCCATTATGTTCTTTAATAAGCATATTCTGAAGTATATTTTCTTGTGCAAGTGGGCAATTCAAGAACTGCAGAGATGAATAAACTGCCTTATACATTTAAATCAAGATTAAAATAAATTCAAAGACAATTGAAATTATTATTAAACTTAATAAAGCAAATCCCTGTATCCTTCCCATGGTTATTCAACACTGCTTAGCTTGCAAGAAGAAGAGTAAAATAGTCTATTCCCCATCCTAACAAGTAAAGATGGCAGCAATAAAACTCTTTTATTGAATGTTTGATTATTTTAAGAAAACCTGCTTGTTTTTTAAAATGTATGTTCTGCTCTCTCTCGACATGGTGAGCCACAACACATAATAAATTTTAAACCAATTTTGTCTGTGAATGCACACAATCGATTTAAATAGCATTTACTTGCATTGGATTGTTTTGAGGACAGTAGCTCAGCAAGTAGGAAACTTTGTGAGCCTCCACTTGGTATCTGCTGAATGCTAGGTCAAACCGAGCTGAAACTGGTCTGGTTTTCTCATGCCAGCCTGAGTAAAATAGAATGTTCAGCTATTTCAGAAGCAGATTTGGAACCAGCCTGTCGTGTGAGTCGTAACCTGGAGGGTGCTCCCCAGCACCCCTTATGTACCAGATGTAGCAGGGACAGCATGGGGTGTTTTCAGCCCTACCTTATTTCTTCACCCAGTCACATGTGAGTTGGAAAGTGCTCTATGAGAGCCATCCATAAACACAAACAAAACTCTTGAGTTTTCTTTGGCAACCATTAGCATCAATATCACCTCTTCTGCAGACAGAGCTTGGACAAACTCCTATTTCTTTCTTAGTTTCACCTTTAGCTCTGCTGTCACTCTACATTCTGTGTATTCTAGATCATGTGGGCACTGTTTTCTGATCATGATAAATCCAACATGCAGAGATGAATTTACCTTTGGCTAGAAAACTATAATTTATTTATTCCTTTCCCTTTTCATTGTGCATGCTTCTCTTACCCCTGAGATTCCTACCTTCCTTACAAAAGAATAACAAGAGAGATAATGATTAACCTTTCGGTGCCCTAGTGATCTTTAAGGGTTTGATTGACCATGCCAGACTGCAGTGCCTGAAAGTCTCAGATGTCACTGAATGCAGAGTCGTAACAGCAAGTACCATTCACACCAGTGACTTTGGATGTGGACAGGAAATCCCATTGCATTTAAGGTTAATACTCTCATTTAGCCTAATAAACACATTTGGCACTAGCTACCCCATGTTATCTATTTATGGTGACTCTTTTAAGCCTATTTGCCACTAGTAAACTAGCAGAAGAAACCATGATTCTTCTTAACAGCTGAAGAATACACTTGTAATCTCTATTTCAGAGGCTGCTGTGGGAAACAGCCTCATAGCTATTTCTTCTTCAATCCAGCTGGCTTCTGTTAAACTGATGGTTACTGTATTAAAAGACAAAAATTGCTATTCTTAAATTTAGGTATTATTGAATTTGATCATTCTATTTTTAAAGCTGCACTTTAGTTAATGGTCCAAACAGATCAATATTTATAACCGGAGTTGTGCAAATGAAATACATTAATAAATAAAATATATACACTTGTACTTTGACATAAAACTTAATTAATCTGATGTGATTTGTAGACTTTTTAATTGGAATTATCAGCTAAGGAAAATAAAGTCTTTTCCTCTCCCTAAAAGCAAGGAGAAATTCTGTTTATTTCCAAAGAATAGATACCAGATTCTGATTTAGTAGTGCTTTATCATAAGTTAATTAAGATCAATTTCTTCAAGCAATGCCTTCAATCCAATGAAGTGAAAGACCAGTACCATGTCTTTAGGAATCAGTATCAGTAAAGCTGGTCCTTCTAGTAAGGGTTGTCAAAGAGTCAGCTGAAGGTATAGTAGCTTCCTTTCAAATGTGAGATACTGTGCTGTACATGAGAAAATAAGCCTAACCACCCAAAAGACTGAATGAAACTCGGTTCTGGAGTTAGTTAGGTCAACCCTGGCTCTGCATCCTCTGCATGGTGCTCTTCCAAAATATGTGAAAACTGACCTAGAATAAAATTGCCCTTGATATGTTTGTACAGTCACCCTCTCCATTGAGATACATCAAGGTCTTCCAAAGACATGATAAAAGCATCAGTGGACTTTGCAGTCTAAAACAAATCTATATTTGCCATATACATTTATTTTTCATGTGTTTGTGGAGTGTTCTTACTCTTTTGGTTAGGCAGATGAGTAAATTTCTGTCACCTTTCTATTCCTTTTTTATTTTGACTCCTGGAACAAACTGTCTAATTTGTGGGCTGCTTTAAAGGCCTAAAGGCCAGGAATAGCTGGATCCCAGATGCATCCCTTGCTGTCCCAGGCTGTCAAAGTTCTCTTTGTATCTTGGGAAAGAGAATTCAGGGACACACAGTATCAGGTCATCAACCCTGGCTTTATACAGTCAAAAAATCTCCTAGCAAGTGTAAAGTGTGCTAGGGATGAGGATCTGGTCCCATAAACAGGACAAGAATAAAATATCTTTATTCTACATAACCTGGAGTATGTAAGACTACAGCTCATTTATTTTTGTGTCTAGGAAAACAAACATGTTCTATTTTTTTCTTCACCAGAGTTGTTAGGTCAAGAATGTGACACTAGTAGATGCCATGTTGTACCTGTCTTTATATACTAGGTGGTCAAAATGGATATTTTTCTAAATCACAAGTTCAGGTCTCTTCATGGAGAGATTTAATTTCTTCCTAACTGTTTCAGATGCTATTTGGTCCATGTTGAGTTGGCTCCACACAAACACAAATTAAAATTAATTTTCAACAATTGTTGTCAACAAGAGAATCCCTCCCTTTTCACCTGCCCTCAAAATCTGTTATTAAAAACGGTTCAACTGCTAATGAAGATGAAACAAATCTCTGAGATCACTTTTGAGAAAATGTTTGTCAAGTAGAATTTTAGACAAGCTGTTTCATGAAGGAGTATGCAGGGACTTGCTGCTGTAAATCAAAAGTACCCATGCTTATCTCGTGTCTGTAGACTATCAGTTCCCCCAGTGCAAAAGGGAATATGGACAGCCCCCCTTCCCTCCTTGTTTTCCTTTAGCAATAAAGCACTATCATCTTATTAACTAATTAAGTTTTAGATTTCCCATGTAGGAAAAAATCCATTCTGAAATTCACTCTCAAATTCCTTTCTGTTCAAGCCATGTCTGCAATGCTGGTAGAAGGCTGGACACTGTAAGGCTTTTTGCACTTTTGAGTGGTGCAGCTGGCATTGTCAGTTTAGTTTAGACAAATTTAAAATACCTGAGAATCCCTGGGGGAAGTTGTTTTGTGGTTCAGTAGGCTTGGCAGGGGTGGCAGTCCTGTCCAGGTTGCCAAATCCCTTTTGCTTACTCATGGGGAAAGAGATGCCCATGTGTGAAGTGTAGCACTTGATTTAAACGAAAAGAGGGTAAGTGTAGCTTAGATGTATAGAAGAAATTCTTTACTGTGTGGGTGGTGAGGCACTGGCACAAGTTATCCAGATAAGCCTGGAATGCCCTATCCCTGGGAATGTTCAAGGCCAGGTTGGCTGGCGTTTTGAGCAATCTGCTCTAGTGAAACCTGTCCCTGCTCATTGCAGGGGAGGTGGAACTAGGTAATCTTTAAAGCCCCTTTCAACCCAAATAATTCTATGATTTTTCCCATCAATGGCTAGATAAACAATAGTTACAGACCAAACTCGGCAAAGAACTTCTCCCCATGCCAAGATTTGCGTGTAGGACCATCAGCCCAACTCATCCTTCTCTATGCTTTGTCTCCATTTCTCAGTTCAACACAGCAACCAAAATGTCTGTTCTTGAAATTTTGTAATTTTCAAGATTTCATTTTCAGCTCTTATGGTCACTTCAGGAAAGCTTGACTGTCCTGTCTCCACTTCTAATTCTTTCTTTCCGTTGTATTTAAATCCAGAGAGAAACTGGTGGCACCTGTGGATTTCAGTGTGACTCTTAGATGGCAAATGGAGAAGGGAGGAATGGCATCTGTGTGATTGGTCCTTCATGACTTGTTCCTAGAAATGAGGAACAGGTTCAAGAAATCAAGAGGCATGCAAGGCCCAAAGTCTCCCTGTTCAGTGCAGATTTCTGTGAGAAGTTTGCAGAGACCTGCAATGAACTGTTCTGTGCCTGGCTGTCTGTCTTCTGGGATTCTTCAGCTACCCAGTGACATGGGAATCTGACCCTGTGGTAAAATTTAGCTTCAGAAATTGAGCTTTTGTAGTTTTGCTTAAGTTTCCACCTTTTCTGTTTGCACAGTACCTGATCTTAATACAACCCAGTACGGTATTATCTTTCCCAGCCTACACTCTGACAGATTTTAAAAGAGGCGTGAATTTTCTCTGTTATCTCTGTGGGATGTGTAATGCCCTACACCTAAAATTCAGCTTACTAGCTATTTTGCTCCTGCTCATTTCAGCTAATGGAGATAGCTAATAAGGTTCTTTTACTGTATGTTCCCAGAATATGTTACATAGCCCGTGTTAGAGTCTCTGCATAATTGTTTGAAGCAGGTACTGGAAGAGTGGGAGTGAAAGAACAGGTTAGGAATTTCAGCTTATTTAATGAGCTGGTTTTACCTTTGCCTGACAAAGGAGGTAGAAGGAGAGCGTATATCACAACTCTTTCCTGAGGATCAAGCCACCTACCTTATTGTGGTTTGATTAGTCTGATCCAATGTTTCCATTTCTGGCTTCCAAAATTGTTTTACTTATTTTTCCATGTGATTTTGCACCACAATAGGGACAGAAAATAGATTGTGCTCAAATCCTGAAGTTTGCTCCATTTCAAAGTAAAATAAAGATAAGAGAAGGTGACTGATTAGAGACACTTTCTAGGAATGTTTGTTAAAGATGCCATGGATGTCACTGTTGCACAGGATCGTCTCACAGAATTTAAGTCCAAAGACTCGGGGACACCACCATATTTCCCATACTGTAAGAAGGTTTGTGTTGCCGTATTAGACACTGGTCTTCTCTTGAACTCCCTCAACTGTGGTAATAAATAATACAATGAAACAATAAAATAATGAAATCATGGTTACTGGTGTCCAGGAGTGCTGTGCGTAGCCTTATTGTGTGTAGTCTTATTGCTACAACTAAAACAAATCAAGCCAACTTTATGAATCTAATCCAGTTATACTTGGTGTTATTACTGGGAGAAACTCAGGACCCCACAGACTTTTTACCAATGAAGAAAGGCACAGTTTTCTATTTTCATATCTCTTTTTTCTTCCTAAAGATACCCAACCCAAGAATCAATTGGGTTTCAGCTGACATAGGTTCCCATGTCACCACATACGCTGTAGTAGAGTTTTCTGAGACATAAAGATGTGTACTTTCTTTTTATTTTGAACAGTCTTCCCTTTTATGCAAGGAATTCTCAGACATCCAGACTGAGAAAAAGGGTTGGGGTATACTATCTACACCTACCAGGAATTTGTTACTTTCAGTCAGTGTTAAGAGCTGAAAAATTAAGTCTTCAGCTCACCTGACTCAGGTCCAGCTGACTGGTAGCCTAAGTAAATGAAGTAATTTCACTTCAAGAGATCTTAGAAGATCTAATTTCATCACCAATGTCAGGATTTCTGAGGGCATGGAGAACTCATATTCTTTTTACACCACTTCTGATCATAATTGCTTTCCAAGAGAATGAGATTTTGTATTTTGTACATGTACTGCGTTACTTATATCATGGTTTGGATGATTTGGAATGCAAAGCATGCCTTTGCTTTTGCCTTTTCTTGCTCAGAAATTCCCTTTGTAATCAGCTGCTTACTCTCATTGACTGAAATGGAAGGAAAGTAGTAATGGGAAAGGTCAGGTGAATAAACAGATCTTTGGAGCAGAAGCTGGGTTTGAGGAACAGGATAAAGCAAGCTACAAGGCCAGGACAAGGTGCCATCCCAAGTGGATTCTGGCATCAGCCTGTAGGCTGATGCTGCCCTGTTTCAATTTCCAGACAAGGCATGGTTATTTGGGCAAAGGAAAGAAATCCCATCAAATCCTGCAGTTGGTAGAGAGGCCTTTTGAGTCAAAGGTCTGAGAGATGGTTCTCTCATCTTAAAGGGAGGGACTCAAAACCGGAGCAATGTGCCTTCTTTTCATTCCTATAGTTCTTTCCTGATCCTAAAAAGCAAGTGAACCTTTTCTACCCAGGCTGAACATCCTCAGGGTAACAAACTGACTCACTCAGCCATGTATCAACTTGCAATGTGTATATCCTTGCAATACAACTCAAGAGGCATTTGTTTCCTGTGTCATAAAAGACCAAGGAAACATATCATTATTATTACTATTAGTTTTATTGTCTTGTATTTTAGGCTTGTATAGGGGAACTGTGAATTTTTTTTTTTTTTTGATGAAGAAACTGGCAAGAAGATTAAGTGATCTAATAATTTGTAATAATGACTACTGCATTTGTGGGTACTGCAGGGTGTTATATTATGGCTTTTGGGACCATGCATGCATTTTATAGGGGAATAAATAAATAATAATTTGTGCCTTCAAAATGTAACAGTCTTCAGCAGGGAAGGATAGAGAAATGAAGGTTGATTCAGAAGGGAACTGCTGCTCCAATTTGCCATAATTTTAACAAGAAGAGATCTGTTGAGTGCTTACAGGAGAACAATGTGTAGTTAATACTTCAAGTTAAGTATTGGCTTGACTTTTTTTCCTCTTTATTCTTGGATCCAATTATGAGCAATCTGCAGAAATAATGAGAAATTATTGTAAGTTTTCCAAATTTCAGACCTTTTTTAAAGTGATAAGAAGGAGCCCTATATTTTAATACATTTATATCTTTCTTCACTTTTCAAATCTGCATGAACTTCCCTATACAATTCACCTCTGAACTGACACTGTAAAATCTGATTTATTACTACAAATTATGGCCCAGTAGGTATTGATTTACTCACACCAAATGATAATATATGCTAAGAGCAGTCCCATAGGGCATACTTGTACAGTAAAATGCAACTTAGATTTTCAAAGTTTGGACTTATAGCAATAAAATGGGTTAATTTGAAAGGCTTTATAGAATTTAAGAATTATTCATATCCCCTATTTTGATGAAAAATAGATTGAATTATTCATAATGAAAATATTGTTGTAACTTTTGTTGGATATGAGAGCTTGCTATTTACTTTGGATGTTAAAAAAGATTGTAAGTATTCTACCTCCCTTTCTGAGAAGCAGTAATTCACAAGAATAGTCACTGATACTGCTCACAAAGGGGAGCTGAATCCTCTTCTGGCCTTTAATAATGATAGGTCATATTGTGCCCCTGGCTGTAAAACAGATCTTCTCACTTCAGGAGGTACACTGCTGACCACTGGTGTGAAATTCAGCTTCCAGCTGGCATAGTGTAAGAAGTGAATGAAATTATAAAAATCTTCTAAGGGATTTTTTGCAGCCTTTCCTAGGCATGGAAGGCCCAACCTGTTATGCAGGGAATTTCTGGAGTTCCAGGATGAGTGCCAGTCTAGATTCTTTGGTCCCAAAATTGCTCCTAAGGCAGACAATCATAGCTTAATCTATGAAAATTATATTGTCATGTTTCTAGTTCACACTAACAAGACAGTTGTCCTTCCGTGAAGTTAATAACACATGTTGAACAGCAAATCAGTACTCAGCTGCAGCAAGTTTTCTTCTCAGGAAAGAACCAAATTATATTCTGGTGTGGTAGAGAACACATTGCGCTGGTGTGGGAACATCACTTCCCAGAGTTGCAGCCACACTTCATCGCCTGTGCTGCAGCCAGGGGAATTCTGAGGGGCTGTATCCTGATTACCCAGGGAGCGTTTTGCAGGACAATGTCTAGCATTGCACCATCCCTCAACCACATCCTACCTTTCAGGGTAAAAACTTACAATTGTAGAATGGTTTGGGTTGGAAGGGATCATCCAGTTTCAACCCCCCTGCCATGGGCAGGAACACCTCCCACTAGACCAGGTTGCTCCAAGCCCTGTCCAGTCTGGCCTTGAACACTTCCAGGGATGAGGCATCCACAGCTTCTCCGGGCAACCTGTGCCAGTGCCCCACCACCCTCACAGTAAAAAATTTCTTCTGGGTACAAAAGCTGATGGAAAACATCACTGCAGAGGAAAAGGATCCTCTCATGTCCAAGTCAAGACTGAAGCAGGTGAGGTGCTCAGAATATGCCTGTCCTGCATTTCAGACCTGGAGAAAACTGCTGGATCAGTCATTGTATTACTTGCAGGCATTGCATTACTTGGCTGGGGATCCATGCACTGCTATCTGAGGGGGTACCTTTAGCAGTGTGGATGCAATTTTTGATACTTCCCCTGCTGCTAGATTTCAAGTGTATGGAAGGTGTGCTAGCAAAAGTCCTCATTAGCACCATGGAAAACCTCTCCAGTTTGGAGAAAAACTATTAACAATTGAGCAGATACAAGGAGTGTCTGCCACTGGTGGCTTTGTGTGATTTATATTTAGTTGCTTAACTTGAGCCTCACTGTAGTGTTTATCGGTATTTTCAAGAGCACATTGGCATTTTGTGGTTAAAGATTAGTTCACTGCATGGTTGCACTTGCATGTGTCCTTCCCTCTTGAGAATTCCTTGTGGGATGTTAATTTTCTATTTCTAAAATGTATGTCACATTTTAAGAGAGAAGTATTACACAGGAACTGGTGGATACAGCCTCCAGGTGATACATTTATCATTTTAAAGTGTAGAGAGCAAGGGCAATATTTGTTGAAAGTGCCAGATACAAGCCATTGAACAAGAAAACAGCAATGGCACTTCCAGGGGGGTAGAAACACCAGAAATAAAAAGATCTTATACAAAAAACAGAGGGTCCTGGCCATTAGCTAATGCCAGAGTCCATGGTTATTTCCAGGTGTCCAAAGCACAAGGGAGTCAGTGGAAATGGATATCACAAAGCAAGAGACAAATGGCCAAACTCGGCTCTTCTGTGTACTCTGACTCGGAATAATTTCATTCACACCAGGGGAAATATTCCTGTCAGTATTATTAGTGGCAATATTTGACTCGAACTTTGGAAAGCAATGTTAGTCTTTGACATACTAAGCATTCAGTTTTCTGTTTGCCTTCTCCATGCTAATGTTTTAAAGTTTATACTGTAGTAAATAATACAATAGTACATTTTTATTAGATTGAAGAGACACTTTTACATTCAGTTATTAGCTATTTAGACATTGGTAAATGGGCTGTTCTCAGAGATGCTGATCTTTGGGTATCCTTTTTCTTTCCAAATACACATTTCAAACCACATACCATTTCCCCTCTTTAAATCTTGCTTTTTCAGCCTTCTTCACCCTGTTTTCTGTTTTTCTTGGTGGTTTGTTTTTTTTTTCCTTTTTTTTTTTACTTAACAGAAAATTTTATTAGTATCTGCAGTTTTTCAGTGTGTTTGTTTTTGTTGGGCATGATATGCATGGTTATTTTATTAATGTTCAAAAGCAGTCTTTTTTATGATTCCTTATGATTCTTTCTCCTTTCCTTTCCCTCAGAACACAGATCTGAATTAGTGGAAAGTAATATATAGGTAATTTTTTTGGTAGTTTATGTGATCAGTAGAGAGCTAGCACAGAGCCTTCCAGAAACTCTTGGCAGGACCCTGAGATGATCATCACAGACGAGTGGCTGATTGCAGAGCTGAATAAATCTGTGATTACATTACAATATAAGGGCCGGTTTCTGCAACCCCTTATTCATGCAGGCAATCCTAATGGAGGCAAAGTTAAGAAGAAGAAGAAAGCTGAAATCATCAAATTCCTTTCAAGCAGAAAAAACATCCTGTGGAGTGAAGGGGTTAATGCCTTGAAGGCTGCCTTTTCCCCACATTTCCCATCAGCTGTATACAACGTGAAATGAAGAGAACAAATTTAATAGTTGCTAATGGCTTAAGCAAAAGCAACCTCTGTAAAATAGGCCCCAAAAATATTGAAGGTATTGCTGACTCATTCTGCAATTCAGAGAATGTTTCTTCCAGTAATTTATTTAGCTTTGAAAGACAAGTGAAAAGTTCCTTAACCAGGAGTCACTGCTACAGATGGATATTTTAAGGCATACCAATCTGAAGCATTTATGTGAAGAAAAAAAAAAAAAGTATTCTGATGTTATATTTTTGATGCTATAGAAAGTATAACTGCACTTAACACATTTCTATCATTACCTTTAGCCCAGCTTAAAACTATGGAGATATGACATGATGAGTTCAAAAGGTGGAAGAATACATGTTTAAAATGTAGGCACAAGAAAATATAGTGGATTGGGCAACATGCCTCCGACATTGTTTATTTCACTGTTGAGAAAAGCATTTAAAAATCTACACTTAAACTGTGTTTTTTAATAAAGCCTATCCCTATGGAAAGCATTTAAGCTTATGCTTATCTTGGAAACTCTGGTCAAGTTGCACTGATATGAATAGAAAAGTTCTATTGAAACCCATCAGAATGAAACCAAATATGGGCTGATGAAAGCTCACTGATACCCAAAGGGATGTATTTAGAGCATTTGCCAAAATGGGATCACTCGTTTGTTTGTTCCACAGCTCTCTAACATATTCCTAAACAAGGGCAGGGCAGTATTCAGGTGAAAAGAAAATATAAGGGATGCAGTCTATGCCCTACCTGACCTTAGATTTCTCACAGGGATTGGAAAAAGTTTTTGAATCCCCTTCCATCAGGAGAAGTATTTGTCATTTCCCCCCCCCAATTTCTTGGTCCTATATTATGAACAGTCTTGTTTCTCTCCAGGTTCTCTGCATTTCTGGAGACTGTTTCCAGGCAGCCCTAACTGCTACCACCAACCAGCCCCACATGTGGGTTTAAGGGAGAAATTTCAGGATCATCTTTGGGGCCCATGACATGTACTGAATAATCACGAGATGGAAGGAGGGTGTAGGAAGAGTGAGTTAGTTTAAAATTTCTACTTTTTTAAATGGATATAATCTGCATATACAAGTATGGAAAGGTTCAATTTCAGCTGTTAATGATGATTTTTTCACTTATCCAGCACATAGCAGAGTTGTCCCGAGTGCATTGAAGAGTGTGGCTCTCCAGTGCCCTTTCATCTGAGAAGCAAGTGAGAAACAATTTCCACTGGACATTGGTCCAAGGGCTCAAGAGGGATGTGTGTATTCAGGGATTTGTGCAATATATGTACCTAAGCCTGTGTGTGTTCTCAGTATTGGTCCTGCAAACTCCTATTGAAAACAATATAAAGCTTCCAGCCTGCTTTTTGAAGAGGCTTTACAGCAGACATTTGAACATGCACAGACTGAAGCAGCAAAACAACAGAAAGGCAGGGGTTCAGGGCAATGGCATAGATAAAGGGTTTTTTGGACCAGAGTACAAGGAGTTAAACAGCAATGGTACACTTACAGTAGTTTCATGCTGGAATGTTGCAAATCCTGTTTGTCTCAAGGTCTTGCACACAGAGAAGTTATGAGATGCAGTCTGATTCAAAGCTATGTGAGTTAGCTATGGTCTGGCAGCCTCAGGACTGTGTTTACACACTGCTTTGCATTTCTGTTCAAATAAGTTTTTCTTCTCCTGAAGTTTTAGGCATTCCTGCAAATCTACAGCAAAAGTGATGGTATATTTTCCACAGGCTTCATGGATCTATGGGAGAACCAGCTATGCAGCCTGTCTAATGTGAAGGGAATTCTGTCATGAATTGGAAAGAAAGAATGGGAAAATATCACAGAAATAGTCTGTCCTTTGGGCTGGTGTAATTTTCTGTCACTGGCCAGTAATTGGGGGACGTTCAAGCAAAAATTACTTAGTGCTGTGCTCGATAAAATGCAGTAATCTTGACCAAGGAAATTCACTCAAATATTAATAAAAATGGAAAACTGTGAAATCAAGGCATTTGCAGATGAGTAGGGAGGCTTCGTTTTCCTTCCCACAATTTACTGTCCGCCATTGTTGAGGCTCAAATGACCATAAATGGATACATGGATGCATGGATAAATTACTATTATCACAGCACCTGGCTCTATTTTTCCTGTGAAGTGTTAGGAGGAAAATTAATACAGCAACAGCAACCAGGTGAAAGCCACTGTAACAACAGACATTCTTTGTGGCATGCTGCATCCTAAGCTGATTTTTGCTAATGTTTTCACTTGTGTATCACTTGTGTATCACTGAGAGGCATTCATGTCTACTGTATGATTTTGTCAACTCCTGCAGCCTGAAGCACCACCAGGCACTCTGAACTCTGACAGTAAAAGCAGATGTATTCTCTGTGTAGGGGCATTGCAAAAAACCCCTTCCCTCTCCCACAAGACACCTACCCTGAAAACCCTCAGGGCTTCTGGAGTTCCTGATGTTTCTTTTTGATTTCATCTTTGGGGGTAAAAAAAAGGATGTACGGTTGAATACTGCACTGGAAAGGGAGAGTTGTGTGGGGAAAATATGCTTCTAAATGCTTGGAAGGATAAAAATTACCTCCTTTTTTTGTGAGCTCCATGCAACAAATTCAGTCCAGGAATTAGTTATCCAAATTACCTCTTCCTTTTATCTAATGTAAAACCACTGTCACACTCTTAACTAATGTTTCATTTTTGTTTGTAAATGCAATATCCGATACTTAATTAGGCCAATAATTATTCACACATTAGTGTGAACTTTTTGAAGTATAATGGTAACTTGTTAAATGTGTAATTATTACTGCTGATAATTAGTAACCTTTTTTTTATGTGCATCACTGGTCCTGCAGAAAATATAATGTTTGCTGTACTGAATGGTGAAATTCAGGGGAATTTGCATCTCACGAAACCTTGAGCTTCCTCAGCTAGAATTTTCCATGTCTTCGATACTCAGTTATACTCTACATTTCCAAGAAGCTGCAATTTTGAATTTTATGCTGTCTCAATAACTTTCTGTTGTTTTTGAAACAGGAAAATTGCTTCCTTTGTGTCATTATTATAAAAATGATTATAAACTCTCCTTTGATGCAACTAGTTATGTGTGAAATGCTTGCTTTTCTTTTCCTTGGAAGTTCAAATAGCAGACATTTGATTCCACAGCTGAAATTCTCTGTGAGGAGGTTATTTTTAAAGATCCAAGTTTGATACATATTTCCTTTTTGCTCCAGAAATTTGAGTGACAAAATACTAAAAAACCCTCAAAGATTAAATATTAATTCCTGCTGAACACTTTAGAAGTACTTCCCTAGCCTGACCTATTCATTTTATTGCTGTACAAGACTGTGTTACACATAAATTTTTATGTGTGTGTCTGTGTCCATATATATAGGAACGTACCCATCTACATATGCTCCCTATATATACAATTTATATGCCCATTAAGTACAGAACCATATATTTTAGAATACTATGGCTTCACTACTATTCAGTCAGAAGTTAAATGTTTCAGAAGCTGAGGTACATCATGCAATCATAACTGTGGTCTTTTACCTATGGCAGTCTTTAACAGGGTGATCATGCATTACTTCTCAAATAATGCATCCACGTGCAGCTTTGTATTTTTAAAGATGCAGGATTTTAAACCTAGAAAATTCTCCACACTCTCCCCCAGGAGCTTATCTTGCGTGATTTGAAGTCAGTGAAGACATTCTTATTGATAGCGTGCAGAATTCCACTCCTTAAGCCTGTCCATCCTTTGTGCAAAGGAAACATTAATGTGGTACTTCAAACCCCAAATTGTCAAACTTTCCCTTCACTATTCCACAGGTATAGTAGTATTTACCTGAGTTTTATTTTGAACCATTTATTCCTTTTTTTAATAAAAATTATTTATGAAAAACATTTACTGGGACTGCTGATCAGTTCCTTTCTGATGATATAGAAGACTCCTATATTTCCTCTTCTTTACTCATAGAAAGGGGTCATAGTAAAAAAAAAATACTATCCAATTTATAGAGGAAGTTACGGTTTTTGATTGGTTTTGACATACATTTTCTAAGGACAATTTTGACTTTAATTTTTAAAAAAGCACAGCTACTTGATTGTTCTAAATAAAAATGTTTTTATTGGATTGATTTACCTTAGTCCTTAGTACAAGTTGTAATTGAACCCTTTTATATTCATAATTCTCTTTTCTGGGATTATCTTCACAGATGTAATCATATTCATATTGTAGTTTTGCATTGCCTTCCATTTCACCTAAAGAGAACCTCCTGTGTGCCAAAACCTGAGTATCCAGCTAGAGAGGTCCCAATATTTGTAGCTACCTAGATTCGAGAAATGGTATGGACCCTTAGAAAAACACCCGTTATAAATTTTGAATAAAGCTTCAAATTTGGATTGCTTATTTGAATGGAATATAAAGGGCCTTAGAGGTGCCATCTAGATACAGTTTTCCCTAACCAAATTGCAATGAAGATGAAAGGAAATAAAACCAAGAGAATGATCAAGAAGAGCAATGAAGAGCTAAAGAGTTCCCTGTTGTATTAGAGTGGCAATAACTTTAGCCACTTTGATTTGCAGCTTTGTAAATTGGGAATATCATGGCTGTTTCTGATGTTTATACAGCACTTAACAGATAATTAAAATTGTCATGCTAAGTATTTCAGCCATACGTGGTATTTTAATGGCAATACCCAGACATGCATACCAAAGCAGCATAAGACCACAATTTTTTTATACTTAATCTGGGCAAAGAAAGGATGTTTCCTTTAGTTTTCCATAATCCATTCTCTTTCCTCTGCTTTGAATGTATGAACTTGGAGGAGCTGTACCTGGAGCCATAATGGAATATTAAATACTAATATTAAAATATATAAATATATATAAATATTAATATTAAATATATGTGACCATTGGGCCATATTTCTGGTGGGGTTTTTTTTTTGTCATGTTTTGTTTCTTTTCTTTTTTTTCATTGGGGTGATACATCAGCAAAGAGGCAGTAGAACTACTTTTTAACTCTTTCACCCTTGCCTGTTCCTTGCCTGGCTCACTCCTCTGGATGGCATTGTGCTTTAGGAGATTACTGCCTGTGCAAACTTGGCTGGAAGCAGAGCACTCTATCACCACGCTGAGCCCCAGTTAATATATGCTGCCTCTTAGTAAACCTTGCTAATTTGAGCTCAGCACTGTGCTAACTTTAATTAAATGGCTTCTAATTCAGAGCTGGTTCATACCTTGGCTCCTATCCCCATTCATGGGAAGAGTCAAATTTGTCTGCCCATGGTGATATGACAAATCCCCACAGTTATTACTGAATTCTTTACTGAGTTGGTTCAACTTGGCACTGTGACTATAGTGGTCTGGCTTACCAGGATCAGTGGGAATGTTTATTTTCCATCAGATGTTTAGGAAGTCAGGGAAAGGTACACTAAAATAGCTCATCCTTTATTCAGAAACATAAAAGAAAATATTGTATTTGTTCCACTTTTTACCTCCAGAAGTTACCAAAACATCAAGACAAACTTTCTGATTAAATAATATAAACAAAGGAGAAGAGAATCCAACAGCATCATAAAGTTAATAAGAATATATTTTTATTTGGACTGGAAATAAAGTAATTTTCCTCTTTTTTTTTTCCTTTCAATTATTATAATTTCTGTTTTGAAATAATGATGAGAGCAATTGACATCTGCCAAAAGCAAATGATGTGCCAGTTTACCACAAATTGCTTGTCAAGTCTAGGCAAGTGTAAAAATGTTAAATGTAACATTAATTGATCATTTTAACATACCAGAAATTCTAAATTGCTGCATGCAATAAAAAATTCCAATTTTTGCCATGTTTAGAATATACTTTTCTAGGGCAACTACTTTATCACTGTTCAATGGCCATGCAATGGAAATGAATTTCATATTCTTTCTCCATCACTGAAAATTATTTTAATTACTTCTGCAAAAGGTAATTGGCACAATCATCAGAGGTTAGCAGATAATTTGGGAATGTTTATTTTGCCAATTTATCCATTCTTGAAATATCAATGTGAAATTATTTTAATTTTTGTTACAAATATATATGAAAGAGTTGTAGTTTAAGAGTGAGTGTTTTCTAGAAGAACCTGTGACCTCAGGGTTCATGAGTTAATGCATTTGTTCTGGCTATTAAATCTTAACTGAATGTTAACACAACATTTCAAATACTATAATCTGAAGGCTTTTGTAAAAACAATATTTTTGTATAGTACCATGGGACTGTAGTTATAAAATGAGAAAGCACAATGTGCTCAAAATATTGAAGTTCTTGACCTCCTGCTGAGCATTTGATATCGAAATATACTTAGTTATAGACTTTGAAATTGATGCCCCTTTTCATTCTGGGTTGAATTTGCACCTTTGCTACAGTAATTTCACTTTGCATCTCTGCACATAATTATTGTGAGACTGATTCAACAGGGGAACAATAAAAACAGAGTTCTGCCTGAACATCAGACAGTATTATTTTAATGAAACTTGAAAGTTTGAGGGACTAAAACAATAAACACTGCAAAATACCCAAACCAGGACTTCAGGCAGTCATTTTTTTGGTCCTTTGTTACCCTTGCAGTATTTGGAGCTGTATTTCTGTAAAGTGAGGTATGAGTGTAAAAGACAGCAAACATTTGGCCTCTGTGATCACTCCTGCAGCAGAGTGAGGAATCCTGTATTAAGCATCCATCACCTGCAGCCTCCAAGCACTTAACTGCTAATATGGACACCTGAATAAGGAAATGCAGCAATGGTGTAAGAAAGACTTATATCTTCCTAATCCTAAACTCAGTATCAATTTCTCCTTCTGTCTTCACTCTGCTGAGGACTCTTAATTAACTCCCAAGGCAAACAGACTCAGGAAGGTGACTGGCTCTTTTCATTCTGCACTGAATCATCACTGTCATAAGCAGCTACAATCTTTTGCTCTGTGAATGCAAGTATATTTTTATTGTTCATGTCAGTGCTGAAGTGCCCTCAACACATTATTATATTGCATTGGGATAACGAGCATCTCAAGGAGACATTCACAAACTGAGCAGATCCTTAGCACCTTGGAAGGTGTTGCAACATGAGCATTCTGAGGACATGACATTTTAGCAACACTCTGTAATTTGAGAGGGTGGTGGTGGTCTCCCTGAAGGCATTCCATTTTGGTGGCTTTCTCAGAGAGTAGTTTGCACAGTGTGCCCATAGGACAGTCAGGCCCCAGGCATAGTCCAGCAGAGAGATTTGCTGGCATCAGGCGAGTTCTTTCCATCAAGTTAAGAGCAGTGCATTTGTCATTAATGAAATTTTGGCCCCTTTGAAGCCAACAGGTGCCCTGCTGTCATCTTGCAGTGTGAAAGGTGTTTAAGCTCTGAATCTGCAATAAGTGGTTGAATCAGAAAGAAACCCATCAAATTCCACAGAAATTGGTGGTCATATGGGATTAGTCTGGGTTTTTTTGGGGGAGAGAGGTTTTCCAACATACTTAGAAAGTTATTCCCACTTCAGCTGAATCTAGCTACTGAATTTCTTCTTTGTATAACAGCATGTCTCTCCCAATGTCTTTATAATGGTTCTTTTAATACAAGAACAAGACAAGTGTATGCAGAGGTCCAGGTCCACCTGCTTGGGCACTGTCAATTCATTGACATCAAGATCTGCTGAAAAATCAAATCATGCACAGAGAAGTCTTCAAACTTGATGTATAATTAAATTTAAAAATTAATAAAAAGTCTGCCAGTTCAAATCCTCATGCTGCAAGCTGACAGCAGTAAACTGACATGCCAGCACTGATGTTGCCAGACTTTCATCAGTCACCAACCTGATTGTCTCATGCATTAGCCTACTGATGCCAGACACATAAAATGAAATTCCAGACAGTGAAGGTTTTCACTGTTGTGAAACCAGAGCCTTTCCAATTCTCATCAGATCACTTTCTCAGGACACATCACCTTCTAAAATTTAACTTTTATTTTATGACTTGGCCCACTAAGGGGGCAGACTGGCCAACAGGATGATGATGATGGACTTTTATACAAAGTATCACTTAAGGCTACTGTTAACTCTCTCCCATCACTTTGGACATTCAGGTTTCCTACAAATATTTCTCTGGGATATAGCTTCTTTAGATATTAACAGTTCTGATGCTATTTCACAAAACATGTTTCCAATTTCTTTTTCCTTAGCTTCAGAAATGTTGTAATCAACTTTCTATGGAAAAGTACTAGGGGCTATGTTTGTTTCAGGTATATCCTAGTAACAAAAGCTGTGACATGTTGTGAAGAGAGACTGGGTTGTTGCACTCACTGCTGGCCTTCATTTAGCCCTCTGACTTTTAAGGAGCTTTTGATATAGTTCTTTTCAAATTGCAGTCCTCTTCTTTTCCTTCTTTTCCCAATGCAATTTCTGTACACTTGCCTATTGATTTGCTTCTCAATACTTTTCCTTCTGCATGAATATAGGGGTTTATATTCCTGTTGTATTTTCCCTGATTTTGCATTGCTGTCTTCACTGCTCTTCACTTTGTTGAACCCATTTACATCTCTGTAAGGAGTGAGAGAGAAATAGCACCCTTCAGTGCCCCATTTGCTCATCTCATTGCACAGGTGTAAAAGAAAAGATATGAGATTGTCAGGAATTAGGTCTGGCTCAAGCTACTCAGGCATTAAGTTATGCTTGCAGTTTGATGTTTAGAAAACACGGAAACCATCAATTTTCATTTTATGCAGTTGTGCAATGGTATGGAATAGCATAAAATCTTACCTTGATCCACAGTCACTACTTATTTCTGTGCTGTAGCAAACTCTGAGCAAACGTGAAATTAAATGCTCGTTTGTAAGACCTGAATTGGGCAGTGTATGGTCTTTGAGATACCAGGTTTTGCTGCAAACCATGCTACTCTGTAAAGCAATTCAGTCTTCTGTAGGTCCCCAGGCATAGGCTAGTACTGTTGGTATGAAAAAAAGTCACCTCAGCTGGCCATTCTTCCCTCATTACAAGGGCATTTATT
>VZRH01000785.1:378234-439702 GCA_013397555.1 Urocynchramus pylzowi | reverse complement strand
CCCCCCCTCCCAATTTCTGAGCTGTGCAAATACCAACTTGATAGAAAAGTGGGAGCCCTGTTCACTGTGATGGTTTTGAAACTGGGATAACCCAGCAGCTGTCTGGAGAGCACCTGAGATTTGTGTGGACATGAAGGATTGGAACCTGAGAGAGAAGAAAATGGACAGCTGAGGAAGGCAATCACCACAACTCTTGGCTGGAAAACCATCTTGCCTGTGCCACCAGATCCTCACATGTGAGGATGTATATTTTTAGAGTCATTATTTTGAAATCATGGGTTATTCTGTCCATTTATCCAAGCTTCTATTCACAAATCCAGTGTATTTCAAAGTCTTGGTTTGATGCTGGTTTATTAATAAAGTTACTACACTGAATCACTTAAAAAACATTGATAACTTTGCTCTCAAACTAAACTTACACAGTGACCAGAATGACATGCAAATATTTTGTCCTGGTTTGAAATTTATCTGCATTCAGTCTTTGGAGACACTCAGACCTGGGTCCTATGGAGTTCATGACACCACACAATGGTTGTGGTTGGCAGGGGCCCCTGGAGCTCTCCTGCTTCCACCTCCCTGCTCAAGCAGAGTCATCCAGAGGCTGCTGCCCAGGACTGTGCTTCCCATTCGAGGAGGGAGACTACACCACTCCTCTGGGTGACCTGTGCCAGTGCTCAGTCACCCTCACAGGAAAAAAGTATTCCCTGATGTTCAGAGAGAACCCCACGTGTCTCCATTTGCACCCATCAGCTCCTGTCCTGTCTCTGGACACCACAGAGAAGATCCTACTCTGCCCTTTTTGCATCCTCCTTTCAGGTATTTGTAGACACTGATGAGATTCTCCTGAAACTTCTTTTTTCAGTGCTAGACAGCCCCAGTTCTCTCAACATTTCCTCATAGCAGAGGTGCTCCAGTCCCTTAATCCTCTTTATGGCACTTCACTGGACTGTCTCCAGCAGCTCCTAATTCACAGTCACCTATACATTTTTAGAGTAAAATTTAGCACTGTGGTTTGTTTGTTTATTTATTTGTTTTAATAATTCTGGTTTTTTCAGGAACACTTAAAGTGGAAAAATAATGAGAAAATAAGAATATCTAATTTGCCTTCAATTTCTTTTTTCCTGCTAGATCTGCTTAAGAGGCTGTGGTCTTGTTCTAAGTCATTTAAGAAATGAACAAAGGAACAACTTATATGGGAGATTAATGAGTGTAAGGGACTTTGATAATATGGCAGTAAGTACAATAGAAATGTTATAAATACCTAAAAAATTAGCACAGAGAAGTATGGGCAAAGTTCCAAATGGTTGTCACTGTTGTAAGATGGAAAATAAAACCCTTAATGGGCAAAACCTCTGCCTGTTGTTGGTAAGAAGCACTAAAAGTAGCCATTCTTAGGAGCACTTGTGGTTGACTAGCACTTGTTATGCTACAGGAGAGGAGTAGTACTCCTGAGGAAGAGGTTTTTCTTTGTCATATCAGCAGTTTTAAGTAGAGCACAGATACTTTATGCTTCCAGGTTTGATTACATTAGAAGATGTACTGAGCACAGTGCAGAGGACTTTTTAAGAGGTGTGCCAGGAATGAATAGAGTGACTAGTGAATTTTTGCTCCTTTCATTTGTAAAAAAATAGGGCCACTTTTCACTTTTGCATGTTTCCAATCAAGATAGGTGCAAAGTCACCTTTTTTCCCAGAAGTCAAACAGGCCAGAGTGTACAATAGCAATTAAGTATTGAGTGTGCATATGACTAATTAATTAGTGCCATGAGGAAACATATGTTTTGGCTTCTTCCTGGAGCCAATTACCACATGCCTGTGTTCTAAGGCAGAATGAGAAGCAGCCCCATGCTGATGTAGGAGTGTGTTGCAAAACAGCAAGACAAAGAAGGAAGGAGGTATGTGCTGACCAAGCCAATGGCTTCAGCTACAACAAAGGAAAAAAGTATCTAGGAAACTATTGCAATGAAAAGAAAGCTCAAGCTACCTTCAAGAGACAGCTTCAGATCATAGGTGCATAACTTTTTAATTAATGTACAGTGCTTAAACATATTCAGCCCATGGTGGAAACTCTCTCTCTCTCTCTATATATATATAGTTGGAATGGAGATATGTTTTGATACTTCCATTTTTTGCTTTATTTGAGTTCATATTCCTCTATTTGTAGTGACACTTTAGTTCACTAAATACTCAGTCCTGAAATGTGCTTTACATGGTTGCCTTTGCAGCCTCAGAACATCTCCTTCCTCCTGAGAAGGAACCTGAGGAAAACTGAGCAAATGTTTTATTCAGCATCAGTATTATGATATGCAATGGGCTTTTGGCCAGGATGCTTTATAAGAGTCAGTAAGGATGCAAGTCTAGGCTTACCAGCTGACCCAGGGGCTGGGGTTTACTCCCTTTTGCACTTCCCAAAGGCAGCAGAGATTTCCCAATTTTTCCTCACTTTTAGAGGATGCAGAGGTAGTCCCTTTGCCAGTCTTTCTTCTGCTGGTATTTCATTATCCTTGAAATCTTGTCTCCTTGAAAGATGCTCCTTAAAAAAGAAACAGTGTTGCAGAATTCAGGTACGGTTATACGTCCTGGTTACATCTGCCATGTAAATTGTTTTTCAAGCAGGATTAAAAATAGCATGCTCTCGGTCATTGAGAATGTGGACAGAGTTCAGCTGAAGCTTGGAAACCGAATTGTGGCAGAAACTTTGTGCCACATTCATTGACTATTTGCACACGCTGGGATTACATCAGTAACAATGGCAAAAATTTCTAAGTTAAATACAGGAATGCCTCCTAGCAAATGACAGAGTGACTGGTAATGCCTTCTAACTCTGTGATTTGCTTCAAACTTAGATATTATCTTACCCAACTCCTGACATGAAGATGTGGCAAGCACAAATATATTTAAAATAAATAAATCCCTTCAGAATTTTTTATGCTTCTGCTTACACTTGCATGAAGACATCTCACCAAAGACATTGCTACTCTATGATACTTCTTTCAGGCCTAACTGAACAGGATTTTAAAAAAGCTTTAGCATGGCTTTATGGCAAGAATATTCATGAATACAAATCTATAGTTTGCTCACACCTAGCATAATCCAGGTATGCATATTTCCTGTGCATTCAATCATGGAAAATGTAACACAGATGAAAATCCCATATAGAACCATGTTTTTTATATTTGACCATCTGTGCTTCTTGCTGCCAAGAAAATGTCCTTTGCCTTTGCTCCTATCATTTTATTGACACTCTTGGCAGGTGGGCTTTTACGACCATTTTATTATTTTACCTACTTTTAGTCCTCGTCTCCCCTCTTTAGGCCCTCTTAGATGGAAGTATTTAAAGAATATGCTCCCCTATTTCCTGCTGCTTTCTTGCAACAGAGTGTTCTGTTCACTCATTTTGTTTCTCATCATGACAGATGCCGTCCCCTCTGGCTTTTCTGCTTCCACCTTGTGGCTTGTTACGATTGTTGCTTTGAACGTGAGCACTCCTCCTTCCTCCCCCACCTCCTGTGCATTAACTTTGGGGATCTGTTTATCCAGCAGCCAGCCTGCTGAAGCTGTGGATCTCCAGGGATCACCCCGCTGCATTAGCAGTCATCTTCATGTTTGCTCATGGCAACTGTGCTGGTTTCAGCCGGAATGTGGCTCTGCCCCGATCTCCCTGCCAAAAAGGGTGGAAACTTAGTCACAGCTGAAAGAGCAAACACAAAGAAAGAAAGGAGGACTGGCCATCAGTGTGGAATTGACCCTTGCTTCTGTTTCTGGGCTTGTTGGGTCTTTTTGTGTTTTTGTGAGCACAACCAATCTGAATAACCCAGAGGAAGCCCAGGTCAGGCAGTGACCAGTTCTTCCCAGCAAAGACACTCATTTTCTTTCTGATGGAGACCTCTCTTCTCCAAAGGAGGGGTCTCTGGATGTGTCCCAAGCAGCATGTCACCGTTTAATTCCCACACTGCCCTTCCAAGGACAGACAAGAATGCCTGATGGCTTCTGAGGGCTGGCTTTGCTGGTGCTCTGCCAGGGGTCAGTCCAGGTGTGGTGCTGGGCAAAGATGAGTCTGACCAAGCTGCACTGGGAAGGGTCAGTGCTCACCTGGAAGTGTTTGGTCCTTAAGGTCAGGCTCTGAGCACCCCCCCCTCCCCCACACACACACACCCCTTGGCTTTTCATGTGCTAAGTGCTGCTAATTATGCTCTTCAGCTTTCATTTTTACTTCCAAATGCTGTTGGCAGGGCACTGCCTTGTGCATTTTAAGATGAGCCTCAAGAAGGTATTAATAATACTACATGAAGGTGCTGGACATAATCAGGAAGGGCCTTGGCTTTCTTTCAAAGAACAAAAATTCAGTTTTGATCCAAACCCACAGTTGGTACTTACAAAATCATCATGAATAAAGTTGCCCAAGCTCTGATCCATATAAATTCCTGTTCTGTTTCTTGGTACATCTGTAATCAGAGGGATGTAACAAATGGGTAAACAATTTGTCACATCTTTAATAAACTGGACAAAAGAAAAATCAAGATCATGTTCCAAACCCATTTAACAAAAACTCATCAAATTATTTAGTGTAATTGTGGTCTTCTGGATTTTGATTTGTTGCCAGACCATATTATTTAATGCACTCAGAAATGAAGAATTGGTATTCCAGTGGCACAATGTATCAGAGCAACATCAAAGGCATTTGTAGCTTGTGTACTGAGTTGCACATGTGTTCCAGGAAAATATTCTGTTTAAACACACTTAGTTGTGGGGTTTTTTTATATTGAGTATTATCAGGGATAACAATATTTCATTGGAGGCAGATGACTATCCAGAAACATAATTAATCATGATTATTTATGCCATACCTAATTATCAGGAAATAGCCCCAGGGATACACTTCAGTTATATTTCAGAACCTTCAGAGTATAATTACTTTGCTTTGTATTAAATATTCTTTCCATACTCTTGAAGAAGTTTGGAATGTATTTATAAAAAAAAAAATAAGGTCACAAGGATAGAAATAAATAATGTGCAAGCAAGTAATGAAAATATGTGCATTTGGGGAAGTTCTGAGTTATTACGAGGAAGTACAATAATTTAATTCTCTTCATAATTAGGTAAAAGAAATAGCTTTCTACTGTATTTTTTAATATGTGAGCACAGTAGCATAACAGAAAGGACTTTAAACCATAGACCTTTCAAAACTCTGTTAATGTGGTGCAAAGTGGATTAAAAGTTGGGAAAAAATACAATGCTACCTAAGGGTTTGAATGCTCAAAGACTTTTAATTTGTAAATTTTGAAACTTATTGTTCAGTGAGGACCTTTCATATTCTAAGGAGTTTTATAGCTTCTGGTAATGCTACAAAAATATTTAGATGCATTTCCATCTTATTATTTATAACCCATTGTGTGTAATTAAAGCATTAAACAGGAGTTGTAAAATCAGGTAGGCAATGTACACGAGTGTGTATGTCTGCAATTTACATTCCTGATTGTTAACAATATTGAATAGCTTTAAAATGAAGAAAGGATAAGCTTCAGTGTAAAACCTCAAAACATGCACACACTTGTGGACCGAAGCTATAATTTTATTGAAGGGCATACCACACAACAAAGTCATTCCTGTATAAATGAAAACCTGGCCCTTTTTTTTACAAAAATAAGGTTTTTTTCCCTGTGTTTTGGGTTTTTTTTAATAAAAAAGTCAACAACATATTTTCAGCACCGCTATAGCCAGAGGCTGTTTTTGGGAACATAGTTCTTGTGTAACAGATTTGCAGAACTATGCTGGAATGCATGTCATTATACTGTCTGGGTAAGTAGGCTGGAGGAGGTGGGTTGCCTTTGGGGATTTTTTTTTTTTTTTTTTTTTTTTTTTTTTTTTTTTTTTTTTTTTTTTGTTTGTNTTTTTTTTTTTTTTGTGGTTGGGTCATGGTTAGGAAATTGTGTATGTCCAGGCAGTACATTTAGTTATTTTATTAGCTGGCAGAATATGAGCTCGGAGGTACCCATTCAGTGCAGCCTTTTGGTGTGTGCTTGATGTTCAAGTTGGAGCTCCTGACCTCGATTCAGGTGCTTAGGGTGATGTTGGTGGTAAAGCCTGGCTGGTACCAGCACCAAAGCCTCAGCACAGCTCGGGCTGCCTCCAGTGAGCTGCCCCGGAGCTGTCATGGAGTGAGTGCTGATCTCTGGGGTCTGCCAGGAGTGCTTTAGGGTCTCTGCAGTTTCACTCCTCAGGTCTAATCTTACACAGGTCCCACGACTTTGAGGTCAGGTTTCACTGAGGCTCCTGCTGTGGCTTGTCTGTGATTCAGTGACCCACAGGTGAGGTGCTTCAGCAGCCACATCACTGCTGTTCTTAATGCCCATACCCTGGTTTTAATGCCCATGTGGTTTGTGACACAGTTTTGAAACCTTTTCAGGGTTTGTCTTTTCAAAACCCTCATTTCAGTGAATTTAGAGGATTATGTTCTCTGTTAAATTATTCAACCTGCTTAAATATTATGAAGAAAAATAAAAGTGGGTATTATTTTAAAATGCTAAGAAGGACTGCCTGATGTTAAAGTTGAAAGTCAGGAATCTCCTTTTAACACTGGGCAGACAAATACAGAGATTTGCTAAAATTTACTGTAAAGACAGCCCTCCATTATGGCTTAATGACAAATGAAAAACAATGTGTTCACTTGAACTGCCACCCTAGGCCTTCTGTGAATAATCTTATGGGAAACTGAATGTTATTGGGTGAAATATTTCCATAACTAATATCTGATTTTTTCCTATCTCCTATCCCAAATTTTTTATTCTCTATTTGCTTCCTAGCCTCAGATGGACTATTTTTTTTATTGCTGTTTTTTTACCTATTATTTGAAACAGCATTAGCATAGAAGGCAAAGTGTTTTGGTAATTGAACATTCAGTTAATTAAACTAACTAACATTGAATGCCAGTGTTATGAATTGACCGCTTTCCCTTGGCATTTTCTCCCTGTAAATTTATCCACTTCCCTGAGATTTCTGAGCATCAGAAGCAACCTTCCTTTAATAAGGACCTAAGGTGGAAACAGTGATCTAGTGACTTTTTAGAGAATATTAAATGTTTCATTTTAATTTGTTCCTCCCAGTATACCAACCTCTAAAGGCAAACCCTAAGAAAGATGCAGTGAAACTTGTTTATCTGATGTTGATTCAGTTTACACTGAGGTGAGCTCAGGTACTTCCCTGAGCAAATTCCCTGAAGCTGTGAGTGGTTGAGGTGAGAAGTCTCCCATCTCCAAAAGGCTTAGAGGAGCTCAGCTGCCAGTAACATGTGGGAAATGAAAAAAAAACCAAACCAAAACAAAACAAAACAAAAAAAAAAAACCAGAAGAGAATTCTAGGAAAGAGAAAGTGTTCTTCATATAATCTTAACATGCTATTTTTTCCAGAAGGAGCCATCTTGTGTTTGTCTAAATACCTTCCCTACCGTCACATGGCTGGTTTGATCCAGAGCTTCTGCATAAATTCCTGGGCCAGGCCAGACATCTCAGCTTTCGCCACATCTTCTTTCCCCAGGCTGAAAGATATTCCTTTCCTAAGCACCCTCCACAGATTTGAAATGAGTGCCATAGCCTCCAGAAAGCCTCAGATCAGTTCTGGCTAGAGAAGAATGGTGGGCAGGATAGCTGTGAGGGAGAGGAGTTTGCTCATCTGGGAAAAGTGGACACTGGAGATCTGAATTTTCTCAAGTTTTGATCTAGCATGTTGGGAAAAATGGGAGAGGTCAGGGCTGCTTTTCCCAAGGACACAGTAGAAGAAGGGGGATAATTATTTTTTGCGTGGTGCACATGAAATGATCCACAATAAACATAGAATGCTTTAGATAATCTTTTCCTCAAAGAGAAATTTTCAATCTTGTTCTAGTGTTGCTGGTAAGAGCCTATGGCACATCCTCTAGTGTAAACAAATACACACTGCCTTCCACTGAAGATTTCAGAAGAAAACAGGCTTTTTTTTTCCCTCCCACTAGAAGCATTGTTTGCCTTTACGTGGAATTGTGAAGGGAGCTTCTGCATTGTTAAAAGAAATTATTCCTTGACCATTTATTTTTCTCACTTTCCATTTTTTATTTTACACCTTCTCTATCTCCCAAGGTTTTTTTCTGCAGTAGGAGAGATTTGGCTTATGGTGTCCATCATGTGTAATTGATCTCTGTGGTTGTACACCCTGGAGTGACTTCAATGAAAAATCCACTCCAAGCATAAGCTGGGAAAATAATCTCCTTTCTTTCAAGAAACTGCAAGCTCAGTAGGGAAAGAATGACAAAATTCTGGCAAATATTCTGCTGTTTGTATACATATTATTTCCTGGTGGTTTATTTCAAATTTTTCCAGAAGTCCATCTTTTAGCAGCGAATTCTCTCCTTCAGTCTTGCCAAACCACAGCAGAATAGAGGAGCTATTTTTAAATTACCATCTCTTCAAATTGTTTGAAAACCTATTAAAACACTACATATCAAATTTGGAGGTAATTTAAAATTCTTTCTGGAACCTATTTGCTATTGCTGAGGCTCAGAAACAGTCCAAGGGAAAATTGCTTTTGTATGGTACCAAGTTGGCTATTTCTTACAGCCATTTTAGCCACTGTAGGTAAACTCATATTTGAATATTCAGCATACAGTAGAGACATCAGTACAGGTATTCACTGCACATCCATCCCAAAGGAAAGAAATAGGAAACTTGTATAAATGAGCACCTTTGTACCATTGTTCTGTCTTTCTGCCTTCTCTTAAATTCAACCATGACCTTGGTTTATTTGCACTAGTGCATGGCAGCAATGATCTTGACCTCCAGAGTCATCCCAGTTACCTCAGATCATTTGGAACATGTAGAATCTAAAGGTCACGGAGTCTCATCTAGAACCTGAAGGTCACAGAGCTGTGCTCTTTAAAAACAGGCTTAGGTTTCTCTTTATGAATCCTCATTTAGCATGTAGATGTCCTCTGATCCTGTAGGATTTATGTGTAATTTTAAAAACTTTTCTGTAAGGACTTAGTAAGGGTGATAGACTTTCATACTGGACCATATTTACCACTTGCTTGCCCAACACACCCCCAGTTATCTGGCCACTACAGGCACCTCAGCTGTAAAGATAGAAGAGAAGCAGTAATCCCTACAAATGGCAGCTGAAAATGTCTTCAGGAAACTTACAGATAACAGAGCCATGAATATGAAGGTAATTAAGGATGACCTCTACATCCATGCTACATGTGAGAATATGAAGACACCCATAAGTACTGTGACTTTTCTCAGCTGATAGCTGACTCAACTACTTTACTATGGTATGTAATACTTTCCTTTTTTTTTTTTCCTTTGTAACAGGGGAGGCTCATTTTATGACATCAAAAATATGTGAAAGTATGTTTTTTCATTTCAATAACAAAAAACAAGCATACTGAAAAAAACTAGACATTTATTTCTGACATTTTTAATAAACCTTTCCCTTTAAAAAATCTTTTAAAATGTTAATTTCCATTAAATATTAATTTGGAAATATTTTTCTGATTTATGTAGAAGGAATACCCGTCTTTTATAAAGTTCTCAAATTGGAATTTAAAAATCCTGGTTTGGGTAAAATGAAATAATATATTAAGTGATTTTTTTTTAAATTTTTGAACTGTTTGATTCACTACAAATTGTCATCTTACTGTCAAGAGCAGCAGCAGCAGCGAGAACATCAAAGACAAGAAGCAGCAGAAGAATTGTTATCTGCCAAAAGCTGTTTAGACAGGAAGGTGTCTTTATTTCTAATGTGTCTAGGCTAGGTTTTCACTTTCCTTTTTCTTACCTTTTATTCACTCATTAATAGTTGCATATTTTGCTAAAGAACTCTAAATGCTGGGTTGTTTTGGTTTTTTTTTATTAGTGTTAAATGCAGAACAAACCCAATCAATAATTCTGTCTGCTGTTAAATAGATCTAGACTCTGGGTGCTGTTAACAGTAGACAAAATGAGCAATACAGATTAACAAGTATTTTGGTCTCATTGCTTGTTAAATTCAGCTAAAATACTATAGCATTTTGTAGACTTAAACAGGATTTTTTTTAAGAAAAATATACATCATACATAGCTTTTGGGCTTCTGTCTTTTTAATTTCATATTTTTGCAGGTGTCACACTCTTTGTTTTCACATAGCCACTGCAATCATCCATTTTCTGTATTTATTCAGCATTAGATTTCTGTATTTATTAGCATTTAGATACAGGGAGTACTCAGTGCAATAATTTTGAAGAGCCTCACCAAAATCTGTTGAAGTCAAGAGAACATCCTACATTGGCCTGAACAAACATGTTGTTTAGAAAGAAGTCAGAGATGTCAATTGAGCATTTCAATAAAGCCTTTCAAGTGTAAATTCAGTAGCTGTATGTCCCCTTCTCTTCAAGCCACTTCATTACATCTCACTGCAAAAGGTCCAAGCAATAGCAAGTGATACATTTCCTTTTATTAGCGAGCCGTGGCAAGGAGCTGTGGCTTATATTTGTTTTGTCCTGACTATTACTCTCAAAGCCACTGAAATACAGCATGGAAATTAAAATATTGAAAGGAAAATACAGTAACTGTGAGTTTCTGCCCTTATCTACTGAAAAGTGAAACATTTCTAGAGGCTGTGCTCCCTGGGGCTGGTGAGAAGCTCTGACCGAATGGAAGTGAACATTAGAAATGTCTTTTTTCTTTTTTTTTTTTTTTTTAAGCTAAATCTTTATATCTGAATAAATATGAAATCTCCAGGGCAGGGAATTCTTTTAATCAAATACATGCATCAGAGAAAAATATTAATCCCACAAACAAGACACAAGATACCACATCAGTCTGTTTGTAACTGGCTCAGAGTTTATAACTCTGCAATAGTCTTTTCCTGACCCATAAATGCCACTCAAGAGCACAAAGTATTTTCCACTTCCTAAAACACAGACACTTTACATCCCTATATCTGAAAGCTTTAATTTTATAATTCTATTACTAGCTGCACTAAAGAGCTGAAAATTCAAAATCCCCAGTGAAAAGGGGCACTTACACAAAGCTTATTGTTAAGTTAGGCATGGCACTATTCTTTTTTATAAAACTGAAGCACTGTGCAGAAATTTGGGCCCTTTTATTTTATCTCATGTTACACTACTATAGCATATGGTGTTATGTAATTTATTCTGAAATATGAACTTATTTTGAAGCCCAGCCTCAAAGCATTTATTTCTGGAAAAAAATTAAACCCTCTAATTCTACTGTGACAATTTTCTTTTTTTTTACAAACTCAAAGCTCTTCTTCAGAACAAGTATAAGGGACCATCATGTGTTCCCTCAGGTTATTTTCTAGTAAATCTAGTATTTTGACTGCAAAAGTCTTGCACAGAAGTTGCCTCCATCCTGACCTGGATTTTAGATGCTGCCAGAGTGTAAGTAAGGAATAGTAACAAAGTAAAATAACCATGAGCAGAAAAAGTAAGAAAGAAACAAGGGAAGTATGCATTTGCTTTAGTGTAGGCAGCAGCATGCCTCCACACTTTCAATTCCCTCGTGGCCAGGTTCCATTTAGCCCTTGGACTGTTTTCATACATATATATGTTTTTCTTGAGCTAACAAATATTTTCTCTTCTCCTTAAGGATGACTTTTAGGTGTAAATGAACATGAAGATAGTGCATGTGAAAGGTGTGACTTTGAGGGTTGCTGAGCCCTTCAAAACTTTTAAAAACTAGCTTAGATAAGTAGAGGTGAAAAAGCTGGAACAGTAATGTGACACTGGGCAGCAGAGAAGGCTTTGAGGGCCTCCTCTCAAAAGGAAGAGTCAGCTAAAATTCCCTACTGAACTAGTGGGGAAAGAACGCTAACGAGAAAGTACAAACAAATCCTGCCTGGTTTGCCAATGTCCTTATTTATGTACTGCATCAGGATCTTTTGTTTCCTCTCATCTTTCCAGATCTATTACTGTAGATGAAGAAGATTTCTATAGAGGAAGTGAGCAGCTGGAATTAACCTTGTGTCCATGAATTAAGCAAAAAAAACCCCAAACCCCCCCAAAAAAAGCAAAAAAAAACAAAACCAAAAAAACCCCAAAAAACCAAACAAAAAACAAACAAACAAAAAACCCCCAAAAAAACCAAACCAAAACAAAACAAAACAACCCATAAAAAACCCCAAAACAACCAAACCAAACCAAAAAACAAAACAACAACAAAAATAAAACCAAACAAACAAACAAAAAAAAACAAAACAGGAAAAAGATAAAAGAGAGAGACAGAATGCAAAAAAGACAAGTGAAGCCACATACTAAGTCAATTGGTTGACTGAGGTTTTTATTAGCCAGAAACCATAGTGATCATTTAGCTGTTGGTTTGAAATGAAACAAACTCATCCTCTACAGATCAAAGCACCAAGGAGAGAAAAGCACCGAGGAAAGCAAATGTTCATATTATCTAGTCAGTTAAAATGCCTGCCTTATCAGATCATCCACCCAAATCTTGAAACTAGCAGCATTACAAAAGTGGGAATAGGATTATTTTCACATTTAAAATAGACATAGGTCTTTCTGATTGCTTGTGGCTGTTCCTGCAGCCAGCTGGCGGGGAGCAGCCTCCACCCAAAAATGTAATGTGAGACATCAGCATGACCATGTGGTGCATCAGGCACAGCTGCCTCACGTGGTCCCACGATGCTCTGTCATCGTGCCAACTCCACGAGTACTTCTGAGCTGTAAATTGATTTAAAAACACTCATTATGACCTGCTTTCATCAAATCAATCAAAATTCATTATCGATGTAATAAAGGTGTGTTAAAAACTGTCATGGATTTTCTTAATCACTCCCTTGGATTTCCAGGTCTTTGGTATTCAGACACATTTTCAGCAGCTGAGCACTTCCTAATATCTGTGTAAAGTGAGTGAGTGGAGGTAGGTCCAGAAAAACCATAAAAATATGATTTCACCGACTACTCAACAGGCTGCTTCTAGATTACAAAACAGCTGTTTGAAAACAGATTCAGTGGTGCTGTGCTAATAAGAATGAATATTTAAATGGTGCAGAAAGCCATGCTGAAAAGAACAGGTTCCTCTGAGAGCATGCTGGTGCCAGAGAGTGCTGGTCTGACCTCAGCACATGGTGCCTGCACACATAGCATTTACTGATATTGACACAGGGATGCATTACCTTTCATTTTTTCCTGCACCTGGTGATACTGCTGCTTTCAGCCCTACCCAAGTCAGTAGAAAAAACCTCAAAACCAAATCCTCTCCACTTTCATGAGTTTTTCCCCACTTCCTTTGAATCCCATCTGGTCACCCCTCCTTGTTAGTGGTAATTCCCAGCCAGCTGCCCAGTTTTACTGAGGTCACAATGCTCACAGAATTAGGACAAGCTGTGTTTTTCTCTTTGGCCTGACACTGAGCTCCCTTCACTAGGCAGAGCTGTTTCTAGATGCTAGAGTTAGTACAAGAAACCTTCTACTAACTCTAGCATCTAGAGTGAGAGGTGAGAAAAAGAGTCCAGAAATGGTGAGTGATTTTGGGGTGGCACTGAAAAATGTGGAGGAATATGGGAAAAAGAAAAGGATAAGAGATAGGGAAGAGTTAGTGTAAGCGAGGGGTGTTTAGGAGCAAGCAGAGAGGTCTCTGTGTGTTTCAGGATTATAGAGCTACATGTCTTTCTGAGAAAAACAGGAAACATTATATGTGTTCAAAGATCAGAGGTGCATGGTGAGGGCTGGGGAAGGTTTGCATGGCTTAGGATGGGAGGCTGAGAAAAGACAGCTGGGCAAAGCAGCAGAGGTAAACTCAGTTCCTGGCTCTTTTATAGGCTCTTGACATGAACCAAGACACATTGTGTAATCTTCTCATTACTTTGCCACTTCTGACGTCTTTATTTTGTGAAGTTGTTGAGCCAAGAAATGTGCATCAAAGATTATGAGGCCTTCAAAGGGCTTGGATGCAACAGCAACACAGGTAAGACTGTCTATCCACAGCTCATGTGGCATTGTGTTAGTACCTGTCTCTGAGGAGGAGACAGAGGCCCATGGCCCTCGTGTCCTGGCTAACAGATCTGGAGCTTGTAGCTCAGACAGCAGATGCTAAGATGATCAGAATGGAAATCTTCAGTTCTGAGGACCTAACCTGGCTCTGGAATTCTGGAATTAAAATAGGAGAAGATAGGGCATTTAATACCTTTCTCTATCTCTAGCCAGTAGGGAAAAGTACATGAGTCTGAGCATGAGTAAATTTGGTTTTCAGGGAGTTCGTGGTTGTGAGTAGGTTCTGGGACAAAGCAGTAATGCCTTGGAGAGAGTTTTACATGTTTAGTGAAGAAAAGGCTGCCAAGAAAGGAGAGTGTGTCTGAGAGGAGGCAGGGATCAGCCTTTCTGAGGCTATGGAAAAGGATCTTGTGAGAATTTTGGTAGTAAAGGAGATAGGGTAAGAAAAAGAGTGAAGTGTGGTAGAAAGGGAGTAAGCACAGGGAGCCACAAAATGGGAACATGAGAGAAGAAAAAGAGCTCTCTAAAGGGAGAGAGAAGTGTTAAAAAACACTGGGGAAAAAAATAGAGAAAGAAAAAAGGTAAGATAGGGAAAGAAAAAAAAGAACAAATGGCAATTAATTCTGCATTGGATAGAAAAAAAATGACCTTAAGGAAAAAATTAATTAGAAGGTATCTGCAAAGATAAAAGATGATGAGAAAAGAAAGAACAGAATAGAATGAAGTAACAAAGAGAAAGAGGGAGACAAAGTACATGTAAACGAAGATTTTAATTAGCACAAAGGATAAAGATATCTACAGAAAAAAAAGCATATGTATGAAATATCAGACACTCATTTATGTAGGTCCCTTCAGGCTCAGATTTTTATGCCTCTTTTTCACTACTGACATTTTAAAGTTGAACACAATTCTCCTCTCTTGGTCGTTCTGACCATTTTATTCCCCTTGTGACTATATCATTTCTTCAGTAACACAGAATGATGTAATACACATCTTCCACATTTATATCCATGGTTTTGCTCCTTTTTTATTACTGTTTTCTACTGACACTGATTTCCTCATTAAACCATTTTTTTTTTTTTGTATTTATACTGACAGTGTGTTTCTGGATGACAGCTCCTCTTTTATCTGGGGAATGTATTTTGGTAGAACTGTTGGTACCCAGTCACTGTGCATTTGCACTGCAACTCTCAGCATCGCTTACCACATGTACCTCTCAAGGACTGACGTATCTTTCTAAGGAAACAGAAGTGGTGGAAACTTATTCAGGCTACATTTGCCATGAGTTTCTTCGTGGACAATATGTTTTATGAATATTATTGCAGTTTTTTTTTCCACACAGATGACTCCTATGAATTAGCTTTTGTCAAACAGACAGAGTCATAAGTTCCCATTTCAGTCCCTGACACTAGGACAATCTGTGAATTTGAACTCTTCATTAAAGAAATCGGATGATAAAATACATCTGTCTCAGAAAGAGGTTTAGTTAATGGTGGTAAAATATAATGAAAATCTGAAAGGCCTGATAACATTTTTTTTTCTGTTTTGAAAAGCTTGACATGCTGTTTTATATTGTATCTTCCTTTGATTCCCTGCTCTTGTTAGGAAAGCTAGTGTAATGAGGGAGGCAGAAGGGTGGATAATAATCCTGCCTTTAGCATCTGGATGGCAACTTAGATTTAAATATAGTTTTAAAAGGGTAGCACAAGTTTGCGTTGTAGTTGTTATGCTTTTTCAGGCTTTGAATGAATTTGGTATGCACTATGAAAAATTTCTAAAATAAACTTTGCATGAAAGGGGTATAATGAAGGGACCATTTGTCCCATCTCATTAAACCAAATGGGAAACTTGGGATCGTAATTCTGTGAATTTTATATGTTGTAACTTAAGGAATGACCCCAGAATGGGCAAGTACACTTGCACAGACTTTGGTCTAGCTGGCACAGGAAGAAATACAGTGGAGATGCAGTAGTCCAGACCTCAGTACTAAATGGGTCCTGGAAATTTTGTCCAGCTCATAGCAAAGGTCGTGTCACCTTGTCTTCACTGCTTGGGTCCTGCATGTAATGACACGAGGAGGAGAAGCTGTAACTGGTCATGAATAGAAGACAGGATTTCCAAATGACCAGGCCATTCCCAATGTTCTTTTTACCCCCATGCTCAGAGGCAGTGAATGATGCTATCCTGAAGGGCATGTCTTACAGAGCAGGCTCTGCTTCTGCCTGGGCAGGCTTTAACAAAAAACAAGGCACCTTAGGCTTCAGTTGTGAGAAGTGCTGAAGCATGCATGCTCATGCAATTCCATGCTCTTTACTTGAGGCAGAAGATTCTGCTCCCTTGGCAGAGTCACCCAAGATTATGGAAATACCTTGGATGTAAAACCTTCTGCCACCACCAGCAACCTTCTTATTCTTGCTGGTGTTTTTTTCCATGCAGGTGGAATATCTAAACCATGCCCTCCAAACCAAGAGGAAGGAGACCCAGGATTGCAGTGAACTTGGACAAAGCTAGCAAGGAGTTTTCTATTCTGAATAGGAGGAAAACCAAGAGGAAGGAGACCCAGGATTGCAGTGAACTTGGACAAAGCTAGCAAGGAGTTTTCTATTCTGAATAGGAGGAAAACCAAGAGGAAGGAGACCCAGGATTGCAGTGAACTTGGACAAAGCTAGCAAGGAGTTTTCTATTCTGAATAGGAGGAAAACCAAGAGGAAGGAGACCCAGGATTGCAGTGAACTTGGACAAAGCTAGCAAGGAGTTTTCTATTCTGAATAGGAGGACCATGTAGTGGAGCGTAGATGGGAAGGAAAGTGAAAGCGCCAACCAGCCAGCTCATGGTTCAGGTTCTGAAGCATTGTCAGCCAAAAGAAAAGACTGGGAATACAATCTTCTGTCAAAGATCTCCCACAACAACATGATTTCAGGCCTCCTTGCCAAACCACAGTAGATGATTGTCATGTTTGGAAGGGGATAATTTCTTTTCCTACTTGTAGGCTTGTTCTGTGTGGGACTGGTGAGAGAGGCAAATATATTAGAGGGGGAAAATGAGTGTTCAGTCCTGCAGGAGATGGATGTTCTTTCTGTCTAGGGCTTGATTACTGACAGCAGTAAGTACTGTTAGATTTGCAAAGAAATATGGACTTGCTTATCATCACCACAGGTAAGATGACCCATGAAAGCTACTTTCATGAAGAAGTAATTCTGCATGTCACACAGACAAAATCCTTACACATACACACATAATACATCCCATTAGGCTAAAGGAAAAAAATATTTTTCTAACTGTGCAATTACATTTCTGTATGAAGGGAACAGCAAGTACAGTGAAAAATAAGTGTTGTTGGTTTTACATGTGCACACACACATATATTGTGTGTTTGTGTACGTATACAAAGGGTTCTACTAAAATAAAGCCAGCCTGGCTAAAATGTTTGTCTTCTCTGGGAGATTTTGTATTAAGTCTTGTGTTCTTACTAGCCTCACAATGATCTCAGATAAGGAAACTGCATCTTTGTGAACAGAACAGAAGAAAATCTATTGTTCTGATGTTTATCTGTTTGCATATTTGGAAAGAAGTGTGACCTCATTCTCCAGTCATTGCTCTGTTTTTTTCTTCAGTTTATCTCTGAATATATTTTCTTTGACCATCTCTCTGATGCAGATTACTTAATCTTAATGAGTGGAAACTCACTAGTTATTGTTAAAACTGTTTAGGCAATGTAGGGTTTCATTTTCTTGTGTAGGCTCCTCATATTCTTAATTGTAGTGATCTTATTCTCTAAAGTATCTGTGCTTCCATTATTAACTCCTATTAATAATTGTATTAATAATATACTGTACAAGTCCCAGTCTGAGCTGAAAAACTGCAAAACAAACCAAGAAAGGGAGGAAGCAGTCCTCATGTTTTGTTTTAAAAGAAACCAGAAGTATTCAATTTAAAAGTAAAGAAAGCAATGACAATATTGCACCAAATTCTCCATTTTGCTGACACCTTACTCTTCTTGTTCTACCAAGAAGCACTAAGCATGCTCTGAATAAGCACCAGAGAGACTCTGCTTTCAAAGGCTGACACACTTGTGGCATGAATTGAGAGTTAAGGTCAGACTGCCCTTGTGCAGTGCAGTGCCAAACCTGGAATCCTGACTGTGGGACCTTCAGTTGAAAAAAATTGTAAATCTGCCCTGAATTTCTCAGAATTCACTATAGAGCAGCACCAACTCAAAGAGCTGCAAAACACAAACAACAATTACATGGTAAGGGTCTGAATCAAATTGTCACTGCTGAGCTGCTGTAGACAAGCACTGCTGCAGCAAGAGGCATCACCGAGCTGGCATCCCCTCACTGCAGCTGATGTAAAAATGTTACTGCATATGGGAACCCTTCTCTGAAGTCCTCATGCAATGTAAGGAAAAGAGGGGAGGGGAAAAAAGCCTGGAAGCAGCTACAAACTCACTGCCATCCAGCCATGACTTAAGCCTCCATCCAGATGTACATGACTGGACACAGAGGCAGGCAGAGCTTGCAGCATGGGCAAGAAGTGCTGGACTTTGTTCTGTGCAGAGTGGGGCAGGAAAGAGGCATTGAAGTGTCCAGGTGGCAAAGTGGCAGAAGGAAAGCTGTGCATAAACCTTCATGAAGTGTGGACTAAGTCTTTTGCTTCACTAGGACATAAATAATTCTGTAAATAATTGTTTCTAAAATTAATGTTTTGGATTTTTTTCCTATATTAGTTTTCCAGTTCTAAGTATGTAGGTGGACCATTTCAGCATGTTGTATTTTTTGTAGGGCATTTTGTAGTGCCTATTTTTTCCCATGCTTCTTATGAGGACTTGAGCCTGCATTTCAATTTTAAGCAGCATTTTCTCAACATTGCCTTTCAGCGTTGCTGCTGGTGATGCTGGGCAGAGAGAAGCAGGGACTGATCACACACAGAATTACTGTGGGGCAGCTGAGAGAGCCCTTGTTGAGCTCAAAGCTTGTCTGACTCCTCTTGCCAGGGAAGGGCCTCCCTGCCAGTCTCAGGGGGCCTAGCTGGACATGTCCTGCAGGATGTGTTATCAGCACAGCGCCTCTGCCTCCACCGCTGGCAGAGCACAGCAAGCGAGCACAGGGATGAGCAAAATGCCAGAGTCTGTGCCTGCTGTAGAGATGATCCTCTTGGCTCTCCTACTAAATATTTCATATGAACAAGTTCAGGGCTCAGCCAGACTGGCTCCAGAGCCCATGAACATAGCCTGCATGAATGAGATGACAAACTCAGCTCAGCTTAGATTGGCTCAGCTCATGCTTTCCAGATCAGCTCAGCTCAGCTCATGTCTCCAAGAGAGCACTTGCCACTCCAGCTCATTGGGAGTGAGGAGTATGCAAGGGACAGCTTGCCAGCTTTAGTGGTGTCCCTAATAAGGCATTTCCTTCTTTTGTGTCAGCTGTTGCTTCTCTGGCTAGGTCTTTTTTCCCTCCCCTACAGCATTTCTAGTTTGCTTCCTCCTGAGGCTTTAATAAGAAATGAGGTTGAGGGAGGCAGAAGTAAGAACAATTGCACAGAAAGAATATCAGGTATCTGAATTCCTCCTGTGCAGAAAAGTACTTAGCAAATATGGTCAAAAATGTCTGGTGGAAGCGGCTTTATGTTTGATAGTATCAGCTTGTTGTAACTGGGACATTTTGCAGGAAATATTGATTATAATGATATTTCACTTTGAACAAAATGGAAAGTAATGAAGCCACCTTCTCACTTTCTGTAAAGCATCATTTCTCTAATGTTTTGAAATGACAAGCTGATGAGACTGGAACCCCTTGGCTCCATTTTGGAGTGGTTTTCACTGCAAATTTTCCTTTTAAATTAAAGATTATTACTGAAAAATGTCAAAATAGAAAGTAACATTTTAATTAGAAACATTTGTAGGGAAGATTCTGAAAATACAGATTCTGTTCTGATCTAATATGGAAAGATTCAAAGTCCTGGACTGTCTCTGAGACAGAAATTCTGGCTCCTGCATAGCTCTGATAATATCCAGAGCTGAAGCAAAGCATTGATCCTGGATTCCTTGACCAGTAAAACTGCTTTTGTCTGTGTTTGTGTGTTTCCTGCAGATGGCTTCCATCCCTCTTTATTGTAGCAGTTCCTAATATCAGCCAAAAATATCTGCACAAAAGCCTCTGTTATGTCTCTGGGTTTGAATTCTGGCCAGTGTTACATATATGGAGAATAGAAACCCAGTATCTTGAATGGCTATCTTTTGCATTATACTGACAGAGCCCGAGCTGGATAAAATGCAGTGTGCAAACTGAAATTGAATGAGCCATAAAGACTGAAATTATTCATTTGGGAAGTATGTTCTGAGCGTCACCGACACCTTAGAGATCAGGGAAAAATAAATAAAAGCATTTTCTTCTTTGTTATTAGTTTGTATCTTTGCTTACTGAACTGTGTGCTGAGAAGCCAGAAAGGTCCAGCAAGGGGCAGAGAACATAAAATTTCCATTATGCTGTTGCTCTGTGGCAGCATCTGGTATAGGTGAAGTGCCTTCTAAAAGCAACCTCTGCACAGGGCATGCAAAATATGAAGCAGCTTGAAAATTGCATGGCTTTGTCTCTCATTATTGCAGAAATAAAACTTTCTTTCAGACATTGCCACAAAACCAGGGGTTCCAGATGCAGTTTTGTATTACAGAGTGGCAACAACAAAGATATGTATTTTTTAGAAGTGCCATTTTCCATTCCAATAACCCTATTAAATTCTACAGCTATATGTGTTCCTTATTTCAGAATTAATATATCTGATAAGAGGATTGCTTGTCTGAATCCTCTACAGTGCAAAGGGAGAAAGTGTTTGGGTTTTTAGAGTAAGATGTCAATAGTACTTAGGCTTTTCTAAGCTATATGCATTTCTAAAAACCTCTATCTAGTAGTCACCAATTACTTTCCATTGCCTCTAACTCATAGGGCAGGAGAATATACAGCTTGAGAAATCAAAGCTAAAATCATCTATTCATTATTGTACAGATTTTTGCTGCCTTTCCTTACAATGCCAAGAGGTTTCCCAGGGCATATATCTCAATAACCTCTGCTCAGCCATGCAGGACTGCTCCTGGCAGGTGGGCAGCTCCCATCAATAGTGCAGCCTGGTCAGCACACAGCTTCCCCAAATGGTTGGGTCCCCCAGCACCAGAGGATGTGGCTGTCTATCGGTGGTTCCCAGACCTCCAAATCTGTCCTTGCAGTGCAGACAGACAGGTGCTTCTTGCTGCAGCCCTGGCAGAGAGATGTGGCTAAAGGGTTGACAGCACTCAGGCATTGCACTGGTGTGCTAGTGATGATTGCAAATTACGGCAAACCCTGTGGTATTTGGAGCAAGTGCAAGCTCCAGTTGGGAGATTCTCATCCCTTTTGTTCAGCTGAGCCCAGGGGATCCTGGATCGTGCAAAGGACTGCAGAGTTTAAAGTATTTTCATATCTCTGGATAATGTTTGGGAGAGAACGGTCTCATGCTGAAAGCTTCAAACCAGCATGGAAGAAGAGCAGTCTGGGCCTGGCAGCAGGAGGATATTTGGCCTTAGAGACACATCCACAAGCCCCAGAAAGAGCCTTGCTCTCTGTCCAAATTGCAGTGCTGCCCTAGTGGGAGCCCACTTCGCCTTATCTGGGAGAGGCTGCAGGAAGGGATGGCACAAGACAGGTTGTCAGACATAAGGTTTCCAGCGTACTGTAGTGACAGGGAATTTTTCTCTGTCATGGGATCAGGCAGCAGCCCCTATTCCACCCACCTTTATCATTAATGAAACAATGGATGGCATATCTTGCCTGCTATTGTCTGGCTGGCAAATACACATCAGAAAGGGAATGAAAGGTGGGTGTGAAAAAGCTTGACTGCTATAATTGTCTCCTATTAGCTTAAACATTTCTCTGTATTTTCTGCACTTTGATCCAGACTAAAGACAAGGGAATGAGTAAAGATGTTATCTGGGGTTGGTTCACTTCCTTGTTTTGTGCCCTGTTTGTTGTTTAAATTTCTATTTTTTAAATTGGAAATGAATATTTATACTATCCAGTATCAATTGTAGTTTTAATGAAAACAAAATCCTTCAATGCTTTTACCCTCGTTTTAATTTCTACCAGTCCCTAGGAAGCTCCCCTCAACAGGCTAAATGCTTAGATTTAAATGACATTTCCTTGTTCACAAAAGCAATGATTTCTTATGTGATTCGTGTCACTGGGAAAAGTGATATAATTCTTGGGAGGGATGGGATCTTGTAGGTTAGGTTTTATTAGTCTTGGGTTATCACATGAATCTTATTATTCATAATAAGATGTAGGTTCCTCATCTTTTTTTTATGTTTCCATTACATGCCACTGAAGACTTTGCTGTGCATTCAGAAGCAGATTGAACTGTGGCAGGCAGTTTTCTTCTCTACCTTCTGCCTTGCCCTTTCCTGGGAAACGTATGTCCCTGCAATATGGACTGTGGGGCTTCTCCTAAATCCATGCAGTTAACTGCCAGGCTTATTAAAGGAGATTTTAATCTGCTTTGATTCATGGCAACATACAGCTCTGCACAATGTGGTGGTGAAGAGGTGGCTCAAAAGACACCCAGTCACCTCATCTACAGGGACAGCAGCTTTCAGGAGGTGACAGAGTGGACAATGAGAGAGTAGAGATCACTTCAGCAGCAGGACTTCAATCTGACAGTAAATGTGTGGCAGGACATTCCTCAAAACCTCCCAAGGAACAAAAGTTACAGGACAAGAAAACATTAATATACTTGTTCTCCCATCAATGTAATGCTTTTTTCCCCACATGCCTGCAAAAGTTCTTGGTCGGATGACAAGGATGGTGTGGAAAGCTTAATCCATTGTCCTAGGGTGACAGCCATCTTCATCTCTTTCTTGAATTTTCCAATAACATTCCAGTATAAAATCCAAAGGAGGAACAATAGCCTTGTCTGTCATATGCAGCTTCTGTGAAATTGTGTGACACTAAAGCACAGGAAGGAAAACAAAATCTTGAAAGCTGATAATCCCTGCATGTTGTTGGTTATAGAAAAACCAGGTTAATCCCAACATATTGCTGCTGTTTCTGGTGCTGACATACCATCTGCTCTTCTTCATGCTAGACTTGACCGGGTATGAACTTTAAAGCCCTTCTTGTAGACTACACTTATTTGTGTCTTCAGACATTTTACCTGCTTGTAAACATGCTTTTGCTTTTGGTTGTAGAAACCCATTTGCTTTAACGATGTGGTAATTAGTAGCAGCAGACACTAGGAGTTGGGTTTTGAGTTCTTTCTGGAAGGGTTTTGGTGGAGCCTGATGCTAGCTCTCAGGTGCCGCAGTGTGCTCTCCTGTTGGTTTGGCAGTGTGTTTGCCTTGTTCCCAAGTGGTAGACAGAACAAAGACCACTTAATTTTGGCAGCTATGAGTAGGAATGGGTAAAAAGTCTTGCTCTAAACTGGCTAAAGTGCTTAAAGCAGCTGTCCCAAGAACTGATGGGTAAATCCCCTGCAGTGGGTTGTCTTTTAACAGAAAGCTGTAAAAGGATAGTACAGTGCCATTTCAAATAAGAGCTAATATTAAGCCTAGCCCGACAGCAAGTAACCCAAAAATTACTCTGTTTCTATAGTAGGACAAATTTTGAATGCAGCTGCCTGACCAAACTGAAATGGAAGTAAAAAAAAATTCATTTGGCTTAGAGGAAGCAAAATTCCTTTCTGAGATCAGTACTGCACCTTGCTTTAGAAAGCACCCTATTTTTGAAATTTTCTATAGCAATAAAGCAATTTATTTAAACTCCTTCTAGCAACCCACAACCCAATTTTCGTTTCTCATTACAAGTGTTTATGACAAACACATCACCCAAGGTTTTTATGTGTATGCAGACATGAATACAGCTTCCCTAAGTAATGGGATTGCCTGTTTTATGTCAGATACACACTTAACACATACATTTGTAATGCAATTATTGATGCAATGGATTAAATATGGAAACTACTAAACCCCAGAAGAAACTAATTTTCAGTCACTGATAGGCTAGAAGGATTCATGTAAACTAGGAGGAACTAGTGCAATAAATAGAAAATGTAAACTGTGACAGTATTCCTTGATTTATCAAAATTATTGGAATAAGTCTGTATGCCAAAAATAGACCATTTCAAAGCTGTATTAAACCACAATATTTTAAATAAACATAAATGCAAGTGTGTGCAGAAATTATGTTTAAATAACAGTTTTAAGATTGCAGAGTCACTTTACCAAAAAATCAGGAAGTGTCAGAATTACAATGAGTATCAGGAGATAAATGTCCACTCCACTTTGTCTATGTATCATGGCATAGTTTTTAATGACACAGTTGCATATAGATTTTTTCTAAAGGACCACAGCTCATTCATCATGCAGGATGGATGCTGCTCACTTAATCAGCAGTTATTCAGTCTCTTGTTTACTCCATATTACACAGATGAGAGGACTCAAGCCTTATTTGCGGCACACTATTCAAACCCTTCTCTAAAGACAGAATTTTCAGTTGCCTCCTGGGCTTTTCTATGGACCTCATCCCTCGTGGTATCTGAGCACTTTGCAATGAATGCATTTATTTATACAAGACCCTTGTGAGAATGAGAGATATTATTAGTCCTATTTTACAGATTCACAGACAAAATTCTCTTTTTTCAGTCTGAGGCACCTATGGCCAGATTTTTCCAGTGTGCTCAGCTTTATCTGTTTAAAGCAGAGTTCAGGTCCTATTGAGCTCATTTGCAGCTGGAATACTCAGCATTTCAGGAAATCAGGCTCCAGAGTATGAAGTCAGATACTCAGAATATAAAACACAGACAATTTCTTTCTGCTTAGAGGAACTTTGCTTTTTGCTGTTCCTGACTTCTTGTCCAATCCATTCCTTCTCCCTGACCCCTTCCCCTATCCCTGACTGCTGCTTTGTCTCCTTTCAGGCACAATGAGGGGAACCAGGGTCAGACATAGCTGGGAGATGACTGAGAAATGTAAAAGGCAAAACTCAGAAGGTGGACAGCAAGAAGGGGTTCGAAAGAAGGATTTAGAAACTTTGTCTGGGTATGTAGGCATGGTTTTAAAAAAGCAGTGCACAGCTGGAGTTGATACTTGTGAGGGATATAAAGGAAAACAATAGAAGCTTCTGTGCTACTTAGCAGTAAAAGGATGAACAAGAAGAATGTGGACCCACTGCTGAATGGGCAGGTGATTTAGTGAAAGGAGATGGCTATCAGGCTGGGTATAAGAGAAAATGTTTCTCAGTGAGAACAGTCAGGCTGTGGGGCTGGTTGGTGAGAGAGGCTGAGCAGGCTACATCCTTGGAAGTTTTGAAAGAGGTTAAATGGATACAGACCTGATAAGCTTGATCTGACTTCTTGACTGACCCTGCTTTCAGCAGGAGTTTGGACTAAGGAAATTCCTAGTGTCTTTCCCACAGAATTACCCTGCAGTTTCATCACCACTGTATTTCACAAGCATGTTTTTCCCAAAAAAACAACAACTCATCTAAGATTTTACTGTGCTCTTTTTAACATTTGAACTACAGTACTATTTAAGAAACTTAACTGCAAGAATCACACCTTAGTCCTGGGCTGGCTCATGTCCAGCAGGGCAGGCATTTGGCATTTACCTAAATTTTCCCGGCAGATACGAACTGAGAGATTCTCTTCTTCTCTTGCAATGGGTTCCAATGAGGTGAAATTTGGAAATTATATTTGTGGGAAGAGGAAAATTACATTCCTGACACCACAGTTTCTTTAAAATACGAGGATGAGGGTACTTTTCAAATTGAGGGTGGGTGAAGGTGCCCAAAACCAAAAAAAGCAAACAAAACCAACCATCCAAAAAAACCCAAAAAAACAAAAAACCCCCAAAAAACCCCTAACCCCCCCCCCCCAAAGCCCCAATAAACCAAACCAAAGCAAACAAACAAACAAACAAAAAACCAGAAACAAACAAACAACAACAAAAACCCCAAAACCCCCAAAACAAACAGGGGAAAAAATTGTTTTCCCCTAACCTCAGATAAAGAGTAATCACATTAACCACAAATAAAGAAAACCGCTAATAACCATGAGTGCAAAGAATACTTTCACTAAATAGTTATAGTCTCACAAAGCTGTAAGCAATACAGGTACTACCTAGTGTTGAGAAGTCTTAAAATATATTGTGATCTCCAATTCACCTAGAACAAGGGGTTTTGTAGGAATCTTTCTGCACATTACTTTCCCATGATAAAGATATAGCAAACGGGAAACACACTGCCAGAAAAGAATGGCAAATCGAAAGCTGCCTCAGTTGTGGTTCTCTTGAGTGCACAGCCTGAAGCATCTCCTTGTTCTCACAGAAATATTTCTGCATATTCTCCTTTTGTGTGCAGTACTGTGGATCAAATGAAAATAAGAAAACTCTTTAAGAATTTTTCCATCTATAAATGGATTTCAGAAATTTCAAAGTGCATTGACAATAAAGTTGTAGTTTAAAGGCTTGAAAATACAAAAGATTGCATAAGTGTAAAGTTGTACCCTATCGATTCCTTGCTCATTTTCTCTCAACCAATAGAATGGTTTTAAGTTTCTGTGAGGGTGAAGGACATGGTTTTTCTGTATGAGTGCAATTTAGTTTATTTATGTGTACATAAGCATGCATACACACACACATGTAAACACATGGGACTAAGCAATTACACTAAACTAAGAGAAGGCACATTTACCTGAGGAACACATTAGAGCAGACAGATTTCCATCTTTAACTAAGCCAATTTTAGACCCATGAAGGTTTTTCACCCTTCAGGAGATGCGGTGATATAAATGTCACTTCCTTAGTTGAATGCTCATTGAAGTTGATGCTGAAATCCATATTAGGCAGTCATCTCTCTTTCAGAGTGGAAGACCCTGCAGAACCATTGTTGCTGCTGGTAAGCTGAAATCTTCCTGTAGTGCCAAGAACCTGTACATCCCCTCTCCACTCCTCTCCCAACATTACCATTTTTTAACATGAGCAGCACTCTCTAAGTGGATGTGCATGAGTCCAATGAGGTTGTTGGGATCTAGATGGGGCTGCTAGACCTCAGCTGCTCAGCAAACAACCAAGGCATTCAAGTTGTGGGCAATATAATCCTCACCAACACCCTGAGGTTTTAACATTTACAGCTCTGGTCACCGTGAGCAGTGATGATGCCCTTTCTAGCCTACAGGAAATAAGCCGGGAGACCACTTTGTCCTTTCTCAGATGGGTTCACAATTTCATGCTGAGCCATGCCCTGCAACATGACCAAAGTTCAGCCAGAAGATGAATGAATGAATGCCTAGATGCCTCAGCAGGCTTAATCCCTGTAACTTTAATTTCCTTTACCTTTATAGATGAGCAAAAGGAAGATGTAACTTTTTAATTTTTTTTTAAAGGAATGAATCCTGTGGCTGTAGGGGATGGCCTTCATTGAACTAACTTTTTATTTACTTTCAAAAAAAGAAAGCTTTAGGTTTATTGGAATCATTCAGTGAAAAAGCACAGAAAGAACAGGTCATCCTCTTATCTCTTATTTCCTCTGCTTCTTTTCTACCCCCTCATAGGGTTTGAAGGGGACTTTTCGACATCTGGTCTTCAATTTGGGGCTGGTTTTGGCACTAATTTTTAGTTTCACTGGGGGCATTTGAACTCCTGAATAGCATTTCTCTTATCTTCACCCCACCACATAGTTACTGCTACAAAAGGAGTGAGATAGAGAGAATACTTCCCAGCTGAGGCAACTGCTGCTACTAACCTGCTTTTTGTACTGAACAGAGTCATGCATTAGGGTCAAAACAAGATTTATTTATCTGATTTAGAAGAAATAAATAAAAATTGAGTACAGACAGTAATCACTGACAGACTGTTGGTATCCAGTGAATTATATTCTTGAGTTAGCAAGGATTCATATGTGCACTAAGCAACTTTTTTCCTAAGTACAATTGCTCTTGGAGATATCTGTGATGGTACTAATTCTATAATTATGACCCTCTCTATCTCTTAAGCCTCTTCATTCCTGCTTGATAATGTTGCATCTTCAGAGAAGCCCAAGAAAAAGATCTGTTTTTCAGAAGAAGGAAGGATCATGTGCATCATGAGAGTCTCACTGACATGCGGCTTCTTAAACCTGTGGCCTCATAGTCAGTTTATGATTTTGGGCGGGGCACATACAGTTTGTCAGACCTTGCTGGTGACTTGGTATGGATATTTTTCAGGGTTTTTGGTTGTCAAAGTGCATTTATTAAAAATATGAAAGCATTTAATGAACAATTATTTGTTACAATGCTGCTTGCGGATCCCACTTGACCCAAGGCCATCAAACCAGGGACAGGGCTGGTGTGGGATGTTGCTGTGAAGATGAAGGTGCTGGAAAGTCATGTGGCTCTGTGGTCCTAGAGAGCTGATGTTGGGAAAGGAAAATGGCCAGGCTAGAAAGGTTTCTTCAAAAAACCTTTCCTCAAAAAACCTGCCTTCCCTTATCTGGGAGGCAGATAGCTGAGGAAAGGTTTATAGGTGGAGGCTGTGCAGCGAAGGGAAGAAAGATTCACAGTAGTTTTCAGCAGTAATCTTGTTCTTTGTTTTTTAAACAAATGTCTTTGTTCATTCAGAAGAAAAGATGAATAAGGGGCAGGATGGTAGTGTAGAAAGCAGTGAATGCTAGAGAAAAGGTAAATCAGTTATGCCTACTTACTATAGTACAAACATACAAGATTGAAAATGTGTCTGTCAAAGCAAAGAAGCCAGGGAGAAAGGCCAAGTACAAGTGAGAGTTACCTATTTTCTGAGTTCAATATCCATAACAGGCATTCATGAACAAGCCTAGACTGTTATTTTTAAGGTCTGCAATACAGTTATTGCAGAGCACATTGATGCCAGGGCAGAGGTGACTGGGATTTGTAAAGGGACAAAAGTGCACCAGCTCAAGGTGACAACTCAATTGTCTAGATTCGTTCAAACATGCTACAAAGGCAAAGAGGATATAAGTGACATCTTTGTAACGTGGTAATCCAGGGCCCCTCTACCAGCTCTTGCAGGTACAGAGAGGCCCTTGGGCCTTTGCTTTGTGAGAAGTGTGTGCTTCAAGGTGGGGCTGCTGTGGAAGCTGGAAACCACCCTGTGCAGTCAGCAATCCCACAGGTCCCCATGAAAGGCTGTTCTTGGGCAGAGAAGAAAAAAGGTCCTAACCATGCAATAAGGAGGGCAGAAAGATTGCTTGGGCTTGGGCTTGGGCTCTATCTCCATGCTGCCTCACGCATCAATACAGCTCTTGTGGGATGCATCCCACAGTTTCCACAAAGACCTTGTGCAGTTTGGCAGTGGCAGCTGACAAAGGGCAGAGGGCTGTTGGGGAGTTACTGCTTCTGCAGACCCTTGATCTGAAGGGAGGTGAGTGAGATGCTGCCCAGAGAGCCTAGGAGGGAGTAGAGGTTTATAGAGATGACATTTCACTTTATGGGAAGCAAAAGGAAGGACATGATGTAATCACTTCTGGATACTATTTTAAAGGCTCCTGGACTCTAGTAGAATGTAGAAAAACACAGACTGTCAGAAGTGAGGTAGTGGCATTTAAAGGATATCTCTGCTGAATCTGGCTGGGGAGCAGACCAGCACAGGCACTTTTTTCTGAAAACTCTGATGTGAGCTTTAGGATGTTCTTGAAATGGACACTCAGAGAAATAAAGAGCTCAGAAATTATGCTACTTGGGAGCTTTGATTGGAATAAATTACAATCAGGAACATTATCTTTTGTAAAACAAGCTCTTTTTGGTTCAAAACCCTTCTGCTCCTTGTGAAGCATCAGAGAGCAGTAGAATTACTTTGGTGTAAAGTTATTTATTTCCAGACTTCTGGTAGGCTGCAGTGAATTATAGTTACTGAACCAGCTTTTATCTAAGGTTCTTGCAACTGAGCAATTAACTTTCTGACTTTTACACTAAAGCAATTCATGTAAACAGATTGTGAGTATGAAGCAAAATGTTTAGCAAGTCATAAATTGTGAATCAGTTGTTGATTTGTCCTTTTTTTGTTTCTTTTATTTCCTGAACAAAACATAAATTTTCTGTCTTTAGTGGGACTTTTTTTCCTGAAGTATTGCAATGTGTGTATCTTTGGGGTGTAGAAGAATCCACAGAAAGAGTCTCAATCCCTGGCAGTTTACCATTAGGGGTGAGAGGATGCCTCTCAGGAACAGGCATTTGGGGAATTGTTACAAGCAAGATTCCATTGGTTATGATGGAATATAAATTTATTAGCAGGAAAAGATTACCTTGCATTTACCACAAACAAGAAAATGGCTGTGCAGTTAATATGAGGTAGGTCAGGGAATATAAATTAATCTCCTTTCTTATCCTTCCTACTTCAGTGAGTAGCCAAGCCAACAGGATAAGTAATGTATCTCCTTTGCATGATGATACCTCCAATCCTTTGTCCTTGCTTTGCAGAGCTCAACAGTATTGCCATATAAAGTGTCATCAATATCATAGAAACTTGTCCCTTTTGAATAGATGGGACACCTTCAGAGTCCCTGAAGATACAGGCCTTGTTTAATTTAGACCTTGGTTCACAGCTGCCAGAGCTACCTCGATGGTATCTTCTGGAAAATAGTAATATGCCTATTGACTTCCTCTAAGACTGGTCCTTGCACCCTCCCCAGAAGATATTGCACTATGAAGATTATGGAGCAGAACATGATAGAAAGGACTTCTCTGACTCCTTTGTCTGCTTAATAATTAATTATATGACCTCTGTTTAGAAGAATAGCCAAGCTAATTAATGCACACTTCAATAGATTGTATTGCCTATAATACAACTATGATGTATAATGTAAATTAAAGAAGTATGAAAATTGAGTGTGGAAAAAATGTTCTATTGTGCACCATCACAAGGATTATAAGAGCACTTCTTTGCAAATGTCTTCACTCATTCATTTTATGGCACTCTGCATCACTATGTAATCATGTATAATTGCTTGAAAAAACACTTAGACTTCTGGCCCCTTGGGGTGCAACTGAGTCGGAGAGAGACAAAAAAAGGTCAGTGTTTGAGCAAGGACTGAAATCTTCTGCAGTAGTACAGCATGTTCCCTGGAAGTGGAGGTGTTTCTGCAATACCTCCTGCAGGAGGGCTCATCCCAGTGGTCTACATCCTATGGACTTTTAATCCAAATTATGTAGTTTTAATCCAAACTTGAAACCTTTTCTGCCACCTGTTGCTTTTGCATTATTTTTGTCCTGTTATCTGAAAAAAAAAGTGCTTCTGATCAATTAAAACTCAGAAATGTCTCCTATCAAGTTTCTGAAAATAATGAAGAAAAAATCTTCGCGGTGTGGAAGGGACTAAAAAAGTGCTGTTATCTCCATTTTCAATGTTGAGATGTAGAGGGAAAAGTGGAATTAGAGGAATTAGATGTGGAGGAAAAAGGTTTCTCTGGGTGCAGGGTTGTTACAGGACTGAGGATGGTCTGTTGTTGTTGAATCCTACTTTTTGTTAGACCAACAGCCATGCTCTTAAACACTCTCATGAATTTATCCATTGTCTCCATGGCAGGTTGGACTTTTTTTGCTTTAGGTGCTTCTGTGCTCTTACATGCACAGAATTGACTTTCTGTGATGGTCAGCTGGAGCCTTTTGGCAATTAACTGAACTGTTAGTGTAGGAAGAGAAGATAGGGTCCTTTTTCTTTATGAATCTTTTCACAGGTGCAGACTATCTCATTAGTTAACTTTGTTATTTGACAGTTGTGAAAAGTGGCATGAGGTCTGAATGACTGCAGTTACTACTCACCTTGTTCTCTGTGGCTTGACTCAAATACCTTTAGGTAATTTGCAAAATCCCGAGATAAAGGCTGATATGCAAACACCATTCCTGAGATAAATGGCAACAAATGTTCTGTATGACAGGCTTTATTTGTGAGGCACTCAGATAACACAGTGATTGGTGTCTGGTTAGACAGATGGGGTTTTATTATTTTTCTCTGATCCTTTAAAGTTGGATATTCTATTTTGAAAACTGAATCTACACCTGGTCAGACTGCTCAAACCAGGGGCTTGAGAGAGGTTGTACTATTTCAGTGTTACAAAGGCGGGCAAAATGATCAGGAGTGGTGAGGGCTAAACTGCACTTGCCTCGAGGAGTGCCAAATGACATACAAAGTCTAGACCATACAAAGCCTAGGCTCAACATGTCCTGTCTGGGTGAGTGAGCAGTTAGAGGTGTCTGTCTCTTGGCTGCAGGTCCCACCAGCCAGCAGTGATCAAGGCTCTTGTGTCAGCTTTTGGGCTATTGGCTTTTGCCTTCATCAGGAGCCCTGTGCCTGCAGTCCTGCCACGCTAAATTGCAGACCATGACCCTGAGACTGTGCACAGGAGCCACCCGGGTAACTGCAGGCAGGGAAGAGCAAATCAACACTCACACCATCCAGCCTGACATCTGGCCAAGTTGTACATCTGCAGACCCAAATCAGAGCATTTCATGCAAATATGAAAAATGTTTCAAGGTCAACTCTTAGTTGCTCACAATCATACTATTCAAGTCAGAGGAGTGGTGAGAATTAGCCATGTCTCAGATGTAACTGCCTTTTTTTCTTCATCCAGCTTTGGAAGACATTTCTCAAGTAGTGTTTCTGTTGTGAATTTGGAGTGATATCCCAATTGAGGATACCACCTCTTAAGTTATTCCTGACTAATGATTGGTTTTGTCTCTAGACTAATAATAACCCCATATTTATCCCACTTTCCTTTCCCTGTTCCCACAGAAGACTAGACTCCAACTTTGTAGTTGCAAATCCAAATCTGAACTCTATGACAAGATCCTTTCCCCATCAGACAGTGGTTGGCCCTGTAGTGAAGTTCCATGTTGCATGATTTGAACAATAAAATATTCTTTCATTCATGAGGTTTAATGGCCTGAAGATACCCATGGTAGGCCAATGGTGAAGAAAATGTTGCAGCCGTGATCTGTTTTGGTTTTGGTAAGACAGTCAGGGGTGTCAACCTAGATGTGTGTGGGGAAAAAATATGTTTTGCATGCTAAAATTACAATTGTATGCTAGGACTATGCTGTAAGTATTTTCCCTTCCTTCCTTCCTTCCTTCCTTCCTTCCTTCCTTCCTTCCTTCCNTGAACAGATATACTTTTTCAATTTCAGTGAGACAGCTCCCCCCTCCCCCGCCCTTTTTTTTTCTATTAGCCTACAATAATTAATTTAAGCAGAGTGACACGGTTTTAGAGGTCACACCATTGAATTTCAGACAGCTGAGACATGTCTAATTTAGCTGGCCTGTCTACATGGGCCTACTGAACAATCAGTGGAAGCGGAGATGCCTTTGTAGGGGCACCTGAAATTTGAGTCACCTCCTGGAGGAGTTGTCTTTCTGGGTTAGTTATGTTGAGGCTTATGAACACACAGTGCTGGTGAACACCCTAATTTCACCTGAACATGAACATGCTTCTATGTCTTTCATGCCAGTTTTTTTTTTTTTCTCATGCTCTTCTAATATTTTGATCAAATGAAAAAGCAAATTCTGATAGTTAACCAATATTAATAAACAATATTTCATTTTGCTGCATTTCTCTCTATTTTTCTGGCTAAAATTTTTTGATAAAATTTTTGAAACTCTGTTGTCTAGCAAAGGTACCAGTCTGATGTCAAAATATTCAAGGTTAAAGCCCACTATAGAATAAAGCAGATAGCTTCTGTTTTTCCCATCATCTTTGGACAAACACAAATTCCAGTTTCTCAGGCTGTTAACTTGGCATCTTTTACCAGAGGGGAATTCAGAGACCATATGTATAAAATGCCAGATAAACAGAGGAGTATCTTCCCCCTTTTAGGATGCTGACCACACCTTAGTCAATCTCTTGTGAGGGAAGAAAGTTGAGTGTACTAGTGACAAAATGGCAAATGTGTAAACTCCCTCAAGGAGCACTTAAAAAGCTGCTTCATCACAGCAGTGTGACATGGACATGAATAGAGGATTGTTCTCTTACTTCAGATTCCAAGCAGGGAACAACCTTACTGCTCGTTTCTACCTATGTGAATTACAAATTAGTGACAAATGCATTTGAAAGCTAGTCATTATCTCAATCAGTCAATTATTCAAAAGATGTATCGGTGTGATTAGTTGCTCTCAGTTAATTACAGGAACAATAAGTAGCTAATAAAGGAGTACCATCATTCATATAATATAGATTTTCATTGTTTTGGAGATACTCATTTTAAAAGTCCTTTGAATCCATATATTGAGAAAACAACCACAAATTATTTTAAAATAACTTTTTTCAGGCTACAGGCAGTATTTTACCCTCTTCTAGCTCTTTTAGACAAACTTATGCTTCTGCCATCTTCTCAGCAGTGTTGAAAAATAATGAAATGATCTTCAAATGTAGTCTTAGTAGCGAATTGCGTTAAGAAGGTTGAGTGAAGGATGATTAGACCACTTGCTGCTTTTAATCACTTCACTACCGTCCAAATCTAAACTGATGCCAAAAACTGGCAAAGATGGGTATGTCAAAGACATTGTATTTCATTCCTATAAAAACACAATTTGCTCTGAAATTACAGATGCAATACCATAGGATATCATAATTCTCCTACCTAAAACTAGCACCTGATGGAGAATGGTTAGTGAAAGCACTTTTTTAAAATAAGATTGTGCCAGTTGGTTCCTTATATGTTGTATACCTTGTACTTTTTTCTCAGGACCTTCAGCCCAACTTGTTAGATCTTTATAGCTCAGTCACATTCCCAAGTTTGAAAAACTCTGAGAAGAGATACAGATCCTCATGGGTCCAAAGAACCATCGTCACACCCCAAGAGGTATTTGCAAGTCCCACCCAGTGTGCCTGGCTTCCCCCCTCAGGGTCAAGCTAAGGACAGTAATCCAGCATTGGATGATGGAGCCACTAGAGACAACCTTACCTTTTAGAAGACCTTCCCTTTCTCCCCAACTCTCCCAATATTTTAAAAACTCTATGATTATCTAAGGTTTTTTGTTTTAATATTTTCATTTTCATTTCACCTCTACCTTTACTCTGAAAGTCTCTCTTGATTCCTGTTCCAGTTCTAGCTGCCCTGGGCAACAGCTCCATTAACATACCCTCCACTTATTTATTAAAAGAAAAAAAAATTGAAAAAGCCAAATTAAATCTCAGTAGACTCTGATCATCTTTAACTTAGCATAGTCTCGTGGTTAAAGTGATATAATAGAAGGCAGGAGTATCTGCACCTGACAAAAAATTCCCTCAGAAAATCATATAAGCTCTGTATCACAGCTTCTTAATATGTAAGGTAAGATTTATACCTGACAAAGTGTTGTGAAATATCTATATATGGTATGCATTATTTTGCCCCTCTTCATTTCCTTGCTATGGCTGCTGAATGCATTACTTGAACTCACAGTTTTGGTGAACCCCCTTGCATGATTTCACAACAAAATCACCTTTCATTAATTGTTCTCCTTTCTCCATTGTACCAAATAAATAAAAAACATTAGAGGAACTCAGAAATTCTGTTGTATTAAACTAGTGGTACCTAGTCCATAATGCTTTAATCATCAAAACCACAGTGGATATATAGTTTTCAGACTGATTTTAAAGAGGTCTTCTCCAAATAATGAGAGGAATACAGACCCTTGTACATTCAAACTGATGTTCTTCAGTGCATAGATCAAACCACAGCATTGTACTGGATTCTTTGTAAAAATGTGTAAAAGTCTTCAAGTTTCATCTGCATAAAACACTGCAGAAAAGTGAAAATTGTAGGGCTGATTTGAGCATTTTTGGTCATTTTGTCTGGATGGATGTGACACTCTACCAAAATTGCACCACCTCTGATTTCACATTACTGCTGTTGTTTTTGTTCTTTCTGGTTTTTTTTTTTTTTTTTTTTTTTTTTTTTTTTTTTTTTTTTTTTTTTTTTTTTTTTTTTTTTTTTTTTTTTTTTTTTTTGTTTTGTTTTTTTTTTTGTTTTTTTTTTTTTTTTTTTTTGTTGTTGTTTTTTTTCATTTCATGAGGCAGGCATGAAAGGGCACTGATGGGAGGTATTAGTCAAGGGAGGTATTACTGGTGCTGAGAAGGTGAAATACGTGTCACTGCTGAAGAGAGGGATTGATAGATGTGAGTGGATACATCACCATCTCTGATACTGGGTAGATGGTGGGTGGAAGAATATAGTGTTGTAGATGATAAACTGTTGTAGACACAACAGCTACTACATCATTCCCCTTGTACACCAATACAAGGGAAAAGGACTAAATTAATTCTTTTGAAAGCTGATGTACTTAGGATATGGACAAATTGTGGTAGTCAGAACCAAATTACACCCCTATTGCCATTCCCTTTATACAGCACTTCAGGAATCACCACACTAATGAGACACAGCATCTTCCTCCTGGCTTTACAAAAGTCCCTTTTCAGGCCAAATTTATTGTCTCCTCACACTTCTTCCTGCTGGCACACTCCTGAGGCAGAAGTAGATCATTGAGTAAACACTAAGCTCAGTCAGTGCAGTTGCTGCAAATGCTCATATTTGTCATGACAGTGATTCAGTGGGATTTGAAATGATGGCATATTCTGAGCTCCCTGAGCATTTCTCTTGTACAGGCCCCATGGCCTGACTGAGGCCAGTCTTACTCACTAATCTTACTTCTCTTTGCCCAGAAGGCTTTTCACCTGTATGACTAAATGAAATATTCATTTCTTTTTTCTGTAAAAGCATACCTGCTTATGCTGGAAAACAGAAGCAATGCAAAAGTGATTGGATCAATTAGTTTCAATTACTTTGTGTAATCTCGGATTTAATGTCATTTAGAGAAACTTAAATAAATTCTGAATTATTTTTCCTTTTTCTTTCTTCTTATGCTCAGTTTTGACACTGGAAAGAATTAATTTTGTCTCATTCACCAAACAATTGTGCAAAAATACTTAACCTATTTTAAATGCACTTGCATTTATTATATCAGGAGTTCTTCCTTCTTCTTGTGCATTTACAAACACCTACAAAACTCCATCCATTTAGTATGGACTAGACAAATACAACATCAATGTCATGTGTAAAAGATTCCCTATAAACCAAATCCTTATTGGATATTAGAATAGGCACTCCAACAAAGAGAAAAGAAAATAAGGAGAATGTGTGACATAAGAATAAACAAAAAACCCCGGCATGCTAAAAGACAGAAGAGTGAAGAGAAAACAAGTCAAAGGCATCTCTCTTGAAATCTCTCCTAACTGGCAAATCACTTCTATATCACCATGGTATTGTAGCACCATGAGTAGACAGATGCTTCCTAAAGCAGTCAGCCTCCAAACAATTCAATAGACTTCAGGCCAAAGCAAATAACCTGGATTCTGCTAGAAAACTACTCAAACCCCACAACATTTCATGGTAAGCACGTCATCTGCTTCCTCTTCAAAGCACTATAAAACAGGCAGAAAAAAGATCAAATTTTTTACCCTTTTTTCAGGGAAGAACTTAAAAAAAAGTATATGATAATTATTGAATCTTTTAGATTAAAAAAGACCTTTCAGCTCATCAAGTACAATCATTAACCCGACAGTGCCAAGTCCACTACTAAACCATGACCCTGAGCACCACTTCTGCACATCTTTAAAATGTTTACAGGCATGGCGACTCCACCACTTCCCTGGGCAGCCTTTTCCAGTGCTTGGAAACCCTTTCTGCAAAGGACTTGTTCCTAATATACAAACTAAATCTCCCCCGGTGCAACCTGCGGCTGCTTCCTCTTATGTTGTCGCTTGTTACCTGGGAGAAAAGACCAACCCCCCACCTGATTACAACCTCCTTTCTGGTACTTGTAGACAACAACAAGGCCTCCCCTGAGCCTTCTTTTCTCCAGGCCAAACAGCCACAGCTCCCTTAGCTGCTCCTCATCAGATGTGTGCTCCAGCCCCTTCACCAGCTTCGTTGCCCTGGTCCTGCTAGCCACATTATTTTTGATACAGGTCAGGGTGCCTTCTGGCCTTCTTGGCCAGCTGAGCACACTCTGGCTCATGTTCAGCTGCTGTTGACCAGCACACCCAGGTCCTTCTCCTGTAGCCCCTGCCTGGAGTTGTTGTGACCCAAGTGCAGAATGCAGCACTTGGCCTTGTTGCACCTCATACAATTGGCCTCAGCCCATGGATCCAGCCTGTCCAGATCCTTCTGCAGAGCCTTCCTGACCTCCAGCACATCAACACTCTCACCCAGCTGGGTGTCATCTGCAAACTGACTGAGGGTGTGCTCGATCCCCTAGTCCAGATCATTGATAAAGGTATTAAACAAGACTGGCCCCAATACTGATCCCTGGGGGACACTGCTTGTGACTGTCTGCCAGCTGAAGGCAGCAAACTCATGCCCCTCTCTGAGCCCAGCCAGACAAATTTTTACCCAGAGAAGAGCACGCCCATCCAAGCCCTGAACAGCCATCTTCTCCAGGAGAATGGTGTGCAAATTGGCATCAAAAGCTTTGCTGGAGCTCAGGTACACAACATCCACAGCCTTTCCCTTACCCATCAGGTGGGTCAGCCTGTCATAAAAGGAGATCAGGCCAGTCAAGGAGCACCTGCCTTTCATGAACCTGTGCTGGCTGGGCCTGATTTCCTGGTTTTCTCATACATGTATGTGGTGGCACTCAAGATGATCTGCTCCATGATCTCCCTTCCCCATAACCGAGATCATGTGGACAACCCTGCACTTCCCCAGATCTTCCTTCCAGTCCTTCTTATAGATGAATACTACATTTACTAACTTCTGGTGGACTGGGACCTCCCCAGTTAGCCAGGACTGCTGGTAAATAAAAGAAAGTGGCTTTTCAGCCAGTACCCTCAGTACTCTTGGGTGGATGCCACCTGGTCTCAAAGATTTGTGTGTACCTAAGTGTCATATTAAGTTGTTGACCATTTCCTCTTGGATTAAGGAGTTATCATTCTGCTCTCTTTCCCCCTCTTTCACCTCGCAAGGGCTGGGTGCCTGAAGAACATCTGGTCTTTAATAGTAAGACTGAAGCAAAGAAGACATGAAGCACCCCAGCCTGTTCCTCACCTTTTGTCCCTATGTTTCCCCTGGAACCAATTAAGGATGGTGATTATCCTTAGTCCTCCTTTTGTTGTTAATGTATTTTTAGAAGTTTTTTAAATTGTCTTCTCCAACACTACCAGATTATGTTCTACTTGGGGTTTGATCCCTCTAATTTTCTCCTGGTATAATCTCATAACATCCTTGTAGTTCTCCCATGTTCCCTGCCCTTTCTTTTTAAGTGTGTGAGTCCCTTCTTTTAAAGTGCATTTTTTTTCCTGAGTTCCAGACAAAACTTACTGTTTAGCCAGCCTTGCCATTTGTGACTTGGGGACAGCCTGCTTCTGTGCCTTTAAGATTTCCTTCTTGAAGACTGTCCTACCTTCCTGGACCCCTTCAGCCTTCAGGACTGCTTCCCAAGGGACTCTGCAAACTAGTGTTTTCTGAAGAGGCCAAAGGCTGCCCTTCAGAAATCCAAGGTAGTTGATAACTCCTCTCCTTACTTCTCCAAGAATCAAAATTGTGATTACTATGTCCAAGAGAGGCCCAAAGCACCCACCCTACCCCATTCACAAGCAGCAGGTCCAGTGGGATGCCTTCCCTAGTTGGCTCACTCACCAGTTGTGTCAGCTGCATATAGAACATTTTGCCTGCCTCTTCATCCTGGTTAGGTGGTCTATAACAGACTTCCAACCTGATTTCTGCCTTCTTGACCTTCCTTCTGATTCCTGCACATAAATATTCAGCCACCATCTCTAATCCATCAGAACACAGGCCTACCCCACCACCCCTCTTTCCTTGCATATCATGGAATGGTTGTGGTTGGAAGGGGTCACTGAATGTCATCTAGTCCAATCTCCCTGCTCAAGCAGGGTCCCCTAGAGCACTCTACTCAGAAATGTGTCCAGACAACTTTTGAGTATCTCCAGAGAGGGAGACTCCACAGCCTTTCTGGGCAACCTGTTCCAATGCACAGCCACCTGCACAGTGAAACAACTCATCCTCATGTTCAAGTGGAACCTCCTGTGCATCAGTTTCTGCCCTTTGCCTCTTGTCCCACAGCTTGGCACCACCAGATCCATCTTCCTGACACCCTGCCTTCAGATACTTAGAGACATTGATGAGGTCCTGCCTCAGTCTTCTCCAGGCTAAACAGCTGCTCCTCCTGAGGAGTTCACAGCCATCCATTGCAGCACTCCAGGCTTGGCCTCAAAGAAATTGTCATTTGATGGAGAGAGCAGAGCATGCTGTGAGCTCTTGATCCCTGTTGACCGTGATCTGCCAGATAGCAGAGGAGGAGTGCTCCTCCACATCATCATGGTGACCACTTGCACAGCAAAGGACAGAATGGGTCCCTCAGCTGAGGGACTGGCATAACTCTAAGTTTGCTAAAACAAATGTTCATTTTTCAAACACAGGACATTTCCTATGTTGAAGCTGGTCTAGAAGAATTTCAGAAAACTCTGTGAGTGCGAGACACTTTAGAGACCATGCAGTAGCATTTACATGTCTCTCCAAGCTATTTAATTTACTGCTGTCATCTAAATGCTTTAGCAATCCTGGAAATATTTCTATATGCTGATAAATTTTGGCAGCTATAATAATGAATGTCTGCAGAATAAAAGGTGTGTCTATAAATTGCTGTGTATTTTTGTGTAGGTAGCTGCACATGAATGCAACCACAGGCATTTGATAATCATAAAAAAGTGTGAATGCTGAGTTCAGATCAAATGTGCCTATTGATTAAAATGCCAATAACTGCTATGTATCGTAAAAAGGGACAGATTGCAAGATTATATATGGAGCACACAAGAAAATGACTTGTTTAGATTATGTTATTATCCCTAGTGAAAGTAGTCCACATAATTGTTCTGTCAAGTAAGATTTTTACACTGCAAGTTAGAAAAGTGTGGGGGAACCTGCTAACCCCACTTGTCTGACCTGTTCCTGTCACAACTATCTTTAGTTGGAGCTTCAGAATGAACAAACCACATAAAGTCTATACCCCCTTTCTAACATTATTATCCCCCCCGCTGGTTTAATTTATGTGTTTAATTTTGGTTTTCTGGGTGCAATATGGCTAGTTGCTCGAGAACTGTGCAACCTTACAAGTGAAATTTTGCTTTTATAATTTGTAGCACATCAAGTGTAATAATATTCATTTAATTTCTGGAAAAGGTAATTATGCTAATAGAATTATTTGAATAAAAATTCACATAGTACGCAGGATAATGTCCTCTACCTCTTAATTTACACTAATGTAGGTCTGTAAGGAATTTTTAATAATGTACTTCAACCCAGGGCCAGGAAGGGCTAGACAGAAACAAAGGACTGACAGGTCTTAAATGGAACAAAGACAGAGGTCTTTGCAGCAAAATCTGTCAGCAGTGATGCAGGTATTGAATTTGGATAGATGCTGCAAGATGCAGTAAGCAACCCCTGGTCACGTGGGGGGATGTGGTCTGGCTATGTTTAGCTAACAAAGTTAAAGTAAGGGAGGAAAAAAAAGACACTGCAGGTCAGCAATTGCATTACATGCAAGCAGGGCTTGAGAGGTGTAACCCTTCATGCAGATCACCCGTTGCCTCCCCAAAATGTGTGGCGCCTGAGAAGGGCCAGCACTGTGTGAGACTGACCATGCAGAAGCTGCCACCCAAAAGGATGTGGCACCCAGCTTCCTTCCATCGCCGTGGAGAGGCAGCTGGATGGAGAGCACAGTGGCAGGAGAGGAACAGCACCTCCCTTAGTCCCGGGGGAATACAATCTCTTTAGAGCCATCCACTAGGCAGCAGTTAGGCATGATGGTTTGGCACTGGCTCATAGGGCACCACATACACTGCTCTCTGATGCCCAGACATCTTCCATGCTGGACAAACTCTGTTTCAGCATTTGGGCGGTGTCCTCGGAAGCACTGTTGACCAACATAGAAGCTTTTAGGGCTGAGAAGGGTCATTCTGAGGCAGAGTTAGCCAGGGGTTCTGCTAAGATGATGTAGTCCAGCATAAGCCATCATCTCATCTGACCATCAGCCTGAGAGATGCACATTCAGGCCATTTCATGCTCCCAAGCCACAGCTGAAGCATCCTGAGAGATGCCTTAGGGCCTTTGCTGTTCAAGGATGGATATCAATTTAATTCTCCTGGAGTCATTAGGATTGTTGCTGCATCGGGTGACTGCTTGCAGCGGAGAAGTCATGCCCTCAGCTAAGCTCTCTTTGCATTCAGCCTTTAGGATCCCTATGCAAATGAGGTGTTAATGCAGCATAGCTTGCTGTATTTTATTTTGGACAAGATCAATTATCATTGTGGCCAGACTTAAAAACATGTGATCTCCATCTCTTCCCTGAGTAAACTTGTGTCCCCTGGCTCTTGCACGTCTTGCTCAGTGAGAGGCTTGTGTCTGTCAACATTGAACCACGCTAAAATCTCCTGCAGCAGTATAGAGTTCTTGCTTTTAATATTGTGCTGTTGGGGGTTTCCAATGTTGATTACTGCATTTGTAGCAATTTCTGAGACTTGGAATGAGGAAGCTGTTGCAAATCCTCTGTGAATGGCCTAAACAGGGAAGCATGATGTATGAAAGTATCTAAAGGTGGTGAATTTCATACTAGGGTAATATAAAATACTGTGATTAATGCCCAGAGTGTCAGTTCATGTTTTCTCCCTAAATTATTACAGGAGGGTTTTCTTACATGCCATTACTATATGTACAGGTGATAAAAGAACAGGATTGGCAGCCTAAGAGCTTGAAAAACTGTTTATCCATGGAAAGAGTGTTATGAGGTAAGTTTTGCACAACTCTGTGTTTCTTCTTTTCACCAGTGCTCTTGTCTTTTTCCTTCTCCTTCTGTACTAAGTTAATCATTCACAGAATTGGTGATTTCAAGGTCACAAACAAGGAGACACTTTTTGCAGCTTCTCGTTTTTGCTGGAAAAGAGGGGGGACTGAGGTCAAGCCTATTCATTTCACAAATGCTGGCTGACATTAATATCTGAATGCTTTCTTGATTTCCTCTGTTGGGTACGGGAAATAGCTTTAATATCTTGTATACCACAATGTGGTAGCTATTGCCTTTTAATGTCGATCCCTATAGACCATCAATCCCTAACTAGTGTGGCTACTTACTGAGACTGAGATGGTTTCACACTGATTTATAGATAAAAGATTCCTGGTGTCATGACTAATTCCTCAAATTGTAGGGTTCCACTTAATTTTTAAAATTTTTAAAATTCCTTTGGCCATCAGCCACCTCTGATTTTTTAGGTAGATTTCTTCACTGATTTGATTGTGGAGTGCTTAAGAACATTACTGGATTATACAGCCAGGTGTTTTTATGGAGCTGAGTTACTTAATGATGTCAGAACATTTGTTTTTGAGATTTTTTTTTGGTTTTGTTTTCCTTTGATAGCTTTAAATACAAAGTGCCTTATAACTGGGGAAGAACAAGTTTGTATGATGTAAAAATGGCTACGGATCTTCACTGAAAACACATACTGAGGCTATTTTTATTTTCATTGCTGAGTTTTGCAGAATAAACAGATTACAATAAAGAGAATACAGAGAGATGATAGCATTATTATTATTATTTACACAGCACCATAAATGTGCATTCTGCTTAACATACAAATAAAAGACATCTCAGGAGATCACTTCAAGTTCAACTCCAGCATAAAGAACAACTTTCTCCTGAACATTTCCTTTTTTTCACAGTTGTTAAAAACAAATGTTTCAGACTGGAGTACATTAAACTGAGGAACTGAAATCCTTACCTAGGCTCAAAAAGAATGTGATTTGATCATACTGCTTAAGTGTATAGGCCAAACTCACCAGTGCTAAAAATCCTCCAGACTGCAGGGAAGGCCAGGGCTGGCACAACATTCCCACCAAAGCTGCTGGATTCCAGGAGTGCTCTGAACTTGCAAAAATTAGGAAGTTTTTTAATGCTTTTAAAGGTGATGCCTCACTGTAGGGCATAACACCTCACAAAAATTATTGCAATATGTCAAACTCTGTATTAAGCACAGTGCTCACAGTGCTCAACCAAAACCTTAATAATTAAAAAAAAATATTCTCTTAGTTTTTAAAAAGAATAAACACTGAAGTGATTCAGGCCTAGAGAAGCTCTGTGAGGAAGGAAATGTTGGAGACTGCATACATTTGAAACCCCCCGATGGAGCACTGATCTGGTGATAACTTGTGTAAGCTCACCTCCCAAGAGGTGAGAATGTGTACATGCACTGTTGTAACCCATAGACATGAGCTGGGAGCCACAGGGGTGAAGGGAAAAGCTCACTCCAGAGGAACAAAATATTCCAAATAAACAGTTTTAAAGGAAAATCTCTGAAAATATTAATCAAGTAATACAACAAATTAATTGAAAATGGAGAGTTGAAAATATGAATTAAAATAAATGTCTATATAATATAGTGTTTACAGATTTCAAAGAGAGGAAAAAATGTTGGAAAACTTCGTAATTTGCAAGGCAATAAGAGGCACAGGTAGGTGCCAAGCTCCTTGTGGGATAAATCATGGCCAAGCTTCAGAAGTCAGGAAGAAATATGAGTTTCAGTGTATCTGCAACTAGGATCTTTGGCAGGATGGAATATTTTGTGTACCAAAGGGACACCTCTTCAGAACAAGTTCTTTCTTATAGAACTTAATTGTTAATGTAAAACCCCATTAATACAATTGTGGCAGAAAGATTTATCTAACTTTAATGTCTTGACAAACTGGGTAGTGCTTTTAAATAGCCTTTTTTTTTTTTTTTCACACCTGTGGAAATTCACCCAATGAAAAACAAAAACAACTTCCATCCCTTTGAGCAAATGAATTGTGCTGCTGTTGGGGCACTGAACATCTACTGCAGCAATAAGCAACGAGAAGTAATGTCCCAGTAAAAGAATGCCACCCTAATCACTCAGCTTTTCATCATGACACGAATATAAACCCAATTCAAAACCTTTCCCCTGAATACAGATATTCAGAGCAGGCTCCCAGAGCCATTTTCATCTGTTTTCCCTATTTTCTCACACAGATGTCACAGGAATGCTGAGGCTGGAATTTTGTAGCTCCCCTAAACATGAGATAATGCTATTCTTTCTAATCATCACTGTCAATTAGCTAAGAATTCCTGAAGTGCCAGTCTAAATCTGTACTGGAGAACAGGAGTACTACATTTTTCTCTGTGCAAGAGTTTGTTTTGAGCATATGCACCATCCATATCCTGAACTCTTCATGAACTGCAGGAGTAAACAGAGAGTGCTGCATTACAGTGTTCAAAAAGTTCTCCAGATACTGTGCTTCTTTTTAAGTCATGAACAAAATTGATTTGTGAGGTCTGTATTGAATACTTTCTTTTCAGCAAGAACCTGTGGAAGCCTATTTTTTTAAGAAACGGAAGGAAAAAAAGGAAAAGTCCTTGCTTCCGACCAAGTAAGACCTGACACAATTTCAAGTAAATATCTGTGGTAAAAAGATGTTCCAGCATTCCATTATATCCTCAAGTTGCAAAAGTTAGTAGACTGGAAATGTGCAGCCTTCCAAATCTGAATGGATGAAAGGGCCTTTGGTTCTCAAGGATTTGTCCATAACAATTCAGACCACGTTAGAATTTGGGAATTTGTCCTTCTCTATTAGTTTGACCCAGGGGTTAAGAAACAACTCTACTGGAAAAAATTCTGGACTCCTGTGAATTTAGTAGAACTTTTGTAGTCAGCCATGTCTGGAGTGGGATTTTCTTGATTGTCTAAAGCAACTGGAAGCAAATAGCACAGTCTGAAAGAAAGTTCTGTAAAACCAAGGAGAAAATTTCTCTTCTAGGGATTAGAAAACACAGAAGCCAATTCTGTTGAATTGAAGCCCATCTTTGCAGTCCTTCCCAGTGTGATAATTGATTTCAAATAGCTTTTGAAAACAAGGGATGGCATCCAAATAAAAGGCTCTCTGGTATACCTGGCTGGCATTTATTATTACAATCCAGTTTCTGAGGAAATGTTTTTGGACACAGTCCTTTTTCTGACCTAAAAAATAAGATCAGGAAATTATAAAGTAATTTGAATGAGGGGAAATAGAAATTTACCTGGATATTTTTTTTAAAAGTCTCAATCAACAAATAGCCTCTAAAACAACAAATAGCTCCTAAAGCTGTTAAAAGGACTAATACAAAATTTCTGTTTAAGAGCTAAAGGAAATTCTCTCTTGTCTGTGCAAAGGGGTTCAGTTAGTGTCTCAAGGTTTGTTCCAGATGCTTTTAAATCTGCATGTTCTAAATCTGCTTTACCTTGATAATCCTTTCCAAGACTATCCAGGAAGAGGTCTGGGTACTCTGAGAATTCAGAAATAAAAAGAACTCTCCAAAGTGATCTTAGTGCTAACTTCAGCTGCCTCTGGCCCTCATCCAGCAAAGCACTTAAATCTGTTCTTCTCTTTGAAATTGGCTTGGCAATGTCAACAGGGCTTCTCACATATCTACAGTCAAATACCAGCATAAATGATTATTTAGATCTAACCCCTCTCTATCAAGGCTGGAAGTACCCACAGTAGTCACTGTAAGGGAGGGTCTTGTTTCATATTTCTGTTGATCATGTTAAAATGCTACTTTTCTCTTTCGACTAACTTGTTTGACTTGCCATACACTGCTGTGGATCACGCTCCAAAGCTTCTTTGGCCCAAATTCATCCCCCTCAGTCTAAATATCCCCACTCAACCCCTTCAAGCACCTCCTCAGTACCCACACATATTTACTGCAATGGCCTGTGTCCATTGCTGGGGGCTGCTTTACCTTCAGTAAAGCCAGCAATGGCTTTCACTAATTAAAGAACAACTCACCTTCTCTAGCTTTGCCCTTCGATTCCTCCTAGAAATCCTTTTCTCCTTAATAGAAAAACGTCTAGATGATGGAACAAAGCACAGTCGTCTGGTGACCCTTGATTGCATAGAAATCTAATAGCTGTCTTGCAAGCTGGGGATCCACCTTGGCTTTCTTTTTTCCTTAGAACTTTGTAAAAGCTAATTGGAAAGCAATCACAGCCCAACACTTAATAGACTTAAGCATTTCAATAGCAAACAATTTTTTTCTGTGTTCAAGGGGCACACTCTGGGCAATTTGCTCCCTTTCATAGAAGGCAGGAAGTTTGATCTTGGCTAGGGAAGAAGGCTACAGCATATTACTTTTATTACCATCTTCATATGAGAATAAATGTTTTATAAAAGTTCTGAAAATAATTTTGTATGTCAGGGAGGAAGAAACTTAGTTCTAGTACTCAAAATGCTTTAATTAGTTTTCCCTGAGTCTGTTTTCTCTGTTATTCCACTACAGCTGAATCAGTTTTATTACCCTGAAGAAATAATTTGCTCTTATTAAGACCAAGTACTCTGTTCAATAATTTAATATGTTACATTCATCTTTAACATTAAAAGGCCTGAGACAAAGTTCACTGAAATCAATGGAAAGTATGCTAGGGACACCAAATGGCTTTGGATCCTTTTAAGGGAGTTTTGTCTGAAGGAGCATTTATATTGTGGTTATAATGTGCAGCATTTCTAGCTTGGATATTATTAGAGGTGTAATTATGGTAGTCGAGGGCTCTGTGAGGCCAAATGGCAAGTATTTATGCAAGTCCTTTAGCAGGTGGAGCCTTTTTTAGTCTGAGTTCTTTGCTGCCATGGTTACACTACTACAAATACCTGCCCTTGTTACCTTAAATTTGGTTTACTTATGGTTACACAAGTTGAAGTCATTCCACTATAGCCAAATTTACTCTTCCTAGAGGTTTCTTGTGTTATGGTGATTTCATCCCTTAAATCAGATATATCTCTGTCTGGTTTTCCTTCATCACTGGCTGGATCACACTTCTGCTTGTCAGCAGTCACCCGTAGCAGACAGTCTTCTCTAGCAGTATTGTCATTTTCACTTACAATCTATTTTCTCCTTTCATTACTCAAAAAGGTTTTAATACTCCTCCTTTTCTGATAGGTAATTTTTGTTCCTAGACACCTGTGTTTCCCTCATGGATCTGGTAATGGCAATAAATTAATCCCTAGATGCATTATTGCATGGTTGAGCACCATTGTATTGACAAGTGAGCCAGAAAAGCCCTTCTAGCTCAATTCCTCAGAGACTGAATATAAAAAAACTATCCAAGAACATCCTACACTGATATTAGGCAGTATAAAAATCATGGTGTGTGCTGGAAATATTATTCTCCTCCAACTGATAGTGAAGCCTAATGATTATCAAAAAAAGTGTATTTTGGAAGCGCCCAGTACACTTGCTTATCAGTCTGAGAATCACAAGCACCTATTTTAATTTCAGGAGAAAGATGAAAATGCCACAATAAGCATTTTAAACACTTATTTAACAAGAGAGAATGTCCCTTATCATGTTCATTGATATCCAAGAAGGCAAAATCTGATGTCTGTAAGTAATCTTATGTACTCAACTATAGTCTGTTTTGTTATTTTCTTGTATGTCCAGTTGAAATTCCTCCACCATAACCTACTGGGACATTATTGGCCAGATCCAAAGCTGGGTCAGATCAAGATTAATGGTTGAACTCAATCTTAGAAGCCTTTTCTATCCTAAATGATCCTATGGTTCTAAGAAGGGGCAGCTTGATAATTTTCTCTTTTTTTTTTTCTGTTTTTCCTGGTACACTATTTAAAAATGTAATGAAAATTCCTTAAGACAGGGAAATTTGCATCCTAATTTTCCATTGCTTTAATTTTTTTTTTTTTGGAAGTTTGTGAGAATTTAGGCTAGACATAAATAATTTCCTCTAAGTTTTTTCCCAAGTATGAAATCCTTAAATTTTTAAGAAATGCTCTGAATCATGTGAAGGAGGCATAGAGTAATCTGGCTACAAGAACTGATATCTTGAAACCTGTAATTAATTTTAAAGTCATGCTACTAGAACCCTTCCACCATTTGTGTTCTTGATGAGTGGACTTCATGAGAAGTATTGCTACAACCTCTAAATGGAAGGAAAAATGAGGGAACAAATTGAGGAGTTATTAAGAACGGAGCTATTTTCCTGATGAAACATGACTCATGCTGACAGTGGAGTTTCAAAGTACGCTGCAGATTTAATAGTCATAAGTAATATTTCACTGGTGATAAGTGATGCTTGAGAAAGATAAATTTTGAAGGGAAAGAAATTCTGCCTGAGTTTGTTCAGACACTTGTGTATCTTTTTTCTTAGATACCTTTACCGCAACATCTATAAGGAGCCAATGCCTAGGCTTTGGGGACAGCTGAGCTTTATTTCTAAGCCTAATGCATGTATGCCCAAATACATCGGTGTTTTGTTCCATACTCCTTGTACCATTTTTTTACTTCAGAATAAAAGGAATGTAAGAATATATTGATATGCCTGCACTGATTAAGTGAACGATCCTGATACAACCAATTAGTAATGTATATTCTCACTTGAAGGGTTAAGGAAGACAGCTCTTGATTTATAACACTCAAAATACCTGATGTGAAAGCATGAGCTCAGAAGACAAAGGAGGCATAGGCAGACTTCATGTCTTACTGACTATTCTTCTTTGGGAGGTTCTGAAATATGATTCAAAAAAGATCTTATCATGAGTGTATGTAGGTGAAGATAGGACTTATTATGCATTAATTATAATCTACCAAAAGCCCATCAGAAGGCTATTGCTGGGCCAAAGAAAAATACCTCTTTAATGTAATTTTAACGGCATACGAATCTGTATCATAGTTCCTGCTATGTATGTAAGAACAAGTGTATTACAGTATAACTGTATTGAAGTAGCTTTTGCAAAACTTCTCAGCTTTTCCACAGGGTTTTAAAAGCTAATATCAGTGTTGATGTAATATAAAAGAAAGATTTTGTTCTTACACTTCTTAAATGTGAAGTGCACGTTTGATATTCTTCATACAATACTGTTTTTTAATGAGATAAAATCTGTACAAAGTGTCTGTTTCTTGACTGATAGAAAAGCAGTAGAAGAAATTAGTATTGTGAGAGAATATTATTTGCTTCTCTTGGCACTATTTTTTGGTCTTCATAGCTGAACCCTTTATTATTTTCATCCTTTCTCTATTGAAATCTTGGGGCAGGGAATACTTGTAGAGCAGGATATACCTCCAAGAGCACACAGGTGTACTGAAAAGCCTTATGTGTGAGCTCCTGCAGTGATTCTTTAAATCCTTAAGCTAATCTATTGTCCATCTTCTCTATACCCATGCACTGTTCTTCTTTTTCTCTGTTTTCAAGTTGGACAATTCTATTTTCCGCTTCACCGAAATGAGATTCAAAAGCCTTTGATTTATACCCCCAGTTCTCTCATTTAAAGATAGTACCATTATAGGGATTTTTCACTATCCATTCTGCTTTCAGGTAAGGTTAGAATTGCTCTGGATCTTGAAAGCTGTGCAGCAGCAATAGGCTCAAGAGAGCTGCAAGAATGAGTCATGTGTTCTCCAGTGGCAAGTGGGGAGGAATTTGTATTCTCAAGATGTAAGAGGTGGTTTTCTCCTCTTTTATTTCAAAAGAAGACTTATTTCTAGTTGTTCTAGCCAACTAAATTGATCAGCAAAGCCACTTGTTTTAGGTCAAGAAGAAAAGAAATATGTTTTGAAGTGCAAACAAATATGTCACCTCCTTTCCAATAGGAGGACAGCCACACTTCTGTCAGAGTTTCTCATAGGTTGCTTCTCTTCCCTTTATCTCCACAGCCTGCTGGAAGAACTTGCTGCTACCTGGGGTTCCCAGAAGAAAGTGGGTACACCTCTTCATTCACATGCTCCTTGTCCAGCCAACCTCTTTCCATATGTGGTCCAAGAGGTGTAGAGTGCAAGCTGTCCTCTGACAGCCATACTTATGCTATAAATAAAATTGTAAAAGTTTCTTATCCAAAGCCAAGAGCCCTTGGTGAGCCAGCAGTTACTAGCAGTGGGCAGCAGAGTGTTTGCAGAAAGGGACAAGTGTCATGTCACATATATATGGAGAAAATCTCAGAGAGGTGCCCAAATCCTACTGAAAGTTGATAGGAACTAAGCACTTAACAGATCCTTTTGGCTCCAGCATGCCTTGTCCTGAGATAGAGATGTATTACAGGACTCAGTGCTTCTAAGGTGTGGTTTATTCCTGTTAAAAATGAAAGAAAGAAAGGAAAAACTCAACAAAATTGCTTTCCACTGAGTCTAACCAGATTCCTAGTTCATATTTTTTCCAAGCTACACTCTTAAATATATTTAGAATATAAACTACAACAGAGAAAATCAAGGGGTTTTATTTCAATTCTCTGACAACCTCTGATTTAAATTCATTCCACTGATACATTCAAAAAAATTAATTTTCCTGTATTTAAAAGGGTTAATAAAAATAGTAAAAGCATTTCTGCTTTAGAGATGATGATAACATTTAACAGCTCCATATGAGTGCCAATATTAATGCTATGCTGAGGCATATGGTGATAAGGAAAGCAAAGTTTTTACTGAATTTCTTAGATGTTTTTTACAACCAACACTCAGCCAAACTGGGAATAAGATGGCAATGCCATATTCCTTTATGTCCTGCTGGCTGTATGACACCTCTGTTTAATGCAGCCTACCTCTAGCACACTGAATATATCAGCCTCTTTTAGACACAGCTGCCAGAACTAATGTCAGGAAGGCAAGTGGAAGACCTGGCATAGGCATATCTTTAGGCTGGCAGTCAGAGAAAAAATTCTTTCTGGATTTTTTTTTTGAGGACAGTTTATTTTGTAGCATCTCTTTAGGGCAACAGGAACGGTCAGAAGTTAAATGAGAGAGCAATTTGTTGACAACATGGGAAAAAGCTGCTAGTGGACTTTGAAGTGGGAAACGTTTCTTAAAAGCAGATCAGATGGAAGTTGATCATTTTGATGCTTGCAGGACACCGAATAGACATATTGTCAATTACCTAAAAGACTGCACAATTTATCAAATGTGAGTTGGACAAGAAGTGAAAGAGGAGTTATCCATATAGGGGAGTTCAATGAACAAGTTAGCCCAGCTGAGTGAAAATCTCTAGGAAGAATTCTTACTTTAAAGCATATTTTTGATCCCAGATAAAAGATTACACTTAGCAGTGGTGTTTTCTCTTGGTCTTGATTTTAAGCTGGATTTCCCAACTAAATGTTGCTTAAACACTCAGATTGTCTACTTCTTTTTTGTTATCATGCCTTGCCTTTTAAATCAACTGGTGATTTTTGACAAAGGGCCAAAGGTCTCAGATATGCTCTCTTCCTACTCAATTACTGCATACAGACAGTTTGATAGAGAGCTCCCTGCTAATGTCTTGTTGCAGTATGAGCACAAACCATATCAGGCACCAGTCAGTCTGTTCTGATGCAGTGTGTCCTGAGAAACAAAGCCAGAGAAAGGCAGGTTTCATTCTTTGTGCTGCTTATGAAGTTTTATTTTTTCCACAAATTCAGTAGCCAGTTAATGCAAAAAGACTATCATATTTATAAAAGGGCATACATTAAAAACTAATTCATTATTGTTATTATTTTTACTGTTTAAAATATTTGAAAACTTATCATGATACAGACCTTCATACAAATCTAAGCATCCAAGGAAGAAATGGCCTGATTAATTTTCTATATAAGTCAAACCCAGCAGTTTATTTGCCTAAAATACTGAGCTACGTGAGGCCATTGTACATGATACTATATGGGAAGTACATGATGGGTGAGCTTGTAATGTTGGCCATGAGCCATCAAAAAACTTGAGTCTATGTGGTTCATACCAAAAAAATCAAGGTAAGTATCTCAGAAAAGCCTAGCAGATAAGAAACAGAGAGAGGACCCTTAAACATTAATGCATTCACACATGGAAGTGGGAAGAAATACATATGAGGGAAAAAAGGGGGTAATTTTGTTGTGTCTGAGAGCCACAATTAGAGATGCATAAACCAGCAAGCTGAGATATTAGTGAAAGATATCAAATCTATCAATCTGACCTAGAGACTGTACAAACTAGTTTAGATAGCAGTAGTGCTCAGCAAACTGAGGTCCGTGTCTGTGAGTGAGTGTGACACATTTAAGAAGTGCCAGATTGGTGTTAAACTGCAGGCCAGTTGTTTATAGCTTAGGAAATACTCAGTTTAAGGCCAACAAGAAGCCTGTCGGACTATCCATGCAAGCACAATCCTTGGGGCATCACAAACATCTCTGCATAAAGCAAGACCAGCTGGCTGAAAGGAAGAATAATTTTCTCTAATATTTGAATTTATTAGTCACAAAGAAAGGCTGACAAGAAATATGAGGCATGACCGTGTATAACAGGAGGCAGAGGTCAAACAAATGCTGCATATTCTGAATTCCACAGGAAACACCCGTCCAGAAGACAGCAGCTACAATCTTCAGGGACTGTGCTGATTAAAATGAAGGAAGAAAATACAAAGACAGAAGCAGAAGCAGTAGCAGAGAAGGCCAACATATTCTGAGCTGGCTGCTATCAGTCACATTAGTACATTGGCCCTTTTTTATCTGGAAATTCAGTTTTCCCTCAGCAGAGCTGACTATGTGTACTTTCCCAGTCTACTGCAATGAAAAGTTTAATCACCTCTAGAGAGCAGGTTGCAATCCCAAACAAATTATATAATTAAGAAATAATTTTCAGAGCACTGTTCTAAGTTGTTTAAGACACAGCCCTATTGAAATCTTTGTCTCTAAGCATCCTTAGGCTCTCAATGAGGTTTAAGGGATTATTTAAAAATATAGACATTAGAGACCATGTGAATATGGCAAATATTCCTCAGTGTCTGTCCTAAGGCTACAAACCACCAGGCTATTCTATCTAGCAGAAAATAATAAAAGTGTCATTAAACTCAGACCTCACTGATGTCAAATGAAAGAGAGGAAAAACATAAACCCTCCAAATGTTGGTGTGTTCAGTGATGTGTTTCAGTGAGTGAAATGACTGAATTTTGTACCCTGCACATTTGTATACTAAAGCACATATCTAAAAAGAGAGGAAGCACAGGAAAGAACGAAAAAAGGAGAGACCGGAGGGACAAAAAAAAGAATAGCTTTGTCTGAGGATCTCAAAAGACACAGTGAAAAGATCCAGATACACAGAGCTGAAGGAACTGTTCAAAGTCAGCATGAGAAAACCACTTTCCACTCAAGACTATACTGCCCACCCATCTATGATGCATTTTCTCACACACATAGCCCAGACCCTGCAAACTGAGTTGGATGTAGGGGGTGTGGGGTGGGGGCAGGTATGGCAGACTGACAGCCTGAGCACACCAGTGATGAGCAGGAGTTCACCCACCTGCCACTGGCAATATCCTCTGCCCAGGAGGCACTTCACATGAAAGCAAATGAGGTGTTAGCTGACTCAAGCAGTGCAGAGGTCACTGCTGATGAAAGACTAGTGAGCAGGAATTCAGAGGAGCAGCTTGACAGGAATGCAATGGCATGACAGGAGCCAAAGGAGCTGAGCATGCTGCCTGCATCTATTCCTGAAAAACAGAACAGAGGAAGGTGAAGAGGCTCATCTGCTTTGCATATAACCTAAAGAGAGAGGACTCAGTGAAGGAGGACTGAAGATATCAAAGGAAGGTTTTCCAAAAGTGATGACAGTAGCAATGTGCTTTCTGCTGAGCTTTGTCCCACCATTTGCTGAGGGCATGCAGTCCTAGGGCTGTGCCCTGAAGCTGTGGGACCACATAACACCTCGTGTGCTGGCACAGGGGGCTCCAAGTGTTTGCAATCACAGCTCATCACGTTATTGTGGGAAGGGAAACCGCTGCTGGAACACACATGCTTTCTTGAAAGCAGGGGAAGCTAGTAGGTGAGAAAGAAGGGTAAGAACAAACTTTTGGGCACATTTTAAAACAAGACAAAGCTTAGGTCTGCTCAAAACTTTTTTGTCACTTTACTGACAGAAAACAGGATTTTCAGCTAGTTTATATATTCATGAAAAGCACTGATTTCTTTAAAAAAGCTTTATATTTTTAGGAAGGGGATTAGGAGAAGATGAAATTTTTCATGCAACTGAAAAGACTACAAACACTTCTTGATTGCACTTAATGTTGTCTCAATGTAAAGAGCTGCCAAAATTTTCCCTATCACCTCCAAGATTGAGTACAGAAATGAACCGCAAGCCAATGAAATCTATTTTAAACAAAGCCTTGTAGTCAGCAGTGCCAAAACACATTTTTATCTTTAAAATAATAAATAACATTGACAAAGTTTGCAAAAATAGGAATGATTTTGATGTTATGGCCCAGTTCAGGGAAAATATGTGTCAAAATACCTGAATGACCTTTTGAAAATATTTTGTGAAAAAAAAATTGTAAAGTTGAATTTGTATCCTGATCCTTAGTTAGTGTCACTATGTACAGATAAGAAACAAACCACTTGTTCTTAGGTCTGGAAAAGAATGCAGGCAATAAATATCAGATCCATTATTTCTCCTTTAACAAGCAGTGCAATATTTCAGCCAAGAAATCTCCAACCACTCTCATTGTTGCTAGCAGCCAAATCTAATCTAAAGACTGGGGACATGGAAGAAAGTGGGATACAATTTCTGTCTTATCCTGAAGTCTACACCAAGAATAGCCTTCACTTGATCCAGAAGAACAGTTTATGACTCCAGGACTTGAATACCTTCCCTGTTGCTCACTTACATGCTCTGCTTGCAGGAAATCAGGTTCCAGCTGCCAATTATGTTCATCATCATCACTCATCCACGGAGTCTTACTAATCTGAGAGACTTTTGTTACTCTGAGCGTGTGTTGCTACCCTGAGCTGGTATTTAACTTCTTCTCTGCCAGGTCATGGAATGTGGTCAAAGAGCACACATATCTCTAGGGATATGGAGGGGCAGAAAACTGATGGGTGAATAGGTCAGCTGGAGATGCTTCTTCTCTGCCCCACCATGCCTTATGTCATGCCTGCCACAGTCAGTTCTGTATATCAAGGTCTTTTTTCTTGAATAGCACCTTTAATTTCCCAAAGGGTATCTAAAAATACCTAAATAGAGGATCGGTATGAACACTCCAGTTCAGAAATGAAGAGGTCTGTTTTCTATTTTATCTCTCAGTTAGACACAAGGTAGTAGAGTGTAACTGCTGTTGCTGTGCTAAGTAGCTCTTACACTGCCCAGCACACACCTCTGTGCTAAAATGATGTTTACTGAGGGGTAAGAAGTAGCAGGCTTCCATAGAAAGCCACTGCATTATGTATGGTTGGAGGTCGGCTCTTGAGTCTTGGAGTTTGGCTCCTTTGAACTCCACTGTTGGGCTCTCTTCTACTTTTAGACTTCCCTTTCTGATGGAAATGTCCAGCATCTTAAATCAAGGCTGTATTTCTTCCCTTGCTGAAAAAAAAAGAAAGTGGGGTTAGGAGGAAAGCATTGTCCTTCCTTGTTTTGAGTCAGAGTGGAATAATGTCTCTAAGCAGCCTTTGCTTACTGGGCCTCCCAAATAATGCTGTCAGCAGGATGAGGAGGCCCCAGGAAATAAGACACAAATATTCTCAGGTGCATGAAATAATTCTTTCATCATGCTCAGCAGGTCTCAGAGGTGCTCTTTGTAAAAGTCAAATATTGATTTCTTTGTAGATGGATATCTGTGTGGATAGATATCTGTATAGGCACCCAACCCTCACAGACAAGCTTCATGAGGTATTTCCTGAATATGTCTGAAATGTGTAAGTCGCTTTCAGTTACTTCCCTTTTCATATTCAGATTTTCCTAAAGATTTTTAGTTGGTTGATCATATTTTTTTTCATTTGCCTGCCCTTGTGCTTAAATTTGATAACCCCTCTCAGGCCAGGCTAAGCTGACTGTGGTCGTACTGCCATTGAGCATTAACACACGTAAGATTTCTGAGATACAAAAATGTTTTCAGAGAAAGAAGATCTTGCCATCTGATGACTGTGACAATTTATAGGGACAATTTACATGTCCTGCATGGGAAAAAATTCCTTAAAAGAATAGGAAAACACAAGAAACACAAGAAAAGGGCATTGTAGTAACACAATGACCAGAGATGCTCCTTGTTGAGTTAAACCAAAACTCTGTTAAGAATGAAGGTTGGTAGCTTCCTTTTGGTATCTCTTCAGGTTTTTTGGCATGCTGGCGTTGCTTGCAAAGAATGAAATTTAAGTGAAAAGTCCTGTTTTGTCCTCTTCTGTTAGCAAAAGTCCAGCCACTGCCCTGTCCCCATGAGATGATATGAAAAGGAATCCAGCTCTGAGACTTCCTAAGCACAATAAATCCACTTAGCTGCCAGAATACAATGTTCAGAGTCCAGGCCCCAATTTCTGTCTCTGAAATTTCCAGTTACTGAATTAAAGTGACAAGGTCTGTCTGGGTGATGATGCTAATCATCGCCTAAGCTCATTACCTGAGGATGGTGATGCAACACACAGTCCCATTTTTTCCCCTGTAAGTGGCTTTCTGAAATTTTGAGATTCCCTTTCTTTCATGTGCTTTGTATTTATTATCTAGAAAGTTAGCTTCTTTGGGGAAAAAAGTTACACTTTTCTCCAGGTGTAGAAGATGTATTTTCTGAAGCCTATTTCTAGTGTGAAAACTGACAGTGATTAACTGGGTAGCACCTTGATGGGTCTTGTGTTTTGCCACCCTCACTTTTTACTGTTGCTCTGATTTCATATATGTTGCACCCATTGGCCACAAGTCTATGGTCCAGCCTGTGGAACCCAGGGAAAAATAGCTCCTAAATATCTAGTTTTGGATTCTTCCCAGACTGTCAAGCTGTTCCTATTTGGCTTTCTGTCCTCTGTGTTATTTTTGTGTACTTTTCATTTAGGAGCAAGTATTTGCTTCTGTTTTGCATTGATTTGCAGCAGATACCTGGGTTTGTTCACTGACATTTGAATGAGAGAATCCTTTCTATCTAGAATTATTCCTATTGCTGAGAGCACTGGAATCTACTCCCTGGGTACTTTGCTTTGGCCATATAACAGTTAGTCACTGTATTTTACTCTGACTGCCTCATTTCTGGGAGCTTGCTTCAGACTCCATTGAGTTTATTGCCTACACTGTGTCAAACCACAGTTCATTATTGTCGTCATTTTATTAAAATAGTCTCTAAGTGCACCAGATTCTGAACACTTGACTGCAATATTCCACAGAGATCTACTTTATTTTTATATTGGTCAAAGCCGACTGTAAAGCTGCCATTAACAGCCAAGCTAACACCTTTGTGGGGTGCTTCCATGCTTTTCCAGTGCCTGGCAGTTAGTTGTTGGCCCTTAAATGCTGTATCACGGCCCTGGCTACGTATTGCTTTTGCATACCAGAGGTAAAACACACTTCTACTGCACAGGAAGCAGCATTAAACTAGCTGAAATCCAGTTCTATATTTAGAGCTTCATGCATTCTTTATAAGTTTTGTGTTATCTCTTCTGATCTGAAAAGGAAAGCAATGCATTTGGCCTTTGTGCCATATATTAAACTCTAGAGTGTTAAATAGAAAGTGGAAATGTGTATGAGTCGATAAGCAATCTTTAATAGGTAAAACATGCTGCTTATGTTCTTCAGATCTATGGGAGAGATACTGTCTGGTTTGTGTGCAGCACAACAATTCAAAAGTGTGTGTATTTTAATGCCAAGCTCATAGGGATGCCATACTGAAATGCAGATTCCTGAGAACTTTACAGCAAAGTACGAGAAAGTCAAAGAGAAACAGCTTTTGTGGAGGCAAAATACAGAGCATTCTTTTATCATTTGTGTTATGTTGATGTTTCATTTTTTCATATAGCCTGAGTAATAAAATTGTGGAGCATTTGAGACCCTGTCATGCCTTTTAGTTGAGCTTTTCCAGGGAAAGTGGGAAAACATGTGTACAATAATGTTTATCTTGTGTGTGAATAACTGCTCATGAAGTATAGTCATACTGAAGAATCTCGTTTTAGTGCAAGTGAAGCTCTTTAGATAATCATGTCTGGATATTTTTAATAGCTCATGGTAATATCTTATCCCCTTCCACTCTAAGTGCCTTTGAAAACCCTCCAAGTGCTCCAGGAAAATGCTTTAGAGCAGAGCTATATGTGTAACAACTTCAGGTATTATCAAGAAAAACTTAGATAAGAAAAGACGTTCAAACCTTATACTTTCCAGTCTTCTACGATTAAGATCCACTGGTTTAACTGCAAAACTTAGATGGAGGACTAAAAATATGCAACCTCCTTACCAAACCCACTATAAAGGAATTCATTCCATTAGGTTTTTGAGACAAAGTACAACAGCTTAATCATTGGGTAGGGCTAGCGAGCTGAGTGTGAGGAAACAAAATCATGACCTCAATCACACGAGTACCATCCAAGTGAATAAACTGGCAAAATCTAGTGTTTGAGGCCCTGGCTTAAGCAAACACAATCAAACTCCTAATGTAAGCAAAAAAGTGAAATTTCTTTAATAGGTCAGCAATGAGTTTAATCAGAGAGCAGAACCTTATAAGCATAATTTTGCTTCCATATCTTGTAAAAAAAATTACAGTCATAATAATAGATTCCCTGAGACTGATTTTACAGCAACTCTGAGTAATTACATATGTCTGGTGATAACTTTAAAAACTGCAGATATAAAAGGAACTAAACTGAAGACTACAGATTCCCTGAGCTATAATAGATCAGGTTTTGGAGCCATATCCATTGTGACACCCTTTAAAGGACAAATGCTGCTGCAAATTTGGAAAGACTCAACTTTAATTTTATTTTTAACATTGTTATTATTAACATCTTAATTTCCAAAATGGTGGAAAAGGAGCATGAAAGTTTTTGCTACACACCTCTAGTTAAGTTCAACCCAAGTGCCACCAGTACTATATGGTAGAAATTTCACGTCACAGTGAACTTAACTGGACTGATAGTTGACCATCACAGATGAATATTTACAGAAGTTTTCAAAAGCCCCCTCCCCATATATATTTGTACGAAAAGCTAATCCAAAAAATGTGTAAAGTATACATTTTTCATGATATAGCTCACAAATCTGTCAAGCACTCTTAGCTGGCTCATCAAACCCTGACCAATAATCCATCTTCCCTGCTCAACTCAAATATCCCAGACATCTTGGTAGTGTCATATAGCTGTCATTTTTCAAGCTATCCATCAAAGAAGAGTTTCCTTCCTTTCCCAAAACAGACATCCCCTCTCCCTCCACTCCCTCTAAATTTCCAGACAATGTTAGGTACTGGATTAGTGTTTGATAAAGAAATGGGGACCTTAGGAGCTGTGTGCTTCCACCATATCATGAGTGTTTGGCAGTGCTTATGTTGATTCCTAGCTATTTATCTTGCCATTGTGCTTTTATCTGAATGCCTCACAATATTTTGGGTACTCAGAACAACTTTGTGAGATAAAGGACAATTCCTCTGTCACTCCTTTGGCAACTAGATCCAAAATTTGGAAAGGCATTTCATACATTTTATGCTGGGTAAGAGGCAACCAGGGAGAAATGGAAGGAGGAGGGATGTTACCAATTTTGAGTGCTCTGACGGTTCTAATGCTACACTAGGTCTGACCTCATTATATTATGAAGCCACAGGACTTGTAGAATCATAATAGATTCATTAAGGTTGGAAAAGACCTCTAAGGTTGTCGAGTTCAACTATTAACCTAACACTGCTAGGTCCAGTCCCAACAGTGGATGCTGCTTAATCTGTATACCTGGCAGGGAGAGGGAAAGAGTTATCAGAGGCTCCCAAGGAAGCAGTCATTAGCTTGCCCAGGCACTCAGTGCTACAGGCTTGAACCATTTCCATCCTCTCTTGGAAAGGTGGGTCCCTGAGGAGACAACAATCTCAGTGTACTGCTGGACCTCCTCCTCTCTTGGCTCACCAAATTGTGTTCTACATGTCTTGTGCCTCTCAGATGTAGGAAATGCATGTGGAGTTGTAAGAGCTGGCATCTCATGGTTAATTAGTCAGATCCCTCATCCAAGAGAGCTGAAACACAGGTGATAAATCAGGGGCTCCCAGATGAACATTTCTGTCTCTGCTTCAGTTTCCTGTACAACATAGTCCTTTGCTGTCAATGCCCATGATACTAGACTTCCCCTGCCACACCCTGCATGTTTAGGAAAAGGAGAGGAGGAAGGCAGAGAAAGACAGTGCCACAGAGCTTAATTTCAGCCCTTGGTACTACTGAGGTGTAGGCAGCCTCATGCAAAGCCACACTGGGGATCTTCAGCAGCAGGATTTTCACCACCAGAGCAACCTGGCTCTCAGAAGTATCTTCAGCAGCTATTGGGAAGCATCGAAGTCCTGCATGATGATTTTTGGGAAAAAATGATTTTGTGTGATTTCTTTAGGGAAAATACGTCCTGTGGCTCATGATGTAGGGTCACACAAAAACATAATACCATAGCAGAGTGCCTGGGAGCCCAGGCTAGACAGGCCTCCATTTTCTGGGCTTATTTATATTTTTCTCACTTGAGTACAGATGGGACTGGTTATTTTATATAACTAATTACAGGGATTTTTTTTTTTTTTTTTTTTTTTT
>VZRH01000785.1:291378-378218 GCA_013397555.1 Urocynchramus pylzowi | reverse complement strand
TTTTTTTTTTTGTATTTTGAAAAGGTATCAGAAATCATTTGAAGAAGGGAACAGAAAGAAAATCTATGTGCCTTTGGGTCTGTCCACTGAATTCAATAGGAGGATTGTTTATATGTCTCTGTTTTTGTATGTTTGGTGATTTGGCATTCAAAAGATCTGTATAAAAATTCAGTCTTTGCCCTTTACCTGACAAGTAATAAACCCATTGTCAAGTCAGGACAAAATTCTTTTGCCATACACTCAACCCCTGCTTCATGGGGTCATGGTGGTGGGTAATAGAATATAATTAAAAAACACATTCTAAAATTATTTTTAGGATTTTTCTTCTGAAACAATTTCCTGAAAAGCCAGACACCTTACTAGCATCAGTCCAATTACAGGACCCAGAGGGAAGGGAAATTATAAGTCATAATTTTAGAAATAGCCCTAGGATGTACTTTGTGTGCCTCTGAGCCAGGAAAACCCCAAAGGGCATAAGTCTGGAATATAGTAGCTGGCTCATCCCCAGGCAGAGCTGCAGTCTCACTGACAGCCTGACAGACATCCTGCAATGCATATAACACAAAAGCATCACCAGTAGCACTTAGCCATTCAGATCTGATTCTCTTAAATAACTTGATTTCAGGAGAGAAAAACTGGCAGATATTTTTGGAGATAAATACTAAGTGTAATTGAGGCTCTGGTTCCATATCCCCTTGGAATGATTTCTTCATGATTATTGTTCAGTAGAATGACCTTAACCCTGTTCCTTCAATGGCCTAAAGAGAAATGTAAGTTCATAGAATGAGTAGTCATGGTCACAACCAGACTTGCAGAGGCCACAAGATCACAACTATACATACATTTTTGTAGCTGTGGCTCCTGGAACAGCACTCGTTAGTGAGGACTGTAGTGACTTTCATTTTGAACAGGGGTATTGTTTAGTGAATGTTTTCTTTGATGCTACCAGGCAGGACAAAGCATGCTTGTCTGTTTATGCTTATGCTTTCAGCTCTATTTGACAAATCAATACTGAAAGAGTTTTCTTCCTCTATTTTAATTCTTGACTTTCCTTGCTCTGGTGTGAAGTAGGATGGAGAGGAGAGAAAGAGGCACTTAGCATTTGAGTTTTGGAACCAGTTCTAGTAAATCTCAGCAGCCAGCCGGCAGCTGACATCTCCTAATGAGAATGATCCTCTGCTGCAAACAGCCAAGTTCCTTCTTCTGGGTCCTGCCGCTGCCAGCATTCTGCTACAGAGAGACTCTCAGGGGCAAAAGATATGTTAGAAAACAGTAGTGGAAAGGGAAATTTTATTGGCTGGAAAGCTGTCAACCCAAATCAGATGTTAACTTCCCTCCTTGCTCTCAATTCAGTGGAAATAAGCTAAGGATTTGAAAATGTGACTTTTCAAATCAAATATGATCCTATTTTTTCACTCCCTGTGTTAAAACGTGCCATTATATTAGTGCTGTCTCGCTTTTAAGTTTCTGAAGTGAAAGAAAAATATCTTATTTTTAATAGACTGGAAATGTAACAGCACAAGAGTAATTTGCACCTGAACTACTTCCTTCTTCTCACTTCCCTCAACACACCCCATTCAAATCCACAAAGATCCTTTTAACCTTTAGCATGAGAGCTTTTTGTGTGGTCAAATTGTTTTTTCCATGGCTGTAATAATTCTGCCTGCTATTAAGCTTTCAACATACAAAAGCAGGACATATTCTTGACATATTCTTTATGTGCTTTTTTTTTTTTTTTTGGTTGGTTTTTTTTTTTATTTTTAATAAGCANATTTTATTTTAGATTAAAGAACTAAAGTCAGAGCTCCACAGGGGGCAAGGAGAGAAGTTGTCTGTATAGATACATGCTTCTTGCATCTTCTATGTATTCTATGAAGGGGCTTCCTTCAGCACTGCAGATCTGGAAGCATGCAGCATGACTTCCCAGACTTTCCATCATGTTTGGAGTTCTCCTTAGGCTTCAGCTGTGGGAAGCAGGCAACTTTCCTGGGAAATTCAGCTCACTTCCTTTTTTTCTCACAGCAAATTCCAAGAATCTCTGCAGAGAGCAGCTTCTGACATGGGTGCACATCTCTCAGCTGGAGACTGAAGGTTGATAGAGAGTATAATTTATAAACTCTTGTGACCTTTAACCTAGTAGCTTGGTTGTCTTTATGGAGAGTGTGTGAACCAAAAAGAATCCACAAATTTTATTTAAGTGCTTGGGTTTGGCAGTCCTGAGCAGACAGGTAGGCAGACATCTGTTATTTAAAATACATTATACATAAGAGACAGCCTCGGCTCTGTACACACAGCATAGAGGAAGAAGCTGGCTGGAGGCCCTGTGTTCTCTCTATAAATTGCCAAAGGGAACAAAATTCAGAGTAAATGCTCAGACTTTTTGATTAAATCAATCCATTGCCACTACCCAATGCATCTTGTGTTCTCTTTTATTGTAGTGTGTTACACAGCAATAGTGGATACCACAAATGATCTCTATAATCTGGATTGCTAGGTGAGGTAAGGATATCATTATCTTAAAATCTTCCTGCCTTTTTTTTTTTTTTTTTTTTTAATTTCAATCAGGTTTTTAACATCTTAAATGTCTTTTTTATCTATTTACTGTTTAAGAAGGTACAGGAACTCATTCTGGAGATGCTTATATACTTGTGAATGATGTAGGTGTGTAGTCAAGGTAAAGTGGATGCCTTGTAAAAATAAAATTGCTGTACAGGGGACCTACCTGTGACAGAAGAAATAGCAAAGAGTAGAGAGCAAGATTCCTATGTACTTTTACTCTTTTCTTCTGTGCCCTTTTCTCTATTAATCAATTTTCCTGCTGGGGAACAGGCCATTGTTTAATTTAGTGATGCAGTCTACTAGCCCTGTTGTCAGGACCTGTGGACAACATTATAAATTAAAATTTCCGTTTGGGGATATGGTGCAACAGGCCATGGGGTTGCTTCAGGCTCTTCAGGCACGGAAGGAAAATTGAGAAAGTAAGTTGTACTCAATCTTTTCCCCTATCAAAGGAACATAGAAATGTTCTTAAAATTGCCCTCATAAGTTTGTCACACTGAAAAACCAGTAATCAATCCTATATATATTTGGCCTGCAAATAGCATGTACAGGCACTCAGAGCTGCCCAAGTCATCACTTCTTTGGAAGTCTCTGAAGTTGCACAGCCTGTCCACTTTCCTCATCCCCAAAGCATCAGGGAAAAATGCTTGATAAAGTTATAAGCCCATTTAGGTTGGAGGCAGACAGTCATCCTGGCCTAGTGCCCATCATAAAAGTAAATAAGAAACTCTGCAGAAAATTTCTGACCATAAAATACACACACACACACACACACACACACACACACACACTTGGAAGAGACAGATAGACCTTTCAGCCTGTCTTTATCAGTTCAGTAGTTCTAAAGAAAATCAGGCAAGGCTCAGAATCAATAGCTGAGTACCCAGCTCTGAGACTTGTGTAGCATTTGGGCTGTGTACCTAATGTGAATAGATGTGCTGGGAAAAAAATATCTGCACATGGATCAGATGTCCACAGCCTGGTCTTTCCTGGAGGCACTTCCTGAATGTCCAGCTAGTCACAGTGGTAGACAAATTCCACTGCTAATTCTCAAGAGTTAAGGATTGTATCAAACAAATGTGAATTTTCCTCTTAAGGTGGGCTTGGTTTTGCCAAGAGGAGCACTATGCCATGGCTGCCCAGCTGGGGCATAACTCCTAGTTGAGCACACTTGGATGTGGATGTGAGCACAGGTCCTTGAGGAGAAGTTCAGGTGAGCTGCAATGGGACAGCTCAGGCCAGCATCATCTAAAGTGACAGTGACAGACAAATGGGATTGTGGCAGCAGCGTAGACCAAATCATAAACAACATTTACAAAAAACCTAAATAAAGTGGTTCAGCCTACAGGCGATGTGAAAGACAGCATTTGGCAATTGCTCTTTTTAAGGAGGTATATTTTAATGGTATTTTTATATCATGCAGATATTGCAAATGTGAATTGCTCACCAGTGAACACTCATCTTGCAAAGATTCCAGCACTAGCTCGATCTTACGTTTTCACATAAAAAGAATACATCACTAAAAAAATAGGACTATTTCCCACATGGTCAGGTTTTAGCAGAAATTAAAATCTTAAATATCTCCTATTTATTGCTGTTAACTGGTGAAAGAAAGAAAGCCTGGAAGTATGCCAGTTAGCAACTGGTGTGCAGGAGAGTCAATATCTTTTCTAGTTGGTTTTTAAGACAGATCTCTTTAGCTTGGTAACTGTGCTTGTGTAGGATTATCTTAAACAGGAGAGAAAAAAAGTGTATTATATCTTTATCATATTATAACTTAAAATTTGTGAGTTTTGGGGTCTCAGCCAGACTGGGACTTTATTGCATAAGGCCTGGTGGAGACAGGGATTTATGAGCAGTCACAGACTTTGCACTTTTAGTCTGAACATTTTTTTCTGAAAACTATAGCTGCCTCACAGAGATTACTGCCTGAAAATCTCACTTTATTTTTAAAGGAGTATGTTTCTCACCCACAGTGCCTGGAAATGAAAGTTCTAAATGCTCCAGCACCAGAACACACATAAAACGACTGTAAAATGAAATTGTCTGCTTTCATGGTGTTAAGTCAGTCCTGGGATTGATTGAGAAAGGAGAGGATGTCAGGAAGGGAAGCTGTTATTCAAGGTTTCTGAGTGCTGGAGTTGGGCAGAATGGCAGGTCATCCTGCTTCCTCCTCATTACAAAATTTAGCAATTTTAAGCAAACACCATTTTAATCAGACCATCTGCAGCCAAAATATTGGCCACTTCTCTGACACCAGCATCTCTGGGCTGCTCTGTCATGACATAACAGAATACTGGAACCCAGGGATGTTCAGGGATGTTTCATGTGCTAAAACATGCAATTCACAAACCCACATAATTGTGTGTTTCTGTTTCTGGTCTTTGTTAGAACTCTTTCTTCAATGTCCATGCTAGGTTACTTTAGCTTGTGATGCAGTTTTGAGTGGCCACTCACTCAGAACTCACAACAGATCTAGGCAAAACAATTGCAGTTCACCGTGAGAAACACTAACCCCCACTTCCATCATAATCAAGACACAAATTAGCTTTCATTCACTCATAGTCACCTTCATTTCAGCAGCTTGGTCTTGTGAGTGGACCAGCCTGATACCAATGAATCACACAGTTCCTGATGCTTATTCTCTGCATAATTGCTACCACAGCATTTCTCAGGCATGATGAGACACTATTCCTTTCCTGCTTTGAAGATGAGCCATATTACTGTTTGCTGGACCTCTTACTTCAGTATTCAGGCCCCACAGTTCAGAGAAAAACAGCTTACATATGTTTTGCTTTCTGACAGACTCCTTTGGCCACTGATCAGAAACCTCTGAGTTATAGCCAGGCACCAAGCCAGGATGGCTTTCGGGTCAGCTGGTATGGGCTCTCCACTACTAAGTCAGAGCTGGAGGAGGCTCTGGAGGTTGAAAAGTTATTTTTCACATAAATCCCCTTGTGAGGCTTATCTTGGAGTTAAACTTTACTGTCTGAGCAACAAGGTTAATCCACTAAATTTGGCTTGAAAAGACAAGATTTAGGCAAATTAAAGGACATAGAAAGCTACAGTTAACAAATGAAATGAAAAAGAGAGAAAACACATGGTGTGTTCTTTTGGAATTTATGGGTAATTTTTTTTGAAAGGAGAGAAATTTTTGAAAGTTTTTAAGATTTTGCTTAGTTTCTCTATCAAAGAACACAGAATCATAGTTTATATCTATCTCTAACAAGATCACTTTTGGAGCCTTTCAGATTTCAAACAACTTCTCCTGCATTTTTGTTGCTCCTTGTTTTTCTGTTGTGTGGATTGTTTGGTTTGTTGGAGTTTTTCCCCCCTCTTTGTGCTGTATTTATTTGATTTTTCACTCATCTTGCTATATTTCCTTCTGGGCTGGAAAGCTAGTACGGCCTGTTGACATCATCACCCAGTTTCTCAAATGTTGACCTCAGACTCTGTTTTTCAGGGCTCTTTTAGGGTTCTTCATGGGACCAAGATACTGCAAAGAGCATGAGGCAATTGTGGAGCTGGAGGTGGGAACTCTTCTGTTTGCATGTCAGAATAAAAACTGGGAACACCCAACACCTGCCCAGACAAAGATGGACTGGAAAATATTCTATTCATGTTCATTTGTCCTGAGTTTCTGTTTGTTCTTCGCCATTACATTAGCCACGTTTTTCCTTATTGTCTTCTTGGATCAGGAAAGCAAGTAAATATTGATCTGTGGACCTGATTTTTCACTCTGTCTCCTTATGGTGGTAGAACCAGAGTTACAGTGGCCAAGAGGACTATTCTATAACCTAATTCATATAGTTTCATTTAATGAACTTTAGGAATTGCATCTATATCCTGTCCTCTGTCATGTCATTGATGTTAGATCAGTTTAATGAAAGGGCATAAGAAGAAGGGAACAACAGAACATTCCTTCCTCTGGTATTCACTTCTCTCTGCTGCCATTGAGCAGTTTAGGAACCTCCTGCACTGGAGACTGTGCTTAGTTTAATAGCCACTGATGAAAGGAAGATAGATCAGTGCTGGGATCTAAACAGAAGCCCCCTGGGTTTCAGCACACTTAAGTGCATGCTTAGCTCACATCAAGGGTGGAACCTGCTCTGCTTGTTTGTGAAATGACCTAGGGATCTACAAAGGTCCTCTCTCTCAAATCCATCACCTGTTGTCAAAGTGGGATTACATCCCCTCTGTCACAGCACACCCAGGCCAGCTGGTGAGTCATTCCTGTTTGCTCTCACACAGCCACAGGCTGCTCGAACAGCCTTTTCCCCTTTCCTGGGGCAAGGAGTGGCTGTTTGCTTTCCTAGCAGCACAGTCCAGTAGAAATGGGAGCTGCATGTACAGAAAGGTATTTATTGTAGCTTGTGTTTGCACTGAAAATTTTGAAAGCAATGCAAACAGGGACATCAAATATGAGCCATATCTCAAATATGGTCTCATGTCTGACAAGTGTGAGAGAGAGATGACCTCTACCTTGTGAGATGTTAGCGTTGCTAATAGGACTAACATAACATCTGCAGAGACATCATGATGGATGGTAAATTTTCCAGTCACAAAGTTCTTTTTTTTTTTTTTCAGTTGAAACACTGTCATTTAATCCCTGATTATACCCAGTATTTGTCCACAGCGTGCCGAACTGTACCTCATGGATGCTTTTTCTTTTTCTTAAAGAAACCATAAAAGATATATGAGAAGCAAGCAAGAACATAATCCAAAATTTAGAAGGCAAAGTGCTTCACTCTGAAGACATGACTGGTAAATATTAGAAATAGGCTATATGACTATATACCATGTAACTTCCACAGAAGCAGAACAACAGAAATGCTGAATCATGGTGAAGTTAGAGTGGGACAGGACAAATAATCAAGAAATGTCAGCAGGAAAATTAATCCCTGTAAAACTCCAGATGTAAACTCTCTGTAAAACTAAGAATCAAAGAAAATGTGAGGACACAGATCATCTGTAAAAGATATAAGAAATGAAAAATGGAATAATCTCAAAAGGATGGTGGTCTAAGTTTACATGATTTGTACTTATTTGCTCCAGTGACTATAACATTGGTCACAGGGATCTTCAGTCATGTATTGGGGGTGAGCAGGTGCTTTCAAAGCACTCAGCAAATATACATGAAGACCTGCTGTTGTGGTTGTCCTAAATAAGTGAAAGACTTGAGAAAGGAGGCTTTGGCTAAGTTTGCTCTGTCTCTCAAAAGTTCTGTTGAGCAGAGCTTCTGGTTCCTTGTGTCAGGACCCTTGAAGGATGCTGCTCATTTTCTTAGCAGGATTAAGGTGCTGAGCATTGCCTGGCATTATTTTCCTCAGAGGACTATGATCCTACAAATTGTACATCTCATGATTTTGAAGGAGCATCTGAAATAAGTAACTACTTGGGAATGGGTCTCAGACCTCTTCACTCACAAGACCATCTTCGATGTCAGCAAAGTAATTAAGTATAAAAAAAGAGTGAGCTAAATAGTAAGGGGGCTAAAAGCAATATGGAGAATCTGTTTAATTGAAGATAAACAGATCAGAGGGAAGGGTTCTTTTTGAACTAGAGAGACTTTTGAAAATTATATAGATACTCAATTATTCTGATATTTCTGAAATTCTTGTTGTGGAACTGATCTGCTTTCACACAACACTGAAATGCTGCAAACATCCTTTTTGGTTTTGGTGGAAATCTTTATTTTGCAATTTTTGTGTTTAGGTGACCAGGTGTAGAGAGGCACAAAGAACAGCATCCTTTGAAAATTTCTCAGTTTTACTTAAGATAAGCAGATACAGCTGTGTCCAAGTTTTCAGTATAATTTGTACTTTTCTCTACTTACTACAGGAAATTCCATTAAAATTTTGAACACTGAAGTTATCTAACTGCAAAGGCAGCTCTCCTTGGATACTGGCAGGATTTTAGGAGTCTGTGCTGCATGTTTCCAAACCTCAACAAGAATTCCACTCATATTCAAATCATGGTCAATGAGCAAAGTCAGATCTTTAAAGCAGACAAATGGTTTCTCATCCTGGTCATCCTTTACCTCAGTCTTGGGAGGGCACTTGGTCAGCTGTTCCTGAGTGACAAGAAATGTCTTGGCAGTTTGGACGTGTCTGTCACAGACTGTTAGGAAATACTGACATATGCAGGCTGCCACTTAAATGTAGAAGAGAGCTGCATCATTGCTGACATCACATGGGAAAAACTGAGGGTGAATCTGCAAGCCACCATTCTCTTTTGGGACATTCTAGGAGCACTCTCACATATCTCAAAATGAAGAGAAATGCACTGCAGCCATTGGGGCTGCTCACAACCTGCAAGCAATGCACCTCCTCCTGGCATATGCAGGGCTGCAGCAAAAGCAGCAGATGTGCCTGCACTTGTTTATTGTTACAGCCATGTGCTGTGGGGTCAGAGAAGGAGTTGGCAAACTGCAGAGACTGTTATGGGTCTTGTGTTTGTTCGTGTTTTACTTGGGCATGCTCAGAGAGTTCTCCCCTCTTTCTGCAGCAAGGGCCTCAATTTACAACAACATGGAAAGGCAATCATCTAGACTTGCCCCACTTGGATTACACACTATGGAAAATGTGTTTAATTATGAAAAATTAAAGACAAGGAGGATGTGTTTAGACTAAGAATGTAGACATTTTCTTGGCTAGAAGCAAAGCTGAACAAAACGGGTAAGAATTCTAGATCAGTTGTGAAGGATTTATTTACATTTTTTAAAAATCTACACATGTTTTCACTTAAAGCTCTTGGGAGGGTAATTTCAAAGACTAGGACTCCTGGCTGTTTGCCTTCATCTCTTCCTCCATTCCCCCTGCTTGCAACTTGAACATTAATGTAGAGACTGTGGCAAAAGAAAACGCATGTCAGGTGGGACATATCAAGTGACACAAAAGTTCAGTCCCAAGAAACAAATTTTAAATTGATCAAGTACTCTGAGGCCTTTTAGTAACCCTTTTTGGTGTATTTTGCAAAGTTCAGGCCACAGGCATTTTCCAGAGAGTTTCTAGTCTTGCTGCTAATGAGAGTTAAAATGTATGACCATAAGGTGTATTCTTTCTAAGCACTCCTGAATTACAAAATGAAAATAAATAATCCAACGTTTTTTTCACAATAATTTTTCTTTAAGGTTGTTGGTTTTGTTTATTTGGTGTTTTGTTGGGTTTTTTTTCTATTTTGCTTCTGCTCTCTTTACTATATCATCAGTGTGGGTTACACTTAATCTCCTCTGCAAAGCCTCAATAATCCTTACCCTACCCTCCTGGAACACCAAAACCCAGCAGTATAGTTGATCTGCAGGGCCATTAGAGCTATTCATCACAAATGACTCAGCACAGTTTAAACAAGAAGAGAGAACAGATATACATGCTATCCTCAGCCAGATTAAATGCCGCCTGCCCTAACGTTCTGTCTCAGTAATGTAGGCCCCATGACCAATTTTCATGATAACACAGGAAAAAAAAGTCAGTAGAGGAGAAAACTATGGCAAGAGAAGGGGATGCTCTGGATTTCTTCAGCCAAATATTCCTCCTTTAGCAGGAATGATGCCTGTGTCACAGAGCTCTCACTCAGGCTGCAGTTTACCTGTGAAGCAGAGGCAGGGATTACCCTACCCACAGTTTACCTCCCCTAAAGAGCTGTTGTTACTACAAACACTCTTTAGGCTCTGAATGTAGAGCCTAAATGAATGAAAGGTCAGAGCACTTATCCATAGCTGGGAGTCTATACTGCAAGGCAAGGTAGCTGGAAACTGATTATTATTTGAGACCTCTGTGGCAGCCAGTGGAAGAATGAGAGGAAGAGGGGGAAGGGGGGCACTGTCACATATGTGATTTTGGCACTGTGAACTTCAGAAAAAAGTGCAAAACACTAAAAAACTCCTTTTTGAGTGTTTTCAAATTTCTGTACTGAGATAATGCTGTATGTCAAAAATAAATTCCAACTTTCCTGAGCACCCCTTGCTTCTTGGCGCATGATGTGTGCAGACTCAGGATGGCCAAAGAGAATTTCACTTGAATTTCAAATACCACAGCAGGATTCTCAAAGACATGGTAAAAACAGACATTTTGAGCTTGTAGTCATTATGACATCTCAGAAGATTTGGGGCATTTTTTTAAGTAGCAGACCTTCACCTCCATACTCATGCACCTGTAGCAGGGGCAGGAAACAGCAATAAGCAGAACTAGACAGTGGTTTTGCTGATGATCATAGTAGATATAGGTATCTTTGGTAACAAAATTCTACACTTCAAGCCCTGTGGAGTTAGCTAGCTCAGCCACCCTCAGCTCAAGGATGACTTTTACCGACAGTGAATTTAGTACTGCAACTGTACCACGTAGTGCCATTGGAATTCCCCCTTTGAGAACACAGGGAGGGTCATAGCTTCAATTGCTAAGGAGAAATAATGGCAGTATGAAGTACCATCACAGCTTTGGTTTTGTCAGTCACCTAGATAATCCCAATTTGTGAATTTCCTGTCCCACCTCCAGGAATGAATGGCTCTGAGGCAGAAAGCAGGCAGTGAATTCCAAAACAGGCAGGTAATCACTTGGCAGGAACTTCTTTGACTGAAGCTTTGCACCAGAAAATGGACATTTTCATGATAGTGGCATACAGACAGAAGGTTCCTTGAGGGAAATAAAACTTGTTCTCAACCTCTTCGCAGGTGACAACCCCATCTGCTTTTTGCTTTGTGCACCACATGCTTATATAAATTATATCTTCAGAAACTAAAAATTTAACGTAAAAATGGTTTCCTAGATATGAGTGGAGGAAAAAGCAATAAGTCCACCACTAAATAATGAATAAGCTAATTATAAACTGCATCACAGCAAACATTAATGCTCATGATTTGATGCCACATCAGAAATGGAAATATAAAGAACATTTTTTAATTTTGAGAACTGAAGAAAAGAAGCAGGAATGATTCCACTGGAAAAATGTAGTATTATTGTTTTCATCCTTGCTTGCTTTGTGCTAGACAGGAATCCATTAACATCAAGTAAGGCCTATTTCTAATCCCCTTGCTAAGCCCCAACCCTCGACCCAGGAGAATTTGTATTGAAGCAGAAACATGTCAATCATTTTGGCCAATTAAGCACAATAATAAACATGAAGAAGGGAAAGAAATGTGGGCGGTATTGCCAGGATAAGGAGAGCAGTGTCTACACATTTTGAAAGCTTGTCTAGATTATGAGGTTAGCTCAATGAAAAATCATCTACAGCTTGTCTCCTAGGTCCAGGGGATATTCCTGATCTATAGCTTATTCATTTCCTGTGCTGATGACACATGAGTTCAGTATGTGGCAAATGGTAACAGGATTACATTTCACACATATTTCCCTGAGTTTTTGTTTCCTGAGTACTCCCCGTGCTTCTGTAGTATGCTCCAGGCTAACAGCAATTCAAATGATCACTGAGTTTATCTGGGAGCTTGTGAAATAAATCAAGTGCTATTTGCATGCAGCAAGCTTACTAGATATGCTGGTAACAACGGTCTCGGTGATGCTGTCAGCTGACAAGGAGGTAGCTGAGAAATTTCTGTTTGATTTTTAGCTGTTCTCTAAGCTTATCTTGTAAATGGTAACACATTTTTGTGTGACATCTAAAAGAACAATGTCACTGATTTGCAGGGGGCATCAAAAGTTCTCCTGAATTTTTATTGTTTTTATTGATGGCCAACTTTTCCTGCCTCTGCCTGCTCAGTGACCCTTCCACAGTAATTGAGTGGACCAGCAGCAGGGATTTATACCGAGCTCTACAGGTAAAGCAAATGACAGGAAAGAGAAGCTGTGCAAATCGCCTCTGAAGGCGATGCACATAACCCCTTAAAATGTACAGGCTTATGTTGGCGTGCAATTAGGAAAGGAAAGGTGAATTCTGAATAAATTTAGTAGCCATAAAATGTAAAACCATCCAGGGATTAGCTGAACACCTAGGCTCTCTCTCTCTAGCAGTAACCCAGCTCTGAGATGATCAGAATTCCGGGCCGAAAAGCCCACGTGCAGTGTGTACACATCCGTGGTGTCTCTCGGGGGTCAGAAAGAAAGAGGGGGAAGTCTGGCTTCTTGCCAGCTCACATTTTCATTTTGAACAAATGTGTGTAAAGAGTTTAGACAGAGTCCCTGAAGACTTTATGTGCTCAGCTTCAAAGAAAGCTGCCACAGGAGGACTGTGATGAAATCTGATGCAATTATCCCTTTCAAAGGAAAAAAAAAAAACAAAAAAAACCCAACCAAAAAACCCACAAAACCAAAACCAAAATAAAAAACAACCCCAAAAACTCCCCAAACCCATATACATGTATTTATATATATATAAAACCTTTTCCTGCTGGAAAAGACTGAGGCATAGGTCAGTATGGGCTTTTTATTGTGGCATAACAAGGCATTTATAATTTCGATTTAGGGGGACTCTGATCTCTCTTTTGCTTTCTAACCATGATTGGTAGGTAGAGGAGCCATTTCATTTGAGAAGCTGATCTGTACTCCCCCAGCCACAGGTCTTGACATATGTTTATGCAGGCTGGTGGTAGACTAGCTCCCATCCATGAATTATGCTTTTATTTTCCTTTCTGTCCTTTCCTTTGGTTGAAACAGTGTCTGCAAACACCATCTGAACCAAACACTGAGATGGTGGAAAACAGGTTAGGAAAACTATATGCAGGCAAATCCCTGCCATTGTCTCCCTGGCTCCCTAGAAAAATAGCCTGATTCTGGTTATTCATCCTATAGTCATCAATGTTTAAGCTAGTGGCTGGCAGGTACTAAATAATCAGAGGAACAAGAAAGTCTTTTGGGGATACCTAGTCCCTCCTGCAGGCTGAAAAGCACTGTTGTGCTTTGTGATGGTCACAAGGATATCTGAGGTTTTTCAAGCTCTGCAAAAGGTGATCTTCATAGCTCACACAATACCCAAATGAAGCAGATTAAACTCAGAAAGGATTTATTTATTTTTAACCTTTCTAGCTGTACCACCAGTGCTGCTGACATTATGCCATTAACTTATTCTTTTACCTTCCAAAGATGTGCCCTGGACATGTATGGACTAAAAAGTAAGTGAAAATGGCTCTGAAATTAGATAATGCAAGCTTTGGGAAAAAGGTGTAGAGGATAAATAACTGAGGATGTATTCTTAGCATTATCTCTCATAATTTAAACAAGATAAAAATGTCTGTGATAGACGTTTTGCTTCATACACTGGATACCATCCACTATCACCCAGAACCATTATCTGAGTACCCAAGACACTGTCACCCAGTAACCATATCCTCTCAAGGGGATGGATTTATGAAAGCATGGTAAAATGGTTCTTATCTGAGAGCAGGATACCAGTTATGCTCCTTCTGTTAGACAGCATTATTCTGGAGGCTGTACTTATTAGATTGACAAATTGAAGTTTTTCAGTCTTAGCTGCCTGATACTTTGTCTACAGCCCTACATCCACCCATTTTTCTATTTTCTTTTTGTTGTAGAGTAGAGCAGAGGGGGTCTAGAAAAACTGAAGCTGGGGGTACCTAGTTCTGGGTTCACAGCTCAACATTTAGTTCAGCTCTTGATGACTCCGGACCACCCAAATTCCCCTAAATATGACACATACACCCATAAACACAGATTAGATTTCCTTAAAGGGTAATATTTCTTTGACCAGAACATCATGAACTGGTACTTACATAAGCTCTCCTAGCTTCCCAGACTAATACCAATAATCAAGCCCATTTCCCACTGCACAGGGCCCACACTTTTCCCCTCCTCCAATACTCTCACCTCTCTACTGTACAGTAAAGTTGAGATGTCCCAATCAGAATATGCCCATGTTTTCATTGATGCACAACCTCTCTCTGTTACTCCATCATGAACTAGATGTCCAGGTGCTTTAGCAATCCAGTGTAACCTTTCAGCATTCCTGAGCTCAAGAAAAGGCAGCCACCTTCTTCCACCTCATTACAGGAGTCTCAAATACAAGCAATAATTATCCTCTGGAAATGCCCATATTTTTTCCTTGATAAGTATGGGCTATGTGCCATGTTTCTGGATTCCTGAAGCTTGAGGAAGTAGACTGCATCCTTTGGTATTATGATTTAAAGATTAAATGTAAGGGCACTGACTATTGTTAGTCTGTAAAAATGTCCAGAAATCCTTCAGTTTGTTCTTAAGATACATTTTCACATCTGAAAGCTCAATGTTATTTTGCTTTTTTATATCCAATTATACATAAATCAATGTCATTGGTGCCTTATCACATACCTTTTCCATAGTAGATTAATGTGGATTTCTTTTAATAATTGAAAAAGATTTAATTTAATGAATACTTTATTTGCAGTGATAACTTCCTTTATCTATTCTGTAATTAATCCAAACAAGCTCTTTTGTTATAGGTCTATTCTTTTAAATAAGATTCATATGAATTTTGATTTGTGCCCCATCTGCCTCTGGAAGCAATCCACAGACAGATATTTATATTTGGAATCTAGCTTGAGCTGTCTAGTGAATATTTCATGGCACCCACAAGACAACGGCTTCTGGAAGTCATTGGTGTTGGTAGACACTGAGTGGAAGGCTAGGTGAGAGACAGATGAGTAAATGGCAATCGAGAAAGTTCAGAGAAAGTTAAAAAAAAATTGGAAGAAAAATACTTAGCTTCTAGAAGGATCAGTCTGGGACAGTATTAATGGAAATATTATCTTTGCAGAATCTTTTTTATCATATATTCCAGCTGGGTGTTCTCTCATATTTTTGAAGTAATTTTTTTTTCTAAAAATATCATACTTCAGAGGAACGGACAAATGGTACATCTGAGGGTGTGTCTTTCAAAAAGTACTGGCAGAACAGTACATGCTGACAATGCATGAAAACCATGGCTGGATGTCAACCATTTGAAGGGACAATTTTTTCCTACACCTCTAGAAATGAACTACAAGCTAAATAGACCTTGTTCAGACACATGATACTGATAATGCTCTTCTAGCAACATTCAAATAAATTAACACAGAGCAAGAAACTCATCGAGCTTCTTCCAGTTTTCCATGTAATATTCATATTAAACTTGACTGATATTTGCCTCTACAATAACAAAAAAAAAAAAAAAAATTTTTAAATAGACATTTGTTAGCCCTTGCAGCCATGCAGATAGGAGAGTGCAAAGTACTGGATGGCTCTACAAAGGTCAGAAGCTCCCCTTTTTTTGTCTTTATTTTGTAATAGAAGAACTAGAAGGAAATAAAAACGGAAATAACTGTCAGACTGATAAAAGGGAAAATTCCTATATTTGCTGACCTCAGCAAAACTGAGGGGATAAAAAAAAAAACACTGAAAGGATTTAGTCATATGTAAAAATAATAGAAATATCCATTTATTATAAAAATATTTATTATAGAAAGAATAAAAAATAATTTCATTTTACTCATGGGGTGATTTTCTAAAGAAAATCCTTGTTCCTTCATTAGGCCCTTAGCAACTTCCAGCTTGCCTGGGTTACAAACTTCCCTCAAAGCCAAGAGATTGTGAATTTATTTGTAAGTGTTCTAACCTTCAGCGAACACTCCGATGCTGGCTGCTATTGAGCACCCCAAAAGGATACTCATTGCTTTGGAAAAAATATGAAAATCTTTGGAGTGGAGCCTTTGCCATGCTTACTGTGTAGACCTTTATGTCTGAGGCAGATCTGTAATCATCCTTGTCAAAATGTTCACTGGAAAAAAGAAAAAGTGCCTGATTTGCTGCTTGTTTATTGAACATATTTACACATGACCAGGCTCTCATTCTGGATTCTGCAGTAGATGGGATATTGGTAGGTGTTAATGGTGGTTGTTAATAAGCCAACATGCACGAAACATTTTCTTCACTCTTCGGATCCAGAATCACAATTGCCACTACTGTCAGAAATGGTGGGAAGGGGCCTCGATGGGCTAACAGGATTTTCATCTCCATATCGATTTAGTTTTTTACAGCTGGTGAAGACAGCCTGAAAGAAAAATCTGTAGGAGGCTTATTTTGTCACTGACTGTGTTGTGTCTCTTTCTTCCAAAAATTGGAAAACTTCACTTTGCAGCATCTTTCACTAGAAGTAACTTAATGCCAGAGTTTAAACAATATGGAAACATTTTACTGGGATCCTTATTCATATTCTTATCTATGACTCTCGGCTTGCAGTTCCTAGCTACATGGATACTTGCATTTTTCATGTATTACTCAGACTTCATACCTTATGAATATGAACAAGTAACTGGCAAAACATCTCCTAAGACAAAATTCAAATGTTCCCTTAAAGAAAAAAACCCCCTGCATTCCAACTTAAGTATAAAATTTCTTTGTGTACTTCCAATTGACTATTTATTTTACTGTCATATGGATAACAAGTGAAGCAGAAAAGATCCCCCAGCTAGGAAATGTTGACAAAATTTTGGAGGTATTAAAGTATGCTGGAACACACATTATTGTTGTAAGACTGAAAAACTAGTCTATGCCTTCAATCCCAGAGCAGTACGGACTTGTACAGGCTCATACTACACACAAGGATACATAGTATTAATGACACAATGAATGCTTTGTGTTCAGAAACTGGGAAAAGCTGTACCCTTGTTGTTAATCATATCCAGACATCTTCAGTCCCCCCCCAACACCTATGGGCTCTGTGATGTCCAAACTAGGGACCTTGTATGTGCACAGGGAGAATTCCACACCACAGAAACACAGCCTGAGATGTGCAGAAGATTAAGCAGGAAACCTTTTAAGAAAGACAACAGGAAAAGGGAAAGTTAAGGTACATCTTAAATCTTGGTGCTTTCTAAGATTTATGTGTGGATTCATTCATGATTTACAGCTCTTAACTCTCAGTTGTGAAGATCATAATTTTTCTCTGTTGTGTTCAAGGAGGGTAGACAGGATGGCCTGTAGTGAAGAACTTATCATGCTGGGAGTTTAAAGAGCAATTCCCACATTACAGACTGGCAGGAGGGTTAAACAGAGGAGCATCTCACACGTATATCTACCAGGGCACAGCTGTAGGGTAGGTGACAATCTCTACAGCACTGTCAAAAGAGGTGTACCTGTGGCTAGAAGCAAAACGCCAGTGCCACATTAATGTCAGGTAATTCTGGGGCTCTGTTGTACAGAAAGCCCCAGTCTCTCAGCTGATCCCATCCTTCACACAGGTGGTTCTTGCAGAAAGCCCATTGACATGCAAGAAGCCTTTAACACTGTCAACTAAGAGAAATACTCTACTGCCTTACCGAAAATTCAAAGGTCTGGCTGTTGCTAATGGTTATTCAGAGGTTAGGTAACAGAGAGCTACAAGGGCAAAGGCAGGGAGAAGGTCCCTTAGAAACAGAGACTGACAGTGCTGACCATGGACTCTGCTCCACAGTGTGCTGGCCCCCATGCACAGACCTATGCAGGAATGCAATCACAGCTGTGCACTCTCCATTTCTGGGCTTCTCAGGTAGGCTAGGCAAAGAGTACAAATCAAGCTGTAGGCAGAAGATGTCTATTAAAATCTTCCACATGGAAGAATCATAATTGCCTTTTACACACATGAGCAGGGGCTTGGAGAGACGGGTACTTTCTCTCAAGGCTTTCAGTTTAACAAAGGATGTGTCTGGAGGATAGTGAGTAAATGATAAAAACTGAGAAGAGAGAAACATGCACTTCTTGGCTGGGAAGTTATCAAACCTGTAGAGCCTAGGGGCTCTCTTCAGATGCATGAGCAGCTCCTGCTGAAGACAAGGGAAATGGTGTGTCAGTGTCTGTGAACAGAAGTTGATCCTGGCCCCAGGTACTTTAGAAAGAAGTGTTTTCTTGCCTCTTTCTAAAGAGAAGTACTTCATTCCTCTTTCGAAAGCAAAAAGTAAACATCATCAAACATGTTATTACAGACAGCCTTGGTGTGGTCTCCCCACCCTCTAGCTTTCTTCTCCCTATGTCCTGGTTATTTAAAGAGAAAGTTAGATGTAGTACACAACTTTAAAGTAACCTTATATGGCAATTTTGCAGCAACAGTAAAAAGTGATCACTTTCTCTGTCAGACAGCCAAGCAACACTTCTGCAATACTTTTTGCACTGACTTCCAGTCTTACTAACATTTGGTCAAAAAACATGTTTCTGTTGCAGTCCTTCTCTCACTATGATGTCTGCAGCTTACAACAATCTTTTTGAGTGAAAAACAGACAGAAACCATCTCTGATTAAAAAAGGAACAATGACAAAATCCCAGGGATGGAATTCAAGCCAATTTTTGCAGCATGTCAAGGTTAGTTCAGGTCCTGCAGATTCGAAGTAGGCAATATGTGCTCTACATGCTTAGAAGAGAAGCAAGGTGAGTGGGAATGAACTGGCTAGGCCCAAAATGCTCACAAAGGTTCCACTGACACCTTCATGTACTCAGGGGTGGAAATGTGGCCTTCCTCCATTGCCTTGGTGCGGGCATGATGCCATGATGGGGGAAGGAGGGCAGTGACACTACTGTGTGGTAGGAAAGGACCCCAGCACAAACCAAAGCAATTACAGAGGATGCCAATCCATTGAGGGACCCTTACATAAGGGCAAAAGTAGTTTTTTTTACTCAGATGCTTCTCACCTTCATGAAAAGAACATTTTAGTCACAAAACCCTCCTGCCAAGCAGTTGCAATGTTCCTACTTTTGCATGCACCAGAGAAATGAGAGATAGGGGAGCTATACCCCGGACCTTGGTGTGCAGCCCTAAACAGCCAGCTTTTATTCATGGACTTCATTTTCGTCCTGAAGAGAGGTTACTCATCAATTACTGTATACAGTGCACTTCATTGGGAGATTACTGAACACTACCAATGAGGCTATAATAGAAGTCTGTACTGCAACAGGAAAATCCAGCAGTTTGACTTAGCTGATGGATGCGTCATCCGTTCCCAATATCCTGACTGCTATTAGAAATGAAAATGTCTCTTCCTTTAACTGCTTTGGACATCTCATCCGTTCTTCTGGGTGAATGTACCATTAAATGTCAGTCTGTAGACATATCATTTTGGGGAGGGTGAGTAATAAGCTAAATTGTTCCTATCTGAGTGAGACACATAAATCCGAACACAGGCGCATCAATAAATGGCTCAGCAGTCATAAAGACCAAGCAGCTGTAATGCTTCTTGACATTGCAGGGTGCAGTTCTTCCAAAATCTCTGAGGGGGTTAACTGTTCAGGGTTGGAGCATACCTTGGTATGGGATTGTTGGCAGAAGGATTGAAAGTGGCCCTGATTTTCTGAACTAAGTGTTGGTAAAGGGAGGTTGTTTTACTGTGTTTCGCAATAGGCCCTCCCAGACTCTTACACCTTCAAATCCCTGCAGACTGCAGACAGTTTGGGCATTTTTAAGGCAGGAGGTCCTGCCAGAACAGGAAGAAAAAATGAATTAATGGCACAAAGACTTCTTGTCTGACTGCTCTGCACAAGGTGACTGGAGTAGGAAGAACTACAATATTTTTCTCCTTAAACAAGTGATGCAAATGTGAGGAGGGTACACTAGGATTCCTAGGGAATTTTTAATGATATCAGAAGAAATTGTTTAACCTCAAGAGGTTAACATTTAATAACTAGGTTAGAACCTGCTGTTATCAGACTTGTCAGTCTTCTACCACCAAAGAAATATTAAACATCTGTAGAGGCCACCAATTGGGGAGAAAAAAAAGTCATGCCTCAAACACTGGGCAAAGAAAGTATAAGGAAAGCATTTTCAGAAGTATCCTGGGATCATTTAAAACTGAAGGGTTTATAAATGAAAGTTGATACATAAAAATGAATATCTAACGGGATTAAAAATATCTACTGGAAATTTTGTAGGTGATGTGAGGTATGGGTTTAAAAAACTCTTTTTCAGTCTAGTCTAAAGTTATTTACACATCTTGAAGATTTTTGGCCTTAAGCAGCTGACTCCTTGTTCTCATCTAAATTCACTCAAGTCCCTGGGCATCTAAGGGAGGCTTAGTCTTCTATATAACTAAGGTGCCTTAAAAAATTTGCAGTAATTGCTTTTCCTCTGACATGGTTTGAAAGCAAATGGAAATTCACTATACACTGACATTAAACTAACAGAAAGGAAAGCAGCAGCATGCAGGAAAATGGTGTGGTAAGAGTGTTTGCAGGAGTCTCCAGTGTATATACAGAACAGTCACTAGTAGATTAAGGGTTAAAACAGAAACTGGTGTATATAAATCACAGAGCTGGACAAAGAAGCACTTGAAAAACAGACACAAAAATAAAGCTTGCACCACAGCTCAGACCAAATTAAAGCAGACCCGCAGAGCATCTGGTCTGGAGATGGTGTGCTAGCAGCTGAGTGGCAGCATGTCTCACAGCCCGACAGGCAGTCAGGAGCAGATATGTCTCAGGCTGGTTTGGAGGCTCTCCTGCTCAGCCTGTCTAGCTGGGGGATACCTGCTCTGCTTGCAGCCTGCAGTGGGGCTGTGCTGCATGCTTGTGATCTCAGACAAGGCTGCCCACAAACAGGAGGCAGAAGAGGCTGTGACAAAGGCTGCAGGGAGGTGGAGAGACAGCTCTGTGGCAGAAGAACACACAGAGATGTATGGTAGGGGACAGGGTGGCAGCAGAAAAGGAGGTGGGTAACACAGGAAACACAGGGGATAGTGCAGGTGTGTAAAGGGGCAGAAAAGTGAGGTCCAAAGCTGGTATGCAAAGTCTCATCTGCCACTGAGCTGGGCAGCCATGAAGTAAACCAGTGTATTATGGTCAACTGCTTACACACCTCCAGGCTAAAAGAGGATGATGTGTCCACCGTTCACAGAATGCCCAGGCCAAGCTGCACCATGTCCCAAGAGAGGGCAGCAGCTGTTTGGGCAAAATGGTCAACAGCATGGATCAATGAACAAGACCACAGCCAGGGGCCGTGGCAAGGTCAACAGGGTGGTGAACTGCTCAGTGTGTTTGCCAGGAAGGATTCGATCCCCCAAACAATGGAGTCACAGTCAGCCGTGCAGACCTGATCCTTCAGTGCTGAAGGCAGCAGTGAGGGACAACTTCACCACTGAGACCTCTGAGACAGGGACAGGCCAGGCACCCAGCTTCACTCTCCTCAAGCCCATGGAGATGAGACAGCCAGCTAGCCTTTCTCAAACTCACCCCAGATCAACGGGAAGCAAATTGTCATAATTTTCTTGTTTTCCTTTTTTTCAACTACCAAGATTGCTGAAAAGACTTCCATTTTGAAATGTCACAAATGTATAAGAAAGAAAAATGCATTTATTTATTCTTTTTCTCTGTTTCAGAGATCTGACTGTCCTGAATGTCAGTTCTAAAATCCTCAGTGACTTATGAGAAATGGAGCTTGCTCTTCTCTGAGTGCATCATGATACTGAAAGAGGACAAGCTTACTTTATACCATTGGAAAAAAGGGAAAATAAACAGCAACATAAATATAGACTGCATGAACTAATTTGTGAAGTCACTTTATCCAGTGTCTTATCTTTATGCTGGACTTCTGCCATGTGGTCTTGCATTATATCCCTTTCTTCTCACCTTGTAAAGGTTCCAGTCCTGAACAGATCTCCACATGTGTGTGTGAAACATGCAGCAGTTGCTTTGGTCTGTCAGTGTGATTTAAGTTGTAGTCTTCTAATGTTGGGGCTCTGCTGTTGCTAACACTCCCATGCTTAACTACCTCACATAGCAGAGTTTAGCACATGTGCAAGAGTTGGCAAACTGGCTATTTGCTTGAGACACATTATATGAGAGCTATAAATATTTGAAATGTAGCCAAGAACAAGTTTTGAAACTATAAAAGTAACATTGGGGGTGAAATGACAACTTTCATTGTCAAAAGGGCAGTGCTTTATTACAATTTACTGGATTTTTTATTTCCTCCCTAGAAATTAGTGAACTATTGGAAGCAAAATATTGCAGAAAGTTGTCTTTAATGTAGAGTCTACATTTTCCTGGAAACAATAATTGTCTTTGTTTCAGACACTGAAAGAAACTCAGAACACTCAGAGAGTCTTAGCTATACTTGAGCATAATCTGGAAGTATTATGCTTGTGGCTTAAAAGATCATTATTTTTAAATGCTTCTGTTTTAGCCAGCATATAAAAATATCAGGAAAATCAGAATGATCCTGGCAAATCAGTTTTATGATGCCTTCTCCATTAAGGTTACTTATTCAAAATCATGCAGAAATTGATGCAACACAGAACATGCTCCAAGTCATACAACATCTCTGCTTGTCTATACACAACAAATCACATCTTCTGACAAAAAAATATGTAAAGGAGCTCACAAAAGAGATTGTTGGAAGTAATGATTCACAGAAAACAGCATATGCAAATGACAGGATAAGGGCAAACAAAGCATCTAACACTATAGAAAGGGAAGGAAGGAATATTATTGAAAGGAAGAAGCCCGCAACCTAGCTGTAAATGCATGAAAGAAAACAAGAAGATGAGCCAACAGCCAGTGAGTATTTGTTAGAGAGAAACCATACCAAACAAGTCATTCTCTTCAGGAAGATGATGACATGTTTTTCCTTTGTGGTTAGGGAAAACATACACATCATATAATTTAAGTTTAACACATTTTTTTGTGGGGTATCTCCAGAAGACCACATGAACAAGCTGGGGGAGTACAGAATGGATGAACTTATCACAGGGGAGTGAGTAATAAAGATGGTAGGAAAGCTGTATTTGGAGAAAAAACATGAGTGTTTTTTTGGATAAGTTACACTGTGATTGTGGAATTTTAAAAGTGTTTGTCTGTGGTGCAGTGATATTTAATATTTTCATCAATGACTACTAAGGTGGAGATTATTAAAATCTGGAGATGGTGACTGAACAAAGTGGACCTGCTAGTGTGTCAGAAGACAGGATAAATCTGGAATGCCCTAGAAGGGGGATAAAACTGGAATTATAAAAAGAGACTGTAATTCAGTAGGGCCAAGTAGATAGTACATGGAGAGGAATCATCAGCATGAATAAACTCAGGCTCAAATATAACACTATTGGTAACATTTCTACAGAACAGATCTGGGGATCTAAACACTCAACAAAAGTCAGTATTTTCATGCTATTTTGTAAAAGTTCGATGTTGTATCAGAAGGTATAACTAGGAATAAGTGAAATAGACTTTGACCTCTATTCAGAATTCCATAGAGCTTCAGCTAAATGTTAGAACAACTGTACAGTTTTGGGCAGAGCACCTCAAGAAATGTAGGGATGAATAAAAAGGAATGCAGTAGAGTTCATGAAAAAAATATAGAAAAGCACAATCTCTGGCAGCAGATTGAATGAGTTCTGATTGTAGCAGAGAGCAAAGCCATGGCTGACTCTTCAAAGCCCCCAGCAAGGCAGACAGGCAGTGACAGGCTTACATTATGACCAGAAATACTTGGGTTAGCTGTAATTTAGAAAAGTTTTAAAATTGAGAGTATTAAAATGACAGAATAGATTTCCTGGAGATGAGTTTTGCTGAAGGTCTTTAGGGACACGTTAAAAATATGTGTGATGAAGGAAAAAATACCACTGGTCTTTCATTCAGGACAAGAAATGGAATTCTTAAGGGGATATAGAGGCAATGATATTAATTTATTCTCTAAAGTGTTTTTATAAAGCTTATATAAAGAATTGAGTTTGAAACTGTTACTGATGTTTTACTCCTGGAAGAATGTTCAAAATATCCATTCAGGAACTGGATCCTCATTTTACCTGGGACTGTGAAGTGAAATATTCCCTTGTGTATCAAAAACTCCAGACAAAGTCATAGAGTCCGGATGAGCTTGCAAGATCAGGTCGCAACTGGCTCTGCTAATACTTACCATAAACTGCTGTCTTTGTAAGAGCTTTTGTTGGAATTGCATATAAACAGATCTGTTACCTTGCTCAGTCCAAAATTATGACCTTGGCTGAAGTGATGTTTGCTTGAATCCATTACTGGAAAAGTACATTACAAGAAAAATTGCATTCAGCAATGGCTTGAAAGCAGAGAAGGAGCCAATATCAGGATCACTTTCCTATTCTGAAAATTCTGCCCAAAAATGAGAGCTTTCAGTCATACAGCTAAAGTATTGAAACCCAAGAAAAACTGAGACAAGATCAGCAGAGTTGTATCAGGAAGAGTTATTATGGAACAAATTCAGTACCGGACTCGATATATTATGATTTAGTGACATGCCCTCTATACTGAACTATGGCCAGTCCTGAAGGATGAACCCAAACTAAGCACACTCAGCATTTCAATGGTGTGGGCCCAGAAGCTAAGCTAACCTCAAATAATCAAATTTGCAGAGGGGAGATTGGATGGGAAGGGGTGGATCTGACTGCAGGCACTCTCCCCAGAGACTTGGTATAACTCCTCATGGTCAAGGGACTGCTATGACAGATAACTGGACATTTGTGTGTAGGAGATGTGAAGACACTTGCTGAATAATGTATGAAATCATTGTGACTGCTGGCTGAGTGGCATGTGTGAGTAAAACAAAAAAATCTGAAAAACCAAAAGGAAAGGATAATTGCGACAGCAGATATTATGAAGTGAGGTGCTGAGTCACTAAAATTAGAAAGAGAAAAAATTTTTAAATCTCTCTCCCTGATTATGTAGGGCTTTTCCCTTATGGTACAGCCCCCAGTGTATTACCAAAGCTTGTTTAAAATAATTCAGTGGCTTCTCATGCAATGAAACTCTGCTAACTAATAATTTGTATTTCTTTTTTTCCCTGATACTTCTACCCATGATTTTTTCATCCGACTATCTCAGCCCTTGGATGACCTGCATACAAATTCCTTTTCATAAATGAACCTTGCACCTTTCATGAACCCCATACATTGTTATCACATCGGCCTCCCATTTCATTCTGGGCTGGTCAAAGCTTCAATATAATGTTCATTTTTATTTCTGGCAATTTCCTTCCGTAAATCAATCCCTCCAGTGCCTTAAACACATCTGTTATTTTTCTCTGAACATCTTCCAACCTATCAATATCTTTCTGGAATAGAGGAACCTAGGATTATATCCAGTGTTTTAGGAGAATCCTTACTTCAGAAGGACTTTTCATTATTAAGTCCTGTAAGTAATTGCAAAAAATTAAAAAACTACATTCTAGTAACCCTGAGCCATAAGTTGTTGGTGGTCTGTTCTGTATTGTGTGTATAACAAAACTGTGTACCTCACATGGGACATAGCTAGGGAAAAAAGCCCTGCTGCTCAAAGCAAACTGGACCTGCTTCATGGTCCTCTGCAGCCTTTTTGACCTGTGAAAATTATAAACACATTATTGATATTTGCTAGTCCAATTTTTAAATCAGATACTGAATAGTTATGGTGGTGAGATTCACTTCTGTACAGATAACCTGCATGATACCTAAATTTTATTTTGAGACCTGTTTTGAGGTGGGAGATGTTCTGAGAATGGATTGCATGCTTTGCACTGACATGCAGTATGTTTACCCCTATAGTTACAAAAGTTAGTCACCTCTGTGCAAGCAAAGCACAGCATATAATAAAGCAGATTTTTAAATTCAATTTTATGGTTCTTTTCTTCCCTCTTTTGTAGCATGTTTTCAGTGGGGTATGGTTTACATCAGGCACCAGGAAGGAGCAAGACAGGATGTTGAAATGGGAAGAATATAACACAAGCATCCTTTCAGGCCCCTCCTTTTCTATATCACCTTGAACTCATCCTGACCTGGCTCTGAGGCCTGTGTTTGACAGAGTACTTCTGTTTATACTGTTCCTTTGGGTTAGCCAGTCTCATCTACTAGTGATTCTGCCTGAGGTTCTTACTGAACATAGGCAGATACAGAGCATCAGCATACAGGAGTTCTGCCTTTGGGTGCACTGGCCATGCCAAGACTTCAGCTAACACTGATCCCTTCTTTCTCAACCTGACCAAGGATGAAGCAATGCCCTACTTTGCACCCAACTCTAAAAGCAAGTGGCTGATCCTCCAGGAATGCTGCCAGGGTGGTTATGTCCTTGTAGGATTTTACTTTCAAGGAAGCTGTGATCAAGCTACTTTTATACAGCTCCTTTGTATGTTGCTGTTCCTTGCCGACAGTCAAATTTTGAATTCCTGGAAAGAAGGAACTCCACATGCCACCACATGAACATGCACCATCAAGGGGTAATTTAAAATGTGCCTATTCCTTGATCTTCATGTTCTTAACATGCTGCTGCTAATTTTTCCCTTTCTTCCTAGGAACAAGAATCAGGGTAAGGCACAAGCCTGATAACTCTTAAGTGATAAATGGTCCAGTCAAAACCAATGACAATGCCTGAGGATCTGGAGGACTCTTGTGTGGAACTATAAGCACAGACCTTCTGCTGCCTAAGAATCTGTAAAGCAGATTTAGTTGTTTTAAAAAGACAGCTGGACTCTTATCACCTGCTGTGCTTATGTTCTTCCCATCACTGTTGATATAACTTAGATTGGAATCTGAGTTTGCTTTATTTGGTTGTGGTTTTTTTAATACACATCAAAGTCATTCATAATTCCCCAAATTTTCTACACTGAACTGTTTGGTTAAGCAAAGACATTGGTGATGGTGTGAATTATTTATTTATACAGTCTACTTTTAAGTTGGGGCCAACATTAATTTGGCTGGGTCACTGGCATTGTGGATTTAATTGCCATGTAAATATCTACGGCGTCTATGTCTTTAATTAGTATGCTAAATTCTACACAATTTATGAATAAAATATACTCATTTTGACATTTTAAAACAGTTATTTTATTAATGAAGAATTTAACAGCGTTATGCCAATTCCCTTGCCTTTTGTTAATTATATGCCTCTCTTGCATTTTCTGATATGTTAATTTTGTTTGGTATAAATATTTGTCCTCATTAAGAAGAATACATAGTCAATGATGACTCATTTTTTTCCTCCAAACAGATAAATTAAATGGGGCTTCATTTTTTTCATCTTGTTATTCTTACTGATTTGTAAGAATCATCTAGCTCTGTTCCATAAAATCCTGTTCACCCAAGGAATGAATGGCCTAGCTTTCTCTAAGTGGTGTGCATGCCATGTTGAAAAGGATATTGGATAGGATTTAGCTAGCTATGTGTTTTACAAGAGGGATTAAAGAGAGAAGTTTTGCTAAGATACACTGTCCCTTCTGTGAACTTCTGCTGCTAGATTGGTAATTCACACATGATGCGTGCTGAAAGGCCTAAAGTATGCAGATATGGAACAAGGGGCATGAACAGGAGAAGGCTGTGGTGCCAGAGTGCTTCTAGAGCAATGGCAAAACCATAAACTATACGGGAATAGCTATGTTACTCTGAAAAGCAAGTGCTTTTTTAACCCCACATTCCTGGCTAGGGTAACTCTGACTCCCTTTCCCTCTTAAAGAATAGGAAAGGAAACAACAAAATAAAATTGACGTACAGCCATGAGTCTCTTCTGTCATACAGCTTGCTTATTTTTACTTGCACATGAACTGATATTGTGCCAAGACCACCAGGGAGGTACAAGGGATGTACTGATGGGGGAAGGAGAGAGCGGGGGCAACAGGTGTGAAACGTTCAGAGAAGGCAACAGCAAGTCTGCCTCTGCAAAATGAGAGGGATGGGAATGGCAGCTACAAATACTTGTTTTAAGAACCAGCTTCATTTTAAAAACATGATATCCCCTTTTTTTATCATTTATCTATGCAGGTGTTTGACATGAAAGCTGAAAAGGGAGGCTGGGCTGAATGCTGAAGATAAAGCTTGCTGATGAGAAGGAGACAAAATACTGACCCCTGGCATGATTTGGGATAAGAGTTCAAGAAAAGAGACAGGGGATCATAGAATAGAATCATGGAATAATTAAGGTTTGAAAAGACCTCCAAGATCATTGAGTTCTGCCTTTGACTGAACACCATGTTGGCAACAAAACCATGTCACTTTTTCCTCTTTTCCAGTCATTTCTTGAATGCTTCCATGAATGGTGACCCCATCACTTCCCTAGGCAGTCTGTTTCAATGCTTGAAAATCCTTTCAGTGGAAAAATTCTTCCTGAAAGAAAGAAGAAAAATACTTTTGAAAGCAAATTTAAAAGAGATAATAACTATGTAATGATTGACTCAATTGATGTAGCAAAAAGATGAAAAAGAACCATGCACTTGCATAATTTTAACAACCAACAAAAAACCCTGAAATTGTATGACTTTTGAGGTGCTAGGAAACACTGACAGTTGGGTAAGCACTTATAAATAAATATCGCTTAAGTTCCAAATACTACTTTGCAAAGGAGTCAGGATCTTGTTGCATCAGGGGGTAGAAAAGCTGGCATGTGCCTCAGCTCAATGCTGAACAAACAACACCTTAGAGCAGAACCTTTTTTTCATGAGCCAGTCACATAAAAAATCCACATTAATAGTGACAATGAAAAGCAGATGGTCTGAGTTTATTACACTGCTTTGAATAGACTCTATCAAATATTAAGCCAAATTCAGCTGAGGTTACATGATCTTGTACCTCTTGGCCTCATATAGCTGTTATGAAGGATTCGGTACTTCCACCACTCCTTGTCAGTACATGTGAGCTTTCTGTTTAATTATGCCTTTCCTGTTACAGCTTCTAACCTATGCTAGGTCACAGAAAAATGTCAGGAGGAGACAAATCAAAAGAAGCAGTCACAGATGAGGGTCAAAACACAACAGCCACACTGCTAAGGATGCAAACAAGTCTGTGGATGCAAAACTTGACATGATTCCAAGGACACATATGAGAAAAGCCACTGGAGATTAGATCTTCTGGGAGTTAGAGGCCAACAACATCAGGGTCAGGAAATCCCCTGAGGTAAATATATTTGGAGACCTGTACAACACTCAGGGAGTGCTATGCTTACTTGTCCAGAAGCAGGGAAGGGAGGAAGGAGTAACCTGAGTCTGGCTCAGGGAGGCTCGTCTCGGGCCAGAAGGGGTGTGCAGGGCATGTTCTGCAGGAGTCACCAAGCCAACAGCCACCAGCTGTCCTGTGTGCTTCATGGCTGTTGTCTACACAGCGCTTGCAGCAGCTCTGTCACTTGGGTCGGTAAAGATAATGCACCCAGAAAATGGCACCATCTCCCTGGGAGAGGGTGAGTCTCATCCTGATGAAATGGTGTAGTGAAATGGAAATATTTTTGGCTGAAAGAGAGGTATCGCTTCTTGGAATGAGCTGTAAGCTCTAAGATATCTCTGCCTGTGAGCAGTGTGGGTGCCAGTGTGGTTCCAATGGGAATGGGCCAGAGCTGGACTGAAATGTATCCCATAACATGGACTGGGCCTCCCAGGTGTGATGCCTGCCTACCCACAGCAGCAGCTCAGCTTGGCAGGCTGGAATGTGCATTCATCTCAGAGATGAGGACCTCTTAATTCACAGTTGCTCTCAAAGTCTGGAGACTAGGTATCCGTGGTTATGTTTGTGTATGCATTCTCTTCATGCTTCACTGGCACAGCAGCCATTTTAACCTGAGGAACTGCATGTAAATATCACACCTTGGATCACCCTGTAAATCTGAAATTCAACATCCACACAGACTCTGTATTATTGTCCAGGTTATGTGAAATTATTTTCCAGTTCCTACATATTTTTTTTTCTCCCACAGATATGCTGTAAGTAAATAAAAATGCTCAGGTTTGCCTATCTACTGAGGTGACATTATATGTCAAAAGACAGATGGAGAATCTGGGCCTGAATGTGGAGGTAGATCCTGACTGCTGTAAGTCACCTAGAAACATGAACCTCTTCTGACTCCTGAAGACTTTAGCACTTGGATTACTTTCCATTGCAGACAAATTTCACATCATTGGTTGCTTATTTCAGTTGCAGTAAAAATGAGGATTTGAACATAGATTTAAACATAATCCGAGAATAATCCACTGAGCTCCTTGCTGAGCCCTCTCCACCTGTTTAAACTCTTTGAATGTTGCCATTTTTGGACTGTGACAACATTCACATTTTCCCTTCTACTTTCACTGTATATTTTTCTATTATGCTGCTAATTTAGCAGTTTTTGAGGTGCTTGCAGGCTACCTCTGAAATTATTTGATCACATACATTTGTGGAGTGCTTTAATGTCATCTGCTACTTGCTTTTGTAACATGCATTTTAGACAACACTCTGATTTGTTTGAACATTAATTTCTTTTGTGGATGGAAGCCAGCATACTGTTTTCACATCACAGATCTGCACTCAATTGTGTAACATTTGGATCAGGAACATTTAGAAGTAAATATGTTTTCTAAATGTCTTGAGAAAGTTTAACTTAGGCTCTGCTGCAGCATTCACACTTTTCAGGTAACTTATCTCAATGCTCTGAACAGCAGGACGTTGAAGACATCAGCCAGGAGGTGATATGACTAGCTAATCTTGCTTCTTTTCAGTGTTTCTTTTCATCTACTATATTTTATTACATTTGAAAATTAAAACAAATTCTGCCAAGAGCAAATCTGTTTGCATTTTGCCCTTTGTTTGCACTGACATTTATATATTTGCATACGATTGCCATTCCTTCTTCTGCTAAAATCAACTCTGGTTTATTGTGACACTACAGGTTAAGTAAGGGATATCCAACCGCGACTTCAGCACAATAAAGACTGATTGAAGTGCCAGTGATTTCAGCTGTGTTTTGCATTGTACTTACACATGCTCTACTCAATTGAAGCAAAACAATCTCAAGAAACAGAGATGACAGGATAAAGGTCAATAGTCAAAGATGTGAGCTCTTTAGTGAAATTTACTGCAATAGAAAAAATTACTGATTACATCTCTGTGCTTCTCTTTCATTTACTTATTTTTAAATGAAGTGAATGATATCCTGGCACAAAGAAATTTCTTTAAAACATTGCATTCTCTTTCCCAAATATCCCTGCAATTGGTCATGAGACTTGATTTACGAGGACAGAGATGAACCACACACAGGTATATAGAGAAGGATGCTCTAGGAAATTATAAGAACCCACGTTATAGGAAGTCCATTAGCTTTCACTTCCTAAATAATTAAACAGTACACTCATTCACCTTACCTCAAGAAGTGAAAATGGATCTTTTGCAAAGGCCATTCTCTTTTACTGGAGAAAACATGTTGTTTCTCCACACAAAAAGCAGAATACAGTTTGAAATGTGCAGCAGAAATTCTAAAGAACCTGTAGAAATCAATCAAATATCATTTAAAATTCACATTCAAAACTAGATTTTTTCATTACACTGACAGTCAATATTTATGCGAGTCAACATAAAGTTGTTCTCTATAGTTATTTATGGATCAACATCACTCATCAGAGTTTATAATATATTTTTTCAATACAATTTCAATGTTTTCTTTAAAGAAAACAATGTCACTTGAAAATAAAATGTTCACAGAAATAGCTCAGTTTGACTGAGCTGTTGAGGGGTTAGAAAGCCAGTTATCTCAGGGCTCTGCCAAATCACACCAAGCAACATTGCAAAGAAAACTCTTTGTTCCAGGATATTTCACTTCATTTAAAAAATAAATAAATGAAAGAGAAGCACGGAGATGTAATCAGTAATTTTTCCTGTTGCAGTAAATTTCACTAAAAAACTCACATCTTTGACCATTGACCTTTATCCTGTCATCTCTGTTTCTTGAGATTGTTTTGCTTCAATTGAGTAGAGCATGTGTAACTGTACTACAAAACAGAGCTGAAATCAGTGACACTTCAATCAGTCTTTACTCAGCCAAAGCTTTCAGAAACTTTGATTTTTTTGACTTTGTGGAAGGAATTTTGGAAGCCTAGAAAACTGCAGTCATATCTCAGATTCCCAGATCACTTAGCCGCTTCACTTTACTTTGCAGGCTTTTCAGGTTGTTCTTTAATCTTTCAGTATGGCCAAGGTTATAACACAAGTAAAGTGCTGATTATTCATTTTCATTTTCATAATTAACAATTATCAGATGAGATATTTTGTGTTAGCACTTCATCCAGCAGTTGTAAATATTTTGATTTTCATTCCAAAATAAGAACAAACCTTTCACTCTTTCAGAACTTCCTACAAGATTAGTTCAGAATTTTGAGCTGCTATAATCACAGTACTTTAGAATTTCTAAGTTTCTAGTATTTTTTCTGGTAATGTTTGTAAAATATTTGAAATGTCCATATTATGGACATTTATGCTGATTAGCCTGAAAATTCAGACCAAATACACAAAGTTTTATATACTTTTAGGTGTCCAATAAGGAAGCAAAAAGTAGGATGTGATTTTGATGCCTGTACTTTGTAAAAAAATATTAGCAAGCAGTGAATAATCAAAACTAAATTGCACAGAATGATATTTCTTTGAATAAATTATTTAAAATTATTATTATTGTGACTTTCAAAGTATTGTATTAGTGGAGTACGAGATATAAACGACAAAATATTGGGTAATTTCCTGCCTGGGTAACTGATAGAGACTACTAATTTGACCAGCTCTAGGAAAATCAATCAGCTACAAATTCTGATCTTTATGCCCAGGGCTACACATTCTGAGCATTTAAAGACACAAGGCAACTCAGCTTCAGAAAGGTAAACCCCAAGCCCTGAATGCACAGCACTGAGTCAGCCAGATACTTTATGGATGTGTGTCCCTTTCTGAAGTATGAATGACTGCCAGAGCATGTGCACAAAACTAAAGGGGCAATAATTTCCTCTGTTACTGCTAGGAAAATGTTGATGGAAAGGGTATACAGCAAACAACCTTGGTAATGATTAGTTGTAATCAACTGTACAAACATTGGCTCTGTTGGGTGTTCCTGCCCACCTCTTGCTGTCAACTGAGACCAGCAGAGTCCTCCTATAGCACCACCTTGGCTGTTCAACACAATGAGCTGCACAGAGCTCAGAACCAAACGATTCAATGGATCAAACAGTTCCCTGCCAACAATCAAGGTCTCCCCATCCTACCTGCTACCCTGCTTCACCACCACATTACTATGTTTTGTTGTTCTGCTTTGTTTTTCACTGCTTTCCTTGTGACTTAACAGCTGTGAACGAAACTTGAGTACTCAATCCCTACTAAATTTAAGACTGAAAAAAATGTGATGCATAAAAGCATGTTGTCTCTTTTTAGTCATTCCTGGTACATTTATAATAATTTCTTTATTCAAGTGGTTTAATCAAGGCAAATACTGTCTTAAAAGTGCTAGGACTAGGAAAATTTTAAGATGACAATACCTAGGAAGTCTCTGAAGATAAATATAGCTGAATAAATTGTTCTGTCTATAGCTGTTTCTTATCTTTTTCAATTTGTAGCTCTTGCTATAGTGGGGAAAGCCCTGATACTCCACACTGTCTGTTTGGAGACTCCCTAAAATCCCTAGTGATGGAGCTCCAGTTTTGGAAAGTGTTATGCTACCAGCCATCTGAAAATCAGTCTGCTCAAAGGTATTGTTAGACTGACAATACCTGTGACCTCCAAAGCCATTTATCAGTCATGCACACTAATGGTGGCCTACAAACAGTCTTCAGACTGTCCTAATTGCAAATAATTGTGTTGTAAAGACTGAACAAATAAAGAAACCAGGTCATACTAAGTTACAGCTTTGTTTCTGCTCAGAGATGTAGAGGATGAAGAAGTTGTCTATGCATTTACCAATCTATGACCATGAAACATTATCAAGCCTCTTTAAAAATACATTTCAGTACTAGAATATTTTAGTTTTTTATTGGTTTTGTTTTTCTTAAACAGGTGTTTCTGGGGTGGTTTTTTTGGTGGCTTGTTGGGGTTTTTTTGTTTGTTTTGTTTTGGTTTTTTGTTGTTGTTGTTTTTGTTTTGGTTTTGGTTTTGGTTTTGGTTTTTTTTGTTAACAGGGAAAGAAAAGTTTGATAATTAGCAGTCAAGATTTCACAGGTTTCTGGACCAGATTCTGTAATGAAACTCATCTCAATGCTTCATTTAAAGAATTCTGTACTTCCACTGAACACAGTAAGACTGCTCATGTGCATAAAATCAAGCATGTCCTGAAAATAAGCTGAGACAAGGTTTTGCTATCTTACCATATTTTGCTCAAAATAGACACCCAGAGAGATTTGCAGATGTGCACAAGCAGGGTTCAGTGATAATTCTTATAAACCTGTCTCTTCTGATTGAATTCTGGAGGGAAAAAGAGCAAGTAATGTACTCCAGATGAACTAATACACCTAGGTGTCATTAACACACCTTGTTTCCCCTGGAGCAAGATGGAGATGCACAGGTCCTCTGGCATGGGTAAGCAACCCTTACCACTTCTGGCAGAGGGGTGTTCCATTCTGCCACTTGTAGGGCTGAACAAAATGCAGACCCCATCTCTGATGACAGCTGAAGTTGTCACTTTCTAAGCTGCTGTGTCTGCAGCTGCCTGTTGCATCTCAGACTACCCAGGCATGTTATCACATTTTTATTGCACTTTCTCAATCAGAGAAAAACAAACCTGTCTGATAGGCTGAGAAAGCTGAGGGTGTTCAGCCTGGTGAGGAGAAGGTTGTGTGGAGATCTTGTAGCAGCCTTCCAGTGCTTGAAAGGGGCCTGTGAGGAAGATGGAGAGGGACTCTTCATCAAGAACTGTAGCGATAGGGCAAGGAGTAATGGGTTCAAGCTAAAAGAGGGGAAATTTACGTTTATATGGAAGAAATTTTTTACTGTGAGAGTGATGAGGCACCGGAAGTGGTTGCCCAAAAGAGTTGTGGATGTCACATCCCTGGATGTTCAAGGCCAGGTTGGACGGGGCTCTGAGCAACCTGGGATGGTGAAAGATGTCCCAGCCAATGGCTGGGGGTTGGAATGAGATGATCTTTAAGGTCCTTTCCAATTCAAACCATTCTATAATCCCATGATTCTATGAAACTAAAAAATGCAGCCTGTTTTATCTGGATCCCAGAGCAGGACACTTCAAGCACAAAGTCAGCTAGATATCTTCAAACAGCAACCACTGCCACCTTTTTTGTGGCCTCTAAGGGAAACTGGTATGTGGAAAAGCTTTAGAGGGCAATTGTAGGAGGCCGATGAAGAACCACACTTAATATGTGTAAATTTTTCCTTGTAAATGAGTGGGGCAGAGCATTTTCAAGGACCATCCCTTTCCATTTCAACATCACTGCTAAAGAAGGTGATGGAGAACAAATTTTGAGCAAGACCTGCAGACTCCCCTTTTTTGTATAAAAGCATTCTCTAGATAATACATCCAAAGGAAGGCCTGAAAATCCTCTGCTACAGAAATATATTGATAAGAACCAAAAACATGCCACTTAAAAACCAGCCTCAAAATGGGAAAGTAGTTCAAATACCTATGCTTTTAGGTAATAATTACAAGACTCTATTTCTAGTAATAGGGTTATGTAGGCGAGGCAAGTACTGATTGATGGTGCCAGAAGATCACTTTCATAACAATGTACAGACTGCAAATGCTGTGTGGAAAACAGTAATTGTGCCAGTACCCAGTTGGTTACGTGCATACTGATATCTAGGTTGCCCGAGTAACCTCAAGGCTAAGTACAATGCAGAAGGTAATTCATTATCACAACTTCTTCAAATATATTACCTCATTCTCACATGTATTTAGAGACTCAGCACTGAACTGTGCTATCCAAAATGTCTATCAGATCTTGAAACAAGCAACAGGCACTCCTGGAAGCTCTAGGAGAGTCTGAGATCTTAGCAGAGTGGGAATGTGTGTAGTATGCCTCCCTCCACTGCCCTCCCCTTTGTTTCAGTTCTCTTGGGAGCTGGTGGTACCAGGGAGCTCCAGCATTATCTGAGGAGAGGCATCAGTTCTGACAGATGCAAGGACACACTCCATTGGGAGATAAATTTGTATGCAATTGTATTTATTGACTACAGCTCTCAGGTTTCAGGTGGTTTTTTTGCTGGATTGCTTTCATGAAAAAGCTGAGGATTGACTGAGAGCAACACAGTCATGCCCCTTTGGAGATCAGTGAGGAAGGAGAGCTTAAGCCCTGAAGCTGTGAGCTTCTGGAGAAAAAGCTGAGATCTGAACCTCATGCTTGCTTGCAGTTTGCCTGTATTCTGTCCCCATCCCATTAAATCCTGAAGTGATTTTGCAGGCAAGTTCCGCTTCAGTTATACAATCAGTTATACAATCTTGGTAGCTCAAGATTACCCCAGATTTTTACCACACTTGTCCTGAAGAAAAAATGCAATTCCCAAGACCTTCATTGCACAAAGTACAAAGATGCTTACTCCAGTTTTAGGGTATAAACTGATTAGAAATCTCTTAAAATCGAGTGCTTGACCTGAAACAGCCAAACCTGCTTTATACTCTGCTCTCAAAAGCATTCTCCCATCTAATGCCTTCCACTGTAGCATTGCTGTTCACAGCAATCAGTATTCTGGGGCACAGACTCTTTCCTTTCTTAATGCAAAGCCTTACTTACACTTCATTTAGTAGGCTGCATGCTAATGAGAACTGCTTGCAACCTTCACTGTCTGTGAGAAGTCCCAGGGTAGCTCTCCCTAATTCCTGGCTGGTTGGGTGCACTGCACATGGAACCCTTTAATTGGGGAAAAAACTCAAATGATGCCTTCCCAATGTGCAGTTAAACTGAACTGAATTAACACAATGGATGTTTCATTTTTCACATGAAGTTGGCATTCCTCAGGGATCTTTTCTGCTGGTCTTTAACAAAGATTCAGTGTAGTCATCAACTTTGCTGTACTTCAGAATCTGGAGGTTGAAAAGCTGAAGCAGCACATACATGGGTACAGAGCACCCAGAGTTATACACAGCAGCAGTTAGAAGTGTAGCAATGCCATATGGCTCAATGTGGTCTTTTAATTAAGAGATGTGGCTGCTGTTACTTAGATTACAGCATCACTGTGGTGTGACAGGGGAGATCAGAGTTCCCCTGAATTAGTCACAGTATCTCCAAGGATTTAACCTCTGAGGAGATAAAAATGTCCAGTGCCCTCTGCAAGGTGACACAAACCAGCAAGTAAGAGCCAGGAACAGAATCTAACTATTTTCAGGAACCTGTCTGATGTAGCCAAAGGAGTATACTCTGTTTTGTATGTGGTGCTCTGAGCCTTTATACAGAGTACACATTCTTTGACAAAACTTGGTCAGGAATTAGTTAATATTTTTAAAGAAAATTATTGAAATAACTTCCAGAACTTCACCTGTACATATATTTCCTCCTGAGAAATGCTGAAGCTTCAGGCTATGTGGAAGTGAAACATAACTTAGTATGCACTAGGGAGAGAAATCCTGCATTAGGTTCAGCTCCTGTCTCAACTATGTCTGATTATGTTCCCCAGTTTAAGGCTTGTTACTTGATTTGAAAGCCTGTTACGTCTCAGGAAACTTATACATGTAACTTGTAGCTGCTTTCATAGTTTAAAAGCTGTCATTTCACCTTCTGCACAAAGAAATGCTTTTCCTGTCTATGTCAAAGCGATCCACACAGCTCTCCCACAGAGTTTTGAAAGCGTCTTCTGGTACAGCAACACAGCTTTTATTCTGTGAGAGCAATTTGCTCTGCCATTATATTGTCTGCAGGTATGCAGCTGTATTGTTTTACCGTGTTGATCTAGAAAGGAGCTGGAAAGCTCATAAAACTAGAAAGCAATTGGTTTCCAGCTGAGGCTTTACTTCTTCCTAGCCCACTGTGCTCTCCAGGTGAATCCCTGTGGGATTTTGTTAGAGAGGAAAAGGAAAATGCAGTTGTGTCCAGACTGGGGCAAATCCAATATAACTCCAAATCAAGGATTACATCCTTCTCTGTTTCTTACTTGCTCCTTCTTCCTGGCCCACATGGTTTATAAGCACACCTCATCCCGTGTCCACATCAGCTGCCCGCAACTCCCACCAGCAGTCCCACATTTCTTTCAATTTACTGTGCTCTCAGAGATACTTCCAAGACAAATGTGGGCTACTCTTGAAACACGCATGATGAACACCTGCTGGACGGAAAAAACATCACCTGCAGAGGGCACAGAATCGCATAAGTGGTGCCAACTCACAGCTCTGACATCCAAAGTAGTTTTTCTTAGATGTGCCACCAATGGCAATGTCACCTCAGTCTGTACTCAAGGCTTCCCAGTAACATTCGTAAATGGGAAGAAGACCAAGGCCACAGGCTGCAAGAGAAAGAGAGGTGAGGAGGAAACTCCTTACCCAAGAGAAAGTGCAGAGCTGCCCTGCAAACAGAGTTGGCACATCTGCGAGCTGCTCATAGCTTGTAAATACTGAATGAAATGTGTAGAGTTCATGGGGAATTTCTATGGAGTTCCATGCAGTTACAGAGGCATTCTTCCTTAAATCTAAGGGAGTTAATTAGAATAATATGTGTCACTTCGGCATGATGACTGATGATCATGCTGTGGAGGAACGAAAGCTTGCTTGAGAGAAAGTGCCATTATCTACCCAAAGCAAATACAAATGGGGAACTTGGTGTATACATTTTCAGAGATGTAGCAAACATCAGCCACAAAAGAGCATTGATTTGATCCACAATGCTGTGCATGCAGTCAGCTGTTCAGCATGTTGCCCCACTGCTAAGTATGAAGCTAAAAAATAAGTAGGCAGGTCAGTTCCTGCCTCATTAACACAGTGGGAGGGGGAAGGTCTGAAAAATAAGATTGTAAAAACAGCCATGAAAGCTTGTTGGAATCTAAACAATACCAAGACCCAGCTATGATTCCCTTTCTTTGCATTATTTCTTTTTGTCTCTTTCAATGGCTTTATTTTCAGTTGTTCCTAACTGCTGGTGACTTCTGCTTTTCCCAATCTTTAAGAATCCCAAAGCACAGAAACAATTTTCTCATTTACTTGAGCTACAGGAGCTTTTTATTTAATCCTCTTCTGGAAAAGTAGGAATTATCTCAGGGCGATTACGTTTTGTATCACTGTGCAGCTTACCTGTGTGAAAGTGGGTGTGCTGAGGGTTCAGGTGGGGCAGGAGGATGCAGTCAGAGCACTGCCAGCACTCAACCTAAACTATTTTGCTTTTATCATGCTGCAAAGTGATTGTCACCCTTGCAGCCACCATGTTTCTTGGGAGTCATGTCTTAGGAAACATTCTTCAAGGATTTTCATAAAACCACCATCCTTCAGCCCCAAAAAAGTGTGATGAAGTGTGGCTATGTTAAGGTGGGGGTTTTTATTGTTTTATTTGCCTTTCTCTAGTGCATTATTTTTTTAAAAACCTTCAATAACAAAAGCTTTAAACAGAAGGCTAAATATGTGGCAGGAAAGGTAAATTTGATAAAAGAAAAATTTTTGATAAAAGAGAGAAAAAAGAAAATTGTAATGAAAAATGTAAAAGTCTCTGTTTCATTCAGAATTTGAGCAGAATTATTCTCTCCTAGAGATTCATCTATAGCTGCTTGTTATTGTTGGGCTGGGGACAGAATTTAGTATGTGTTGCTTAGATTTTTTGTTTTCTAATTCAAAAGCAAAAGAAAGAATTCTGCTCCTCCTTTATATTCACACCATGATTTCTAAATGAAAAGTACTGTTGGAAGTCAAAGGCTTTTCAGGAGGACACCCCCTTCATACTGCAAACCTTCCATAGCCTGCTATGCTATGGTTAACAATTATACCAAGACAAATGAAACAGCAGGTATCCTGTTGCTTGCCTGGGGATGCATTAAAAAACACACCCTACAAGGTCTTGTAAAAAATCTACTTGCAAAGTTCAGGTCCAACCATGGAAAGCAGACCTGGGTTAAAAGATAGAGGTAGTCTGGTCTCACTCAAATAGTCCCTTAAAAATCTATGGAAATTCTCCTGAAGGGATGTTGACTGGTCTGACAGGCCTGCTTGATATAGCTTGAGCAAGTTTCCTCCCAACTGTTTCCAAATGAACTTTCTGAAAAAAGGTTGCAATTTCTCAATAATGTTTCAACTTGAACTAAAGTTTTGCTTGGACCAAACCCAATTCATGTTTTTTGAGGGCACCACCTATAAAGTCATCTTTGTGCCACATGATGTTGGCAAGGGGCTGAGGGCCACTAAGGGACTGAAAGGTCAAAAGAGGTTCTGTATATATCTATGTATATCAGAGTATGAAAAAAGAAAGACATTATTAGGTTTCACTCCACTCATCTTAAAAGGAAGGGCAGGCTTTTAATTCTATTTTAATTTATTAACAAAATTTTGTTGATAGCTGAAAGAGTGTAGTGTTTGGGCTTTGAAGCTGTGGTGCATACAGCTCCATGAAATTAATGCTATTAAAGACACCTAAACTTCTCTACAGGCAGAATACTGTAAACAGTTCTGCAAAGTTCCCCACAAAGACCTAGAGGGTGTCTCACAAACCACCCTGAAGATAAAAGAGCAGTTGTGTCTTTCTTGTACGTGCCTGGGAGGCTCAGCTGCACCACCACCCATCAAGGAGCCGGTTGTGCTGATACTGCTTTTTGTGTGCACAGGGTGGGGACCTTGACACCCACCCAAAGACAAACTGCTCTACCCAGCCCCGGAGTCCTGCCCCACTTGTGCCCTGCCTGGCCATTCCCTCCCTCTGGGGCAATGCTGACAGCTGGATTTGCTGCCCTCCTTGCCGACATGTCCGTGTGGGACATTTGCTTCCCCCCAGCACGATGGCAGCCCACCACAAGGCTTACAGCATGCGGTGAGGTAAAAATAGCATTCCAGGAGGTGAACACAGCAAAGCCTCAGCCTTCCTGTGCTGTAGCCTCTTTTGATTATTCACTTTCCTCTCCTATATAGTTATAATGACAGCCTGTCACATGCCTTTTTTTTTTTGTTTGGTTTTGGTAGCGAGAGGTTTAAAGAAAGGTTTTTCACTATAGTTTCAGGTGAGAAAAAAATGCCATTTTTTCTCAATACTTTAATCACAACAAGCAGAATGATTCTGTAACAATTTCAAATCCAACTGTGATTAAAACTGATGAAATGGTACAGATGATGCTTTTTTTTTAAAAAAAAAAGATGAGCCCATTCTTTACCAAGGAAGGTGGAAACAGCTCAAAAAATTTCCTAAGAAAGGATGCTTCCCTCCTTTAAAAAGTCTTCATTTGCACCAGGGAATATAAAACTCATTTCAGACAAGCACTGCCCTTCAACAGATGACCCTCTGAGGGGCTGGTACAGCACTGAGTGTAACAAGGTGTGCTTTTCAGTTAGGAACTTCAGATGCTTATTGAAACTGTTAATAAACCCACTAATACCAATTTTGGCAATTTTCAGTCACCACCCAATTTCACACATGGTGTCCTAAATGGTATGGCAAATAATGTAATCTTATAAAACTTTTATCTCCAGTAATCAGTAATCCCAAGTTTTTGTAAGTGGGACCTGTCCAAGGGATCTGAAAGACTCTCTCATCAGGGGTCTGAAAGGCTTTCTCCTCTCACCAAGGAAAAGAATTGCAGCTGTTTGTGTAAATCAGGGGTGTTTGGTTGAATAAAAGCGCCACGTGTAATTTACCTGTATGCTGAATATGAGACATTGTTAAGGCCTGAAAATTAACACGAGTAAATTGCTTTTACCTAAATTAATTCCCAGCTACACTAAGAGGTTAAATAATTTAACAAGGTCCTAAGACTGCATGACAGCTTTAATTTAGTGGGTAAGTTTCCCTCTGTGCTGAAATAGTTTCGAGGTCAGTTGTATTAAACAAATGCTAGCCTAAAGACAGACTTAAGCTGTGCAAATAGTTCCCTGAACTGAGAAGCACGTAACCAGCAGATAACTCAGTTATACTTAAACTTTTTGTAGATGTTATTTCTTTCATCTTCTGGGCTTTGGAAATTAAACTCCTCACTGTAGCAATCACAATGACATATGTGCAGCCCCCATTAGGAGAAAATATTTTCTGAGCTGGGATCTGAGATTGAACTTGCATAAATCAGGGCTTAGACATTTTTTATCGCCTGCTAATACACGTGCAAGAACACTGTTTTTTAGATTTTGTTCCCTCCCTTTCTTCAGAATATATTATTTCTAAGGGAAAGTTGAATTAAGTTTCTTGTCTTTGGCTTTTCTGTTTTCCCTTCAGCTCTATATTTTCATACCTTGCCAGCTAATCTCACTTTCCTTGTGAATAGCATACCCTACCATTTAGGTAAAAATGATTTTCAGAAAAAATATGTCCTATGAGATGTTATGACATTTTGTGAAACAACATAATGCAATGTGACTGATGCAGATGGATATGCCCCATAAAGCCGAGAGTTAGTTTCCCCCCCCCAAAATCACTTCATAAAGCAGTTTTGTTTAAAATATCACATTGAAATCCTATTTAAATTCCTTCAAATAGATAGAAAATTTATTTCAACTTCTATATAAAAGGGTTTTTACCTGAATGCTTAGAGGTGTTCTACATTCAATGCTTTTTACAACTCAGTTTGAAGAGGAAAAAAATATACAATATATAAGAAAGAACCTAGCTAATGTTTCTTTCCTTACACCCATCTCTGAAGGAAGAGAAATGCTTTAGTGGGATCAATAGTCATAAATCATTACAAGTTATTTGAGGTTTTATTTAATCTACGTTATAATGTCCATGCCATCTGCTGTACATATTGAGCTTATTACACTAATTCATTTTGCAAGCGCCAACCTCTGAGTGAGAGGTGTCAGAGGGCAATTGATTAAGGGATATTTGTTCTGTTACAGCTTTTTCTTTAATTTCTCTCCATAAGGGTTTCAGGTTGAGCAAGTGAGCTGACATGATAATGGGGCCTCAGGTCTGGAGATAAATGGGACATGTTACTTTGTGCATTCGTTAATATCAGAACATCTTTTAACCTGGTGGTGCTGGGAGGGGCAGTGTGTGTCAGCTGTGGGTTAGTACAAGGCTAAACACATGAGGCTGTTTCTCTTCTTAAAAGCTGAAAGAGAATGGATGTTAGACGTAAAAATGATGGCTCAATCTAGGAATCTACCTTCCATTCCCTCTTATTATTTCTAGTTAAATGGATTTTGTGTGATAGCATAGGACAATGAGGAAAAGAGGAACCAAGAAAATCTTGAAAGGCCCTGCATTACAGCATGAGATATCAATTCTGTGGTGAGCGAGTATTCACACTGTGTGGATTATGTGTATCTCTACCACTAAGTAAGAGTTTGGTTCTAAATCTTGTAGCCCTAAAGTGGATGTCCTCAAATTTTTGTTTTCCATGCTTGCAATATACCAACATTAAGATACAAGGATTATCCATCACATTGTTTCCACCAGTTCATCTCCACAGTGTCAAGAAGAATTGAACAGATATATCATCAATATTAGACTTGCTTTGTTACCTTAGAGCAATTAGTCCAAGTATGAGAGTAGTCTCAATATTTACAAACTAATGCAAAATTTACAACTGCAACTTGAGCTTCATCAATATTTTGATCTATTTATAATGAATTTATCCATCATGTCTGGGGTCCTGACACTATACATACAGCTGAGTAACATTTACACACTTGAGCAGTTCCACTGAATTCCATGGAAAACCATGAAAAATCTTATTTAGTGGATACTGGTGCTGTATCCTTTAAATGCAGACAGCATGCATGAATATGTCAGTCTGAGATCCTCTCTAAAGGTCAGGACAGCATTTTAGCACAAGCTTCCTCATCCTCACCAAAATGGGCAACACAATGCAGCTGAGTTCCATCACTTTGAGCTGTGGCACTGCATTTTCTGCATGTGTTTTTGAAGGTTTGGATCTCTGCCACATGCTATTAGCATCATTCATGTACATCTTACATCTAGCTTGTGGCCCCTTTAAGTTCCAGCTATTGCAGGCTTCAAATGCAAGCCTAGTCACTGTCAAATTGCACTCTGTGTGTTCTCTCTCGTTGTTTCCATTGTGCCAGCAAAGTGCCCAGACTGCCATATTTCATTGTGAGAAAGACTGAACATTTCCATTTATTTTGATAAAAAAGTCCTTGGACAGTCTTGATTTTATGTAAAGTTTTATTTTAGCCAATGACCACTTTGAACACCAATTGTGTTGATTCTCAAGCACATTACACTGAAGTAAAAAGGCACACCCTGAAAAGTCTGTGTTAAGTTTACTATCAGTGGTACCTCCCAGCTACTTACAGAATCATCTGGCTGAGACCTTTACTGTTATAACACTTCCAAACACCTTGAAGCTGCAATGACTGTGTTCTGCTTTTCTTAATGAAGAAAATGCAACATGACACCACCCAGCCTGGTTGTGCATCTCATTTCCTCAGTTCACAGGCTCCTGTTTTCCCTGTTATTAAGCACTTTACAGCTCCAGTGCTAATTGCACAAATCGATTCATTTACAGCAGCACAACAGAAAGCAGGGCGGCAGTGGAGACAGAGAGATTGCAGTAAGGCTTTGCAACTGGTGTACTGATGGATGCTGAATAGAAGTGCCAGCTGTGTCTTGTAAAAAGATGAGACAGAAAAAGAAAATCCCAACAAGGACTTTGTGAGTTCAGCTACATTTTGGGGTCTGCAGCGAAGAAAACAGCTGAAAGGATTACTGAGAGCTTCCCACCTACTAGGTCATGCCACTGCCCTGTGTAGAGATATGGGATGCTGTTATTGCTACTGCAGTTTGTACAATGAAGGATTTACTGCTGCATTAAGAACAAAAAACTTTCTTCCCTGTCTTTGACAGAGCCTCAGTATACCTTTCTGTACCCATTTCTTTCCAGTGAGCTTTCTCTGCAGCTTACTAAACTTGCAACTGAATCAGCAGTACTACGAGCACAGCTGAGTCAGGAGTCTTGACTGCTGGGTAACTCTTCTGCTGGAGAGTAAACAAACTCCTTTGTAAAACTCAGTCTCAGGAGAGTTCTTCTCCAATTGGCCCAAACTATGAAACATAACCTTTCCTTGCAACACAGAGAGAAAAATTTTTGCTCTAATCTCCCCTTCAGCAATTTAATATATTCTTACAGGGACAGGGAAAGCCACTGTCTACCAGCTGGATCTATCTTCAGGGTTTGCGGGACCTATGCAGAGATGATGAATGCAGGGCACATGGGGGACAAACCATTTCCTTTCTTGCAGTCTCCACAAATGAGGTCCCACAAAGAGTTTAAAGCCATCTTCCTCTGGTTGGAACTAGAGATCGGTGCAACTTTGTCACCATCATGTTCCCTGCCACTTGTGGAGCTGCCAGCTGCAGGCCCTTGTCTCTTGTGTAGCCTCCTGGACAGACCTATAATGCTTATCTTGACTGACACAGATAAATCTTTCTCAGTATCTAAAACTCTGATCAAAAGCTCCATCCCATTGGTCAGCTCCTAGAGATAAAGAGGATTGTGTAGGACAGAGGCAAATATTCCAAAGTCTCAGCCCAGGGGTTTCAGTAATTTAATAAGAACAAATAAAGCATAGAAAAAATGATTATCAGCAGCATTTTCGCAGATTAGCACCTCACATATTGAAAGAATTACAGAGTCCAAATGTTGCAGCATGAACATCTTGCTTGTCTATGAGCATGGGCGATACTGTAAACCACGTAGGAGTTAGATTTTAGATGGCTGGGATGCACAGTTAGCTTAAAGAGCCACGCTCATTATTTTTAGACACGGCTGATTAATTTGCTTTACCAAGACTGAAATGTAACATAATGTATATAATGCAATTAGAAAGCTGTGTCTCTATTAATGCTGTGGGCAAAATGCAGAGATAAGCTTCTGAGAAGCAGTAGGAGTCTAATAATTATTTACACCTTTACCCTGTGCTGGGAATTTGTGGACTATAACCTCGAAGTTTGAACATTTGAGATGCTTGTGCTCTAATCATTGCATAATTGATTTTCCCTCAAATTCCACACCTGAAAGTGTCTTGCTCAGTTTACATGACAGCCTAGAGTAGAACAAGACATGGCTATATACTGAGGAGCTCAAAGAAGAGGACAAAAAACACGGCAATTGGGTGCCACAGCTGGAAAGAAGATGAAAATTACATTTTCTTCCATATGAGTTTATCTTCTCCCAGAGGAATGGCATGCAAGGCATCCAAGAAGTGCAACACAAAGGAAGCTGTTTCTGCTCTGGGTTCATCCAAAGCGTGATAATTATATCCTGTGTAGCTCAGAGAATCATTCTTTCCCATTTAGCACCCCTCTATCAAGACCACAAGGTTAACTTCTCATCTTCGCTATGGGCTCTAGCAACAGACACAACAAATATTTATTTTTCTGCAGACTAGTAGCTAGATGTTGTCAGTTCCACACTAGGGTTAAAATTTAGGCCCAGTTCTAGTCCTGTGCATTGCGTAGAAAAAGTCATGTTAAAAAATACAACAACAAAAATATCCAACCCAACCCTCCCAAAAAGCCACCCCAACAAAAAAACCCCTCCAGACGGAGCTTGTTCATAGTTCTCTTTAATAAATTGCACGAGTCTTGTTTTCTTTCTTTGGAAGTTAATTCTCCTTGTTTGTTACTCATTCACCAAGGGGCAAGCAAGAAGAAACCATATTGGGAGGTGGGGTGTCGAAGCGTGTCAGCTTGCCAATGGATATGTTAAACAGGAGCTAAGAGTATAAGGGTTAGAAAATATCAGATTTGGAAAACACCCTACAGACAAATGAAGTAAATCAGCTGAAGAGTCTTAACTATTGTCTAATTACAGTAGCTATTTATAGAATTGAATATAAGGCTTTCTTTCCATGCTTAGCAAATTACAACTAATGGGTTTCTAAAACTTAGGCTCTATTTTATTTTTTGGAACAGTCCTGGAGAACTGATTAGTGTGTGCTTACACAGAAATGCATAAAATAATCTCATTACAGTAATGCAATGTGCTGTGACTGAGGGGTGATTTCTGCCCAGACCGTGTCCTGTGTTTCATTGTAAGTGATCATTTAATAAACAAACAGGAAATAGTGCAAACAAGCAGCAGTGGAGCAGGCACTCATTCATCTGCTAAAAACTTATAAATGGCATGTGAGCACCCTTATTCTAGAGGGATTTTCTAAAGGAGAAATAGAGCCCCTCAGTCTCCACGATCCATTCTATGCTTGGCTCCCTTCTGTACTAAACCCCAGAAATATCTGGTATCATGATAAAGTTTTCAATAATTGACACAGATGTGTTTGCGTCCTGCGCAATTTCAGTTAATGGAGAGCTCCAGGGAGCCAAGACTTTGCTTGTTGTGTATTCATTTATTATTCATTTAAAGAACATGGCCATTTGCCAGTAGGAACTGAAATGAAATCACCACCTTCACGCAGGCAATCCAACAACCCTCTAGTCGCAGTGACATTCAGTTACTAATGGGTTAGTTCAGTTTTAATCCGCTGCCTAGAGATGAATAACATTAATTATTGTAATTGGTAGTGACAGTAATGGGTGCAACATTTCCAGGGCTAATTTACTCTACTTTTGTATCATGCTAATATGGCTATTCTGCTTCAGTACCCAAGATAACTAAAACCAGTTCAAATGTCTGTCCACTGTACAATGTGGTGTACATCCTGCATGTCCCGAGACTTGCAATGTATGGAGTGGCATAGAGCTGCTGTGCTTAGGCAATCGATGAGACAAAGTGGTACTGCAGCATCATGAAATATTCCATGTGAACCCACCACACATCAGCAGGAAATGTTCAGTTTGGCAGCTGAGCCAGGAAAAAAATATTGGTTTGATTAAATAATAATAAAATAAAATTGAATAAAAAATAGTAAATAATACCCATTTACAACAGGTGAAAATAGGGACCAAATTAAAGTAGGTAATTTTATTATTATTTTGCACTTTACAGATTCAAAGCAATGATTTGACCCGAGGTTTCTTACCTCTCAAGTAAGTCTCTCTCTCAGCTGTTAAGTTATTAGTGCACACTGAAGCTGGCCTCCCTCAGGCTGGTTTGCTCAAACTGCTCCACTTTGAATAGCATACTTATATATTTGGTGAGGGAGCACAAGCGATTCTGCAGCTGCTGGTCAGAATGCTAAAACATCAGGAACCCAGTTGTTTATCCAAACACCAACAGGACTAACACCAACAGGAAGGACTGAGAACAGCTCTCCTTCCCCAGCCTTTTGAACAGGGTGCAAATCTAAGCCTTGGGACATGTTACTGGAAAAAGAGGCGCTGAGGTGTTAAGATGCCCTCAGACAGAGAGGGACTTAATCTGTACCTATATCCTACAAGGTAAACGTCCTAAACAGAGTTACTGAATAAAACTGGGACTTGATAACTTTAAGAAAGTGCTGAATTCTGAACTAATTTTGGTTATCTTTTGCTGATAGTTGAAAATTTGAAACACAGTTGAGACCAAATTTGTGTCTCCTTGAAAGCATTCAGAAAAAAAACTAACACATAAAAAAAAATCTAACTAAATGTATGGACACACATATATGTACACATAAGCAATTACAAACTTGCGGTTATGAGCAGCAAAGGCTATCAAAGAAGCAAAACAGAGGAAAGAAAATCCCAGCTATTTTGCCCAAGTACTATATGCCATCTCAAATATTAGAAGATGCTTCCATACACAAAAATTGGATTTAAGTCTGTACTCATGAAGTACATCAAATTAGATTATGTTTTCATATACTGACTGGAAAGAAAAAATGCAAGGTCATGAAAAAACCAATCAAAAATAATCCAAAAGTATTTTTATAGTTAGTCTGAATGCTTCCAAAAAGGCTTTTATGAAAACAAATCAGCAGCAGAATTACATCGAATTCTTCATCAGTTTTTCAAACTTCTGACTTTTTTCACTCTTATTTTTTACTTCAATTTGAAGAAAATTGATACTATTTTAAAAGGCATACTATTTGAAAATATATATACACTCATTCACAGGGTAAGTTGAATTTCTGACTTACAGAGAATATATAAAAGACAGCTCCTACCCAAACAGTTTGGACAGTTCCTACCCAAACCAAGCATGGCTGACCAAGCATGGACACCTGAAGACTATGGTCATTCCCAGTGAAAGACAGCAGTGCATGGGAAAGGACTGAGTAGACAAAGGGGTAAAGCTGGGTGGTAGATCCCTCCACCTGCTGATGACTCAGAAGGGGCAGGCAGAGGGTGGAAAGTGATGATTTGGGTTACCAGGTCCAGGTCACAGCTGGCACATGTTTCTGTGCCATGTCAGTACGTTGTCTCCAAAGGATTTCAGCTCCAACTTTTCCCTTCTGGCTCCTCCAGAGTGTCCCTCTTCCACTACTCAGAAAATTTGTTTTATTACACAGCCAAAAATTATTCATTGCCTGTTTAGACTGATTTGTTCCTGTGCCAGCATTGTCCTTTGGCTTAAATTGCTCTCCTCCCACCCTGGTGTTTACCCTCGTAATGTATTTATAGATAGCAATCAGATCCCATCTCAGCTTTCATTTTGCTAGTCTACAGAGTCCAAGCTTTTCCCAGTTTGCTCTCATATGACAGGCACTCTATTCCCCCTGTTCTTCTCACAGTCTTCCTCCCCACCTGTTCCTGTATTGGTTGCTGTCTCATGGTACAAAGAGACACCCATTTGATGACTGAGGTCCCCCCTCCTTCAGGTGCTGCTCTTACAAGAGGTAGGGATGAAGGTCCTTATCTCACGGAGTGCTGCGGGTCCTTGCTGGCTGGGAGAAGGGTGCAGTCCAAGGAGCTGGGCCCAGCAGGTTCAGGTGCTGTTACCTGTCCCAGTCCTGCTGCCCACTGACCCACTCTTGTGTGTCTGTGGGTTAGCCTGCAGCTGCACTTCATGGGATGCACATTATGGGATGTGCTGGGGACATCCATCACAGGATAAAAAGACATCCACTACATCAGGCCTGGAGCAATGAGATGTATGCTCCTCGGGAATAACTAAATTAAAAGGATGCATTAATAGGGCCACTGTTCACATTTTCTGACAACATATTTCCTCTGTACTATTTATAAATCTTACATGAAAAATTATTTTTCAGATTCTCATCTGGCATACATTGATGAAGCTTCATTAACTACAATGAAGCCTATCACTGCACCAGCCAATAAGTGGACTATTTATTAATTAAGTTGTAGAACATGCTTTTGAAGAGGACATTTTTCCCCTCTACATAATCCATCCAACCATATTTCTTCCTTCACTTTCTAATGGAAAAAATATACTTTTCAGGTTGTTGCCAAAACCTTCATGATTCACTATATTGAAATAAATCTAACTTTCTGGAATTTATAGGCAGGGACGCTAAGCTGAGTCTGATTAATCTAAGATTTGAAGGGCTGCAGCCCAGCTATAACTTTCAGTAAGGAGCTGTAATTATAGGTTAAGTATGGCAAATCCAGACTGCTCAACATTGCTATATTGATTCTTTTAAACCATTAAATATGGAAGTTCAAATTCATGCACAAAGGCAACATTTTTGAAATCCCAGCAATTTAGGAGGATTATGTTTCCAAATGTGGTGTGGATGGGAGAACACTTGTCTAACTAATGGCTTCTTTCTGCTGGAGAAACTCAAGAACGGGATGCACAACCAGGACTTTTATTTTTTTTTAAGAGGAATAATGTTTTTTTGAACTTCCTCCACTGTTTTTTTAGTCATATTCTGACAAAAGCAGAGAATTATGAGGGGAAGATAGGGTAAAAAAATCTCTCACCACAGCCATGAACCCAGTGATGTTCCCAGCTGCCATTCTGCTCAACATTATGATTGCAGTGTCAAAAAATCAAGGACTCAAGGACTCAAAAAATCACTTCAATAATTCTCCTTTCTATGCTTCTCCAGGAGCAGAGAACCTCTCCCTCTTACCATGGAAGCTAAGTAACAGATAGTAGAGGGACTGTGATTAGCTAGGGTCCCAGTCACATTGGAGTACGTCATATAAAAACATGTTATTGGTAAGACCTAGAACTGTTGCTCCTCAAGCAAAATTAGAGCTCCCTCAGGATGCTTTCATCTGCTTTGGCTACTCCCTTCTGTCCCCTCTCACTCTGACAGGACCATGGCTTGCATCAGCTGTACGTGACCTCCCATCCTGGGGAGGGGAATGGCACAGTTTTGAGTTTTCTACCTTAAGGTATAAGGGGAGGCATGTTGGGGAAAGGGGGGCTGTTTTCAGTACCCATCTGAGCAAAAATGTGACAAAAAATGCAACAGGGAACTGGAACAAAGGAGCTGATTTTAGCTTTTTTTTTTTTTTCCTTCTTTAATTCAGTGACAATTTTGATATTTGTTTAAAAAGATTCTCTAAGATCAGGGTTGTTGTGTCTTTGTGCCTGTAATTGTATTAAAAGTGCCATGCAGCCTTTTCTATAAGACAGAATACTGGTATTATGTGTCATCTGTGCAAAACACTTATGAGATCTGGTCCATAATTACAGCTTTCTAACATCACAGGAGAACATTTCTCAGACCTACTAATTGTGTTGCCCTTTATGGTCCATCTTATTGATTAAACATCTGTTAGTGTTTTGTCGAAATGAGAATTCACTTGCGATGCAATGTGTCTGGTATATTAAATTCTGTTTAAGTCAGCCCTAACTACAAGTTTGAGATACATGTATTGTATCTCCTCAATTGTATCTTAGTATTTTTTGCCTCTGTTTTTCGTTTGTACTGTTTGCTGTAGAGCAGGAAAATGTTCTAATATTTTCTTTACAGCAAAGTCAAATTATATTCCCTTAATTCTTTTGCCACGCTTGAACCATTTCAGGTGGACAAATGCTTGGGAACATTGCAAAATAATAACTTAATACAGACCACTACCTTTTTGTCCTATGTCACAATCCAATTACACAGTAAATTTTATCTTTTGTGGCAGTGCCAGGGAAACTGATGTATGAATTGAGTAAGGGAAAGGAAAAAATAAACAACGCACGCACGTGCACGCACACATACACACAAAAAGAGTTTTTAATTAGACATTCTTAATTGTGAAGAATTTTCTTTTCAAGGAGCAAAATAAAGGGAATTTTGAACAAGATCCCTCTGCTCCTACTCTTCATAATTCAAATTAAAATACAAAAAAAAAAAAGTTAGTATGCTGGTAACCTCTGGGAAATTAAAAGAGCAGCTCTTGCAAAGGGATTGCAGAGAAGCAATGCAGAGTCCTTCTCTCTTTCCATTCCATGTGCTTGCTAAAATACTAGGACTTCTTTACAAAAGAAATCCAAAATCTGACACAAATTGAGAGGAGACAGTCTGCTTCACTGCTGTCCAATGTAATTTCAAATTGACTTATCTTTTCTTTATCTCATTTGCTGACTGATAAAATCTTGACAGTATTAAAAAATAATCCAAGTCCTATTGCATGGATTGTTTTCCTTCTGCATGTTTTACATATATTGATTGGAGAAATGAAAAAATGCTAATACCCATATGTTCTCACATCAAGCAAATGCGGACCACTTATTTTCCCAAATCACATTATGTCTGGAAGATTTTGCAAAGATCTGTGAGCTGAGCTTGTATTCAGTTTCAAGATGAAATGAACTGACCCAACAAAGAAGGAAAATTAATTTACTTCCACCCATATTTTATCCTTTTGACATTTACTTTCAGTACCCCTCCTTCCATCATCTCCTTCAGTCTGACAGTTCCAGTATCAACACTGAAATGCTGCCTAGTACGAAAAATGCCCCCTTCACTTGTCTTTGATCCAGACCTGGGTGAAGTCAAAGAGAGTCCTTCTGCTGAATTAAGGAGGTTTGGCCAGGTCCTTTGCCATTTATGTAGGAGAATGGAAACCCTACTGCAGTGTTTTAGAGTCTGACTTGGAGGGTAAAAACAGTCTCATCAGCTTCAGACAGAAACCCCACTTGGATCAAAGAACAAAAATGATCAGGATCTTGAAGCTTTATCTAAACCTAGGCTCAAGAAAACTGCTGGGAACATGTGAACTACTGTTACTGACTGCCAAAACGCAAAATGAGCAAGCCAAGGGAAGACAATGAGAATAACAACAACAACAACAGCCACTCTTGGATTCCCATAACCAACATAATTAAAAAAGAAATGATAGAAAAATTAAGCTACCAGAGCCTGAGACTATCTGAAAACCAAAGTCTTCTTAGACATGATACTGTTAACAGTATTTTTTATTCTCAAAAAATAGAGAAAACTAACTCTTCTAATAACACCTATGCCTTTATACCTTTGCAAGGGTCTGAAAATACTTATTCTTGCCATAACTTTATTACACAAAAAAGTATAGGAGCAGCAAACCTGCTCTACAAGTGTTGTTTTGACTCAATGGAGAGTAGATAGCACATTAATATCAATACAGGAAGCTTCAGCTTTCTTCTGCTGCAAAGCTTTAATCTCACAGTCACTAAATCAATGATTAAACATCAACTGATTTCAGATTTTCTCAGGGTCAGAGACATGTAGAGACATTTCTACATCTAAAGCTTAAATCAGACACCTAAATATCTTTAAAATAATGTTCTGCAAATGTCTCAAGCCCACTCTATGAAGATCATCTCCTCAAGACAAGAAAGAAATTCTGTCTCAACCAAACTGATGACCATACTTCCATCAGTGAGAATTTCATCCAAGGCTATTGATCACCACCTTCTTCACTTGAGAGTGCCACCTTGGTGTTTCTCAGAGGTTTCTCTTGCTATTCAGATTTGTGAAGACTCTCACTTCTGCCTTGCTTTGCTTTCAAACAGTACAACCCCCTGAGGCAAAAAAAATATGGTCTTTTAATTATCTTTTTCACTGGGTGCCTGATATTGCATCCAGTGAAGACTGAGTGTAGAGGGATTTCTTCAGGGGCAGATCCTGGCTCCATGCTCAGGAAACAGTCAGGGGCAGCTCCCTGTAGCTTCTGCTATGTTGTTGATCCCTGCTTTATGCAATAATACATCTAGACACTGCTCTGGGCAATGATAATCTGTAGAAATCTAAGAGAATGTTTCCAAATAGTTGGGGAAAATAACCCAACCACACATATATGCATATATATATATATATACACACACACACACATGCATACACATACCATCACATGATCAGCACCAGGTAGAAAAGCATGAAAATATATAAGTGTAAACTCTTTTGAATCAATTGAATTATTTTATAAAAACACTAACTTATTATTCTAGTAAACAGATTTTTTTTTTCTATTTGAATCTGTGTTCTTTATTACAGACAGTGTAAGAATTAGGAAGAATCTGATTTTAATATGGAGTCAGTTCTAATTCCAAAAATGAGGAATAGCAAGAAGGATGCGTGAGCATTTCATATGGGTTGTGAAGTGCTCTAGCATAGAGGTACACTTAGAAACTATATTTATTTCTAGTAGCCAGCTGATTTATTGTTGCTTTGATTCACCCTGCTGAAAAGTTTGTCAAATTTTCCCTTGTGACTCATCTGGTGTACAAAGTGTCCAGGGCATGGCTTATGGCTTAAATGCAACCCCACTGAAAAACTTACAACTGCTTTTATGATTAAGTGAACAGCTTTAGCTTTAAATATGAATGTCCCCAACTTCAGAAGGCATTTAAAATTTGCTTCAGTGTAAGGAACTGAGGGACATCCTCACTCCAGCTTTAGGACAAAAAAAAAACCTTGCAATTTTGCATCATCTAATGGAAGGGCTCCTGGGTCAAGCCTTTTGGAAAACTACCCTTACATTCTTCAGGAAATATCCTATCAAGACAGGGAAAAAAGACAGAAACCAAGGGTTTCATTAAAGGTTTCTGCTGTCTTGAGTGGAGGAAGCAGAAGAAATTGCATAAGTGGCCATGATAGTGCAGTGTCTCACTCTATTAGCTTCCTGTGGGCTGTAAAAACACAGGTGTGATTTCTTCTGTTGTTAGAAGAAATATTCTCCACTCTGTGAGCTAAGTACATTCTGCATTGCTGTCTGTTGGCCCTGAGTATAAGAAAGTGTTAGCATGGGACACTTCCTGGTGGCTTGAGTGGCAGCTTTCATGCCCCTTCCTGTGTCCCAGCTGCCCAGAGGAAAGGCTGGGCATCTACTGGGATTTGATTTCCTTCCCTCACAGTTCTGCAGAGCTCCTCCCAGAGTTGCCCCAATGTGTGCTGTTGTGAGTCTCAGCTAAACACTGTGGGTCCTTGGCCAGCTTTGTTTGGGCAAGGCCGGCTATCTCCTGCAACTCTGGGAAAGGATGTGCACAAGGAAGGGTTGAATCTCTTTTCATGGTGAAAGATCTGACATGCCAGAAAAATCTTAAAATTTTGCTACAAAAAGTTGCATGCTTGTTTCATGGTTGTAGAGACAGATTTAACAGACTGAAGACTACAGCTCTAGACTGGAAATGTAACTCAGGCAGCAAAAATGCATTTTGTAATCCTTTTGTTTGAGAATTCTTTTCTTCTGCTTGTTTTGGGTAGTATGTGCTGGATACATGATGTACAATACTTAGGTTAAGTCATGCACAAATTTGTAGAAATTGGATACATTATCTGAAAGAGCAGTCACAAAAGAGAATTATCACAGCACAAGTGAGCATTTGCTCTAACAGACAGCTCCTGCAGAAGCTGTATTCAAGACACTTCCCTCCACTTCTGAAACAAATTTCGGTGTATTGGGTAGAGCTCAGCCCTCACCTTTGTACCAATACAGGTCTCAGAGTAAAACCCTGACTTTGCTGTCTTAGGCTGAAGCCATGTATCGTTGCCTCAGCAAGCAGTTGAGTCTAATTTCACTTTACATCAAGCAGACCAAAAATTCCATTTGAAAGGTGACAGGCCAGTGCATTAAGCAATTGCACCAGTGCTGGGGTTAAAGTGGATAAATTATATAAGACTAAAGCCTGACACTAAAAACCACCAGCTGGATCAAGGACGTTTCTATCCATTCTGGCTCATTAGACTTAGGACAACAAGGTCAGCTATGTTAAATTTAATCACAGGCCTTCCTAGAGGGTATGGTAAATGTGTTGGCTAATTTTTCATACCATATCCTAGATAATCTATCACCCTCAGCTTGAGAGGTAGCTTGCTTGTGTTTAAAGTATCCACTCTACTTATGGCCAGTTAAGACAAATCTTTATTGTTTTTCAACCAGGATGAGCCAAATTAATCACAAGCATTTACCTCCTTCCTCCCCTATTAAAAACAAAGGGGTTGTAGTTCATGTATGTTAGCACTCAGCTTGGCATCATCTTTTTAATGGAAAAATAAACTGAGCTGTCTATTCTAAATTGAATCAAGCAAAATAAATAAGCAAACAAGATTTTTCTTTGCTGTAGGTACAAAGACTGTGTCTGGAATGAGGAAGGATAATTAATGTGAAACTCTTTCGGGAAAACAGTGTCTTTTTATACTCTGTTTTTAAGGTCCCTAACACAGTGGGGGTCTGTTCTATTACTATAACTTTCATGCACTACAGTAATAAAAATAATAATGCTAAGAAAGTTATTTAATGTTAAGTCTTCTTGGGTGAACTGGATCTCTCCTCGGGATATTCCACTGGCCCTAACAGAACAGTGTCATATATGAAGAGAAGAATAGCATGAGCAACTTCTGTGCTACTGATTCAGCTCTTGGGATGCATTTTATAATAACTAGGTATAAAAGCTAATGTGATAAAGTGAAGGTGGTAACTTTCTTCCCTTCTGCTACCAAACATTGGCAGGATTGCATTTGCAGATTTTCCATTTTTTGGAACCATCATTTTCCTATTTCTGTTTGTTTGGAAGCAGCCCTTGTGAGACAGTGTGCTTGTCCTAATCACCAAAGGCCATATGAAAGAGGCCCTACCATGGGAAGCACCCACTGCAGCTGTTGTTGCACATGCTGCCTTGATAAGAGGATCGGTGATTTGAAGTGAGCCAACTCATTATCCTGGGAAATGCTAAGATGATATTACTGATATTACTTATGATTAGTTTAACTGTAAATTGCTGTCTAGAATCTAGAGGCAAACATCAGTCCTCGCTAGCTTTATCTTACTGATTTAAATGGCTGTGTCTGAATCTGCATCCTTAGAAGGGTCCCCAGAGTTCCAACAAACCCAGGGTTCCAACAAACCCAAGAGAAAAGGAATAGAATAAGCGTACATAAACCTAGAACTTGTATATGATTGTGAAAGGGTCAGCTCCCTTGGTGCTGTGAAGCAGGTCTAACCTAGGCTGTAGGTAATGCCTCTAAGTCACTTATTCCCTTTGGAAGTGCTGGACAAAACTCTCTAGGAACTTCTGCTCTGGCAGACAATTCCAGATGACAGCACACTGCTGAAACCTCAGAAGATAATACTTTTAATGCCGAGTTATTGTTTAGCACCAAATTGCATGCAGGTGCCTTTATCTTCAGATGGTTCTCAGTGGTGTAGTTGGGCATCACCTCATCAGAGATGTACCAGCTATTGAAAAGTTAAGCTCAGTTATCAGCAATAGTGTTTGAAATACTGTCTATAATTATTACCCTGAAATTAACCATACATCCTAAATACTCCAGCATAATATCCAGCACTAAGGCAGCTCCTTATGAGTGACAGCTTTTCAGTAGCAGTAAGTGAGACTTGAAGCCTAGCTATGCATTGCTCTGCAATTTGCTGAATTATATCCACGAGGATAACTGAGTATTACAATGCCCAACATTGTGATTTTGTAGAACTTGACACACACTTCAGGCCTCTATTTCCCTGTTGGTGCATAAAGAAAAACAACTTGCTTTAAGCTTGGGTGATTATGCCTTTTTATTTGTATCACTTTTTTCCTGTGCAAGTTCCTACACCATAAAGAAAATGGGAGATAACTTGACCACAAGGAATAAGGAGACATTTAAAAGATACACTCCTTGATTCCCATCATCTATAAATGCAGACACTGGAAGCTGCTTTCTGTTTTCAGTAGAGGAGGGGAGAAGAAATAACATATCCAGTTAAAAGAACAGGGGACTCTTTAGTCAGCCAGGGCCAGGAAACCTTTTGATGAAAATCTCTGCTGAATTACCAAAGCCACACCAACAATGCTGATTTATACCAACAGATGAATATCAGACATGAGTTAGAATTTTTTACCCAGACCATCTGCTACAAGGTCTTTATGCTTAAAGTTTCCTGAGGTTCTTTAATGACCAATTGTCAATGTGTTCACGGATTTTATGCCTACTCCAAAGGACAACACACTGCATGTTTTGTAGAATATGGATACTCCTAATCTCATGCTGAGGTGTTGATTCATTACAGATTTGGCAGAGTATAGATGCATTTCACTGAATAACCACCAAGTATTCTTTAAGCACTTTAACATTCCCTGGGACATCTACTGTCCAAATTCTTATTTTATTATCTGATCTGATTATCTAATCTGATCCATTTATGAGTTCTGCAGATGAAGGCATGACGATTTTAATTTATGAACAAAAAGCCATGCATAACCAACTCAGTTTCGAACACTAAAAAGTGGATTAAAACCTTTCTCTTTAGACCTATTGAAAGTCTGCTGAATGGGTACCATAATTTTATACTACAGAAGGCATTTTACTATTCAGGATACTTTCCATGTCAAGTTCTATGACAGATTTGAGATGATGCACAAGAAGAGTTTGAAGCACACTTAATTTCATATAAAGTGTCATTATGGCTCTAGGGTATCGTGTCTTCCACACGGCACAACCATAATATCCTGGTTAAGGCTGTTAAAAGTAGCTATGATGAAGTGGACAGATAATCCGGCTTTCTGTCCGGAATGTCTGTTTTAATTTGCAAATCTGAGGAACTGATAAATTACTACAGCATTACTTGCAGGTAATTAGCGCACATACCCCTTGTTTATTTTGGGCTGAGGGCACTAAGTTCATAACTACACAAGTATTTGTTACTTTACAAATTCTAGTGGTCCAGATTAGTCATCAGCTGGTTAGAAATGGAGAGTAGGCCTCATAAATGCTCTGTCACCTGACTCAATTCGGTCCATAATGAAACATCCTTGCAATCTGAAGACTTGTTCATGACTCACACAAAATGGATCCACAGTGTGTCCAGATCCACTGTCATGATCATTATGGTTCATCTGATGAGCCTGAAGAGAATCTGTGTGTCTGCAGATGTGACACCCCCTTTGTACTCAGTCACTGGCAGCCAGTGCACAGATATCTTATGGACCTTTTCATTTTCTCTCAAAATCAAACATGTACAATAGATATTTTTAATGGAACAGAGCCTAATCTAGTCTAACAAGACTTTTTAAAAAGGCATGGATGAGAGGCAGCAGATAATATAATGGGAAGAATGCACTTTCTCCCCTTTGCCTCCTAGTTGTGGGACCTGACATGGAGGCTGAGACAAGTAGTTTATGTGCATTCCATCATTCTGTGCAACCCTCTGAAAATGCATGAATGCTTTTCTTGGAAGCTTGAGAGAAAATAATTAAGAAGAGAACTGTATCCAGAAGAAAAACCCAGTACAAGGTTGTGTTCAAAGACTTCAGGGCACTGAGACAAGCTTCATTACGTGAGGATTGTCATGGCCAATCCAATTATCTGGTCACTGGCAACATCTGAATTGTCAACACTGGGTAAACTCATTGACTATCTCAAAAGGGAAGGTTGTGACCGAGCAAACACAAGGGTGGTCCATTTTCTCACACACAGCAAGACGTTTGAGGCATATCAGCAAAGTGATAAGTCAGTACAACTCCTATTAATGTTCTGTCAACTTTTAGAATAAGAATACCTTTCCAGGTGTATCATTCCATAACTTTGTGTTTAGGACATGTAGATCCTCTGGCCTGTAAAGGAAAGACTCACGTCCTTTGTATCTTACTAATGAATTCTCACTGAGTTTAATGGGGCAGAACCTCACTGGTGTTAAATCAACAAAGCAAGATTATTCTTTACTAAAGAAAGTGTTCTGACATGTAGGAGCATGAGGATCAGTTGGGAGAAGGGAGAAGAAGACAGGGTAACCTCAAGAGCATAGGAAAAATACCCCAAAAAACTAATATATATAATTTTTCAGAATAATGACTGGTGCATGTTCCTTTCCCTTAAGTTTTCTAAACTTTCCTGATGCCTTTCAGAGAGACAGAAAGGGAAATAGAAAGCACTCCCACATCCTTTTCTGTATGTAAAGAGCAGTTTTCTGGAAGGTCATTAGGATGGCCCATGGCAGTGTGAACATCCTGTGTTAATTTAAAAGCTCAGTTAGTGATCTCAAGGCAAACTAAAGGCCACTCCAAATAAAGTGTGAGCATGTGTATTTGTACAGTGAAAATAGTCAGGGGTTTGTGTCAACAACATTTCCTTGATAGATCCTGCACAACCTAAATACTGTGATCAGTCCTGATTATGCTTTAAATTTCCTTGCTTTCTGTTTTCTTAGGACAATTTTTCCTTTATGGAATATTATTTTTGAGTTCTAATTTTCAAAGGCCTCACTATGAGGAGCTAACACAATTGTGGGGGGCCTTTGGCTTTTATTTAACATTCCAGCTGGATTTCTGGGGCATCACTTTAAGGGTAGAATCTCCTCAGGAATAACAAATAATCCATTTTGTTCCCTTTAACATTTGTTATGTGCTTCTTTACTTTCAACCAAGCAGACACATTTAGTAACCATCACTGGCTACCTCTGTCAGCAACTCCTCTACTCCCCCACTTCCAAACACAGAAAGTACAAAAAACAGACTTAACTTCAGAGGTGGCAGTAGTGGGGGAGAACAACACAAGGAACGAGGAACGGTCAAGACTGTTATTGCCAAAACACAAGAATTCAAACCAGTTCTCAATGAAAATAAACAGACTGTTGAAAAAGAAGGTGAAAAGTGAATCAAAGTTCTGCTGCCGCAGGGAAAATAATCTCATCATTTCCTTCATCATCCAAGCCTCTCCTCAGGACAGCACTGAGGCAGGTATATTCATCCTTACTGAGAACATCTAAACATGTGCTCAGAGAGCAGCAGGCGTGCAGCTTAACTAAAGGCATTCCTTTGAACTGCGACCTATACGTTGCATTTTAAGATAAATGTCTTTAAAATTCTTTTACTGTTTAGTCTTTTTTTCACTAGCCATCTTAGAAGCCAATGCCCTCTTTGACATTTAGTCCCTCCTATTTGTTGCTTATCCTAGTTACCTGTGGAAAACTCACCTGTATGCCTGACTGTCCTCCCCTGACCACACAAACATGCCTTGGATGTCTAACCTGCCAATGTAATTCCACAGTCTGACTAGGACTTTCCCTTCCTGTGCACCAAGAGTCACCCAACTGCATTTGCTGAAGGGTGAGGGACTGTAAAAACAATAGAAAGCCACATAAAACAAATGCAAATATAAGTTCCAGCCTCTTTATCACTTGCACTGTGCATAACCACTCGCACCACCACCTCATTAAATGCACAGAATTAACACTGTTTCTGCAAGCTTTGCTCTGAATCACTTTGCAGAGTTGCATGTGGCAAAGTAAGCTATAAGGCTGTGAAAATACAGTAATCGTGAAGCCTTGGTCTATTCCTCATATCTGCTGCACATTACTCTTCTTTGAAACCACTCTGATTTGCAGCTGGGTGAGCAAGATGCTGGCTAGAAAAGCAGCAGGTATGACTGGCAGGCAGGTGGGCACCCCTCTGCAGCTGGCAGTGCTGCCCTCTCTCCAAACTGCTGCAGGAGCAGAAATCTGTGCTCCAAGGATGGGAGAATGTCCTTCATTACTTGGAGGTGAAGTAAAAATGGGTGGGTTAGTGGGCAGCAGACTCCCAACAGACGCTTCAAGAGCATTGCATTTATTTGTAGAGTGGTAGCAGGGTTTGGGCAGGATCACTGGTGTTTTGCTGCTCTGGTGTCTTTGGACACACAGTCACACCCTGGTTACGTGTGACACAACTCTGGCAAGTCTGATCAGGGGTTTCCTTTGTGTGACACGGGCAGCAGAAGGGTGTAGTAGGACAAGGTATCATTCTTCCACATTTCTCCTGCTGTATCTTGTTTTCCACCTTGAAATTCTGAGGTAAAGCAGATGGGACCCATTTTTTGTGGTTTCCTGGACACTCAGTGATATTTGGTAAACATCAGGAAGCACGTATCTCTCTTAATTTATGCATATAGGCAGATCAGCTCAGCTCTAAAGGCATATGCAGTCAGAACAACACACCCATGTTCAGTGAGTTGTACCCAGTGTACCCAGAAGTTCACCAGTGGTGTGGGAAGGGAGGAGAGACTTGTAATTCTCTTCAGGAAAGTCCGGAAAAAGCCCAGAATATTTAGGCTGTAGCTTTAGAAGGGCCACTGTGCTGGCAAAGTCTGTGCCAAAGTGGTGCAGCAGGGCAGCCACTGGGTAATACTGTGGAAAGCTGGGAATACTGTGGAAATACTGCTCCTCTGGCTTTGGAGAGTCAGGTTCTGGAAGCTTTGCTTCCTGGCAGTCTGCAGCATCCCTTAAGAAGAGCTTTCTGCTACTTTGCCATCACACTATACACAGAAATAGGGTTTATTCGAGATCAGTTGAATTACAGTTTATAGTGGCTGTAACAAAATCAGGTACACACTTCAAACATCCTTGTGCAAGTGCTTGATCTGAAAACAGTGAAACAATAAAACAACTCAAACTCAAACAAAAAAAACCAAAAAAACAAACAAACAAAAAACCAACAACAACAACAAAAAAAAAAAACCAAAAAAAAAAGAACCAAAAAACCAAAAAACCCCAAACCCATCTGCATCATCAAGTTACTGCACAAAAATGAAGCCAGCAGGTAAAGAACATTGCTCATGGGGGATGATCACAAAACCTGCCAGCTCAAGCACTGCATTGTGCTGACACCCCTGCATCAAATTTGCTCTCAGTGGATACAGCTGAAGAACTGCAATTGCTCAGTTGTCCTTAAACTTTGGCTTGTACTACCAAGAAAAAGTAAAATCTTCATTGAGTGTAGTGTATATTTGGGTCTGAAAATCCTGCCTTGTAGGACAGCCTCCATCTGAAGGAAAACCATAAATACTCTAACTCCATTTCCCCTCACAGAGCCTAAACATCTTCAAGGATCTATTTGATATTTGTGGCATTTAGCAGAGAAGTTGTGTAAACAAATACTCAAATGAAGAAGAGGAAATTTTAAATGAAATGTGTCACTAATCACCACCCCCTGGCAAAGTCATTGGATGCACAATGGTTTTATAAAACCTTACCCAAAATTCTTTGAAAATTTTACACACCCATCCAAGGACAGAAACTGTGGTCAGGACCATCACATCACGGCCAAGCATGCAGAATTTGTAAAACTAGGATACAGGCAGTGATCTTACTTGGCATAAAATATCAGGTGAGCTGGTCTTTGCAGGCTTTCTTAATTTTTTAATCAGGTTGTTTTTGTTTCCCTGTTTTCCCCTTAAAGCCTTGCTTTGTTGCTTTCTGAGCTGGAAATCCATAAAGTTTTCTCATCAACACTACATTGCAGAAAGTAAGTACATTTTCAGAAAGTCTTTCTTCTTTCATGACATAAAGCCTTTAAGTTTTTCCCTGGGAACCATATTTGTAGCAGATACCTTGGCAACAGACACTGTCTTGGTCTCATCCTTATAAGGCTTTAATCAGAACGATTTTTGAAAACATGGATTAAGCTCCATCTATGCTATAAAGAAACCATTTTTCATTAAGCCATTTTCAACCAAACTGCATTCATGCAGGACACTAAATCATGCAAACAGAATATAAATCACTTAGCAATTCTATAAATCATGTTGGTCACTGATAAAAGAAAAAAAAAAAAGAAAAAGAAGAAGATTAAAGTATTCATTTCAAAACGAACTAAAGAAAAAAATTACACTTCCTGCATTTCCACTGCCCAGTGCAGCCACATTTAACTGGGCTGAAATCTGTGTAAGGCAGGTAAAAATTTCTAGCAGTGGTCAGGAATTTTTTGGACTAAAATTTCCTTTTCCCTTCACATACAATGAAAAAATCTCAGTCATCTGTCAAAACTGAAGCTGATTGATAGCAATGGTTTGATCTCAACAAGTCTCTCAGCTTAAAAAAGCTGCAAAAGGACCATTGAATGATGAAGGATGGCTGTTTTGACATTTTTAAAAGTGAAAAGTTTTATTTTCTAATTGAAGGAAACAAGCAAAAACCCCACGTTCCTTTTGTATTAAAAAGAGGCAACTGCTTTGAAAGGTCACAATCTAAATAAACTCTTTGAACATTATTAAAGTAAAATATTTAGCTTGGCCCCATCCTGATTTTATTTTGGAAATTTTCATCCAAGTTTTAAAAGGACCTTTCATCCCTGGTTGGACATAGGAAAAATACTGGAATTCTTGAAAACCCTGACAGGGTGAGGAAGCTCATCCCCAACCAGGTTCAGTATTTCTCTTTTGTGCCAGTTTCACTGGAAAGATGCTCAAGGCCATCTGTTTCTTGACTCTTAAGAGGGCTGAAAAGTAGAAAGAAAGTTATTGCAGGCTTTAATTCTCGGAAGACCAGAGACATGCAGGGGAGATCCCAACCAGAGAAGGTCATATCCTTAGCTTGGGTCAACCAGAGTAGGACATGGCTCGTGTAGGGGTCAGGCCTTATCTAGACCCTTGGAGTACTGGCACAAGCATCCCTCTGCTAACAAATCAGGCCCTGTGTCTAAATGCAAATGTGAACTTTATTGACTGCAGTGCTACCTGTGTTGGCCACTGCTTTGCTAAGATGGTGGGGGGGGGTTTCCCATTAAAGTACCTCTTGAGTCCATTTTAAAGAAAAACAAATAAGTCAGCCACTGATTTACCATGGGACCCATTAGCAGCAGGCATTTAAAACTGCAGGCAATTTACTTTATCTGTATCAACCACCTCTGCTTGTATCAATCCCCGGAACATCACACATATCAGCAGGACTGCATGGATTTATATGATCTGAGGATTTGCCTTCTTACCTTTACTGGGGTATTTGCAGTAATTCAGTCCTGATTCTGAGAGTGGTTACTTGCAGCTGGACCCCCTTGTAGAGTCCCAGTGAAATAAAATTAGGTGAAGCAGTTTCTGAGGCGATTTAAGGCCATTAACACGACAAAAAGTGATTAACATTGTTTGTGTGATTTACTGCCCTGGATGAGCACTGTTTGGTTGAAAATTACTTAGTCAAAAATGCTTTTACATGCAGCTGGGAGAGGACTTAATCCATGCTTTCAAAAACACTGATTTTAGCCAAATATGGAGACACTGTGCTCATTACCAAAGTAATGGCCCAAGATATTCTGAGGAAGAAACATGTCTCATTTCAGGTCTAGCCCTGAAACCACCCACAGGCTATGACAGCGTGTCAGAGCATTCCTAAGAAACATGCTCCATTTCTGCAATGAAGTTTCATTCTTACAGGAGGCTGTTTGCAATGTAGAAACAGACCCACATCCAACAATTTGTGGAATCACTGCAACTCATCACCGTGTTCTCCCTTTTCTGCCTCAGTGGTCTGCCCTCCTCAGCCTTTCCAACATGAGGAAACTTACTTTGAAGCATATCTACGTTAATGCCTCCCTACCAAAGAGAGAGAAAATGCCTCAAGTGGCAGAGGCAATATTTGCAATGCTCCCTAATACAAATACTGTTTTCTGACAGCGTCACTCTGCCACTGTTTCTTAAATAGGTTCAAGAGAGGTGTGCAGAAGAACCCGTGGAAAGCTGCTTCTAATTGCTTAGGTTGTGTACCTAAATTAAAAACCATCTCATTCAACAATTCTCTGGCTGAGATTTGTTTGCTCCTACTGCCAGATGCAACTTAGTGGCACCTGTTCACCTTCTGATTTGGAACTGAGCTGGCAACACCTGTTCTGATTTAATTTGATGGAAGTAAATCACTGCAAGTCCCCCAGCATCAAGGATCTGTTATCAGTAACTACATTATCTGCCCCGTACTAAACATTTGCTCTAAACACACTTACAGGAAGATAAGAAAAATGATAGGAAGCATTTCAGGAAGCAGTTGCCAATCTAAATTTTTCCCTCTCTATGAGCACCTAGCTATGTGAGTAGGAGGGAGGAAAAGTGAGTTTACCATCAGGCTTTTGAAAATTGTGGATGAATGCAGATAATAAAACTGAATTAATGGAGGAGGACGTACAGATCTACTCAAGGGGACATCTGCACGAGGTGGAAGACTTATTTTGGACCGCAAAAAAAGAAATATCCTTAACAGTTTCAGTTGTAAGAGAGAGCTGGTGTGGTTTACAAAAGGGGATATACAGCAAGAGCTGCATAAGTGGGAACAGGAATTGGTTTCTTTGGGTTGTGGGCAATGTGGGACACACAGCCATGCAGCTCACTGTTTTTGCATCAGTGGGTTGCAGGACCATTGTTATCCCCTGGCTACTGCTGGGATTCTTGCTGGGATTTGAGGAATTCATAAAATGTAATGAGGGAAATAAACCCCCTTTTGGCAGAGAAGAAAAATAGATCCAAAAGGTCTGCTGAAAGGAAATGCAGACTGCATGTGAGGAGCACAGCCACAGCTTTAGAAGTAATTTCCTTTTTGAGTTTCCAAAAGTCTGTAACAATGCACTGACAACACATTAGCAAGCAGAGTGGGGATTGCCTTCTCCTAACCAAGCACTTTCCAAGCAGTGACGACTCAGTGCACTGTTGTTTTTCCCTCTTCTCCACATGTCCCAGCTCCAGGAATGTTCAAGTCCCTTTCAGAGCCAAGTACATCGCAGTTCCCACCTTAACCTGTTCTGGCAAAACCTGCCTCATGTTCTGCTTTAAACCCTGTCCCAAGACCAAACAACTGACCTTGAAAGTACGAAGCAGAAGTGACTATTAGAGGTGTGTCTCTCTGGGAAGCTCAAACAGCATCCACAGCCATGCTGCACTGCTGGCCTTTAGCATAATCCCTAGGCAATAATTTCACTCCTGTTTCTACGGCAGCCTCAAAGCCTTCATCTACATCTGGACATAATAGGAGAGTGATGTTTTCCTTGCTGTTTACTACTTCCCATTTGACTCGACTACCACCCTCTTTTTAATATTTTTTCCTTCTCTTCAGCTCAGTTTTGCAAAGCTCAATAGTGAAATTGCAGCTAAACACAGTTGGCATAAGGGGAGAACTACCTTGGAGGCATTAAGAGAGAGCAAAAGCCTGCATCAGCTTTTGCACAGGCACAGCAGCTGACATATGGCACAATGCAACAAGCAACTAGACCCAGAGCTATCTGGCAGTGACCTACACATCTGCTGGTGTAGGAACTGAGGCCTTGGGGCACAGTTCAAACTGAGCTAGTGTGAATGAGAAAAAGCATCTTCCCCATTCTTTCGTATGGTACATCCATCTGTTGCACAGCTTATTACTGGGAATGGGGTTATAACTATTGCAACACCCTGTGTTATAAAAAAGAACTCCCAAATTACATTGTGGGATTTTTTCTTAATGTTTGATTAAATTTAATTTGTGTTCAAATGAAAAAGTTTTCTATTTTATTTTGTTACAGTTTCCTCCTAATTAGTAATCTGAAGGTTCATTCTGGGGTTCCACAAAAGTCACACCCAAACACTTTGTTCTATGTTTCTAGAAAAAAATATTGCTTAAACAAAACCTTACCTTGAGAAACATCTGACTGAAACAGTGGGTTTTGGAAGTAGAATGGGGACTGGGGAGTAGAAATGCAAATTTTAGTGTAAAGGAATGGGGATTGGGATTTAGCAGTGTCCTGAAGGTGTAGAGTTAAAAAGAGGGGAAAAATCAAGGTAATGCATCTGAAGAGCACGGGTGAGGATTATGAATTTTTGCCACAATGAAGTGACTGGCAACAGTATCTAGAAAGGCATACATTAGGGAGGGAGGCAGAGGTGGGAAAGTAATTTGAAATGCACTGCCATAGAGGTCTGAGATGCTCCAATACTAGGATTTCATGAAGTGGATGCGGGTGAAGGTCTTTTGAGATTCCAGTGGAGAGCAAGAGGTAAGGCCACAGAAGAGGAGGAATGGAGAGGAGGACAGGCATACTGTGGGAAAAGGCTGTAGGAGGACAAAGATTTGAGCAGAAAAATGTATCTGTCAGTACTGAAAGAGGTAAAGAAGTTAAAGGATTAAATAACCCAAACATGTTGACATCAGAGCACAAATACATAAAGAGAACTTCTTGGTGCCTGGCTCGTATCACCAGGAGATATTATTCAGTCACAAATTTTTCATCACAAAAGGGTTGATACTGCAACATATATTTTCCAGTTGTAACTTATGATTGAATGACAAGTAACACTTCTTCCCATGCTGAAAGAAGTAGTAGTCAGTAGTAGGGTGCACTCCTACTGCAGCCAGTAGTCAGGGTGTCACTCCATCCCCCTCTGAAATTGTAGTTCTCTTTCTCACACAGTTCAGAGCTGACTGGCTTGTGGTTTCTTCACGGTGGCTTTGGGTTTGTTTTCTTTTTTTTTTTTTTTTCTTTTTTTTTTTTTTTTCCTTTTCTTATTTATTTGTAAATAAAGACCACTGACTTTGGCAGCATGCCTTGAGCAGGTTCTTCTTTTTTTTTGGAGGTCCTGCACTATTTCCCTGAGACACAAACCCAGTTCATATTGGGAAGCACATACTAACTCAAAGGAGGATAACACAGAAGTGAGAACTCCCTTGTGATAGGACAACAATGATGCAAGTGGAGGAAGCCACCAGGAATTTCACTGAGTAAGTCCTAGAAGCAGAGTGAAGTAAGGGGAGTTGCTACTTTCAAAAGCATGAAATAACTTGAAAGATGCAGAAATTTCCAACATCGGGAACAATGGGTTCCCAGAGGTGAACGATTCATAGCAGAAAGAAAGAATTCAGGAAGAAGAGAATAATTTCCTTTGGGAGGTATTTTTCAATGAAATTGGCCCAACTTCATAAAATCCAGGAAGCTAAGGTCTTTTTCTGGAACAAATATCTGTCGCACCAAATTGGTCAGAGCTAAGATCAAGCAAGAAGTTTATGTGCTAGGAGAAATATCCCGCACTGACAAGTCAGCTTTCTTTCAGGCCTCAAAGAATGGCAAAAAAAAAAAACCAAAAACAAAAAAAAAAAAAAAAAAAAAAAAAAAAAAAAAAAAAAAAAAACAAAAAAAAAAAAAAAAAAAAACACAAAAAACAAAAACAAAAAAAAAAGAAAAAAAAAGAAAAAAAACAAAAAAACCCACAACAAACAACCTTAGTAGTGAACTTTGCCAATACACTGGTTTTTTTGCTCTAGTTCAGGAAGACCCAAGTCAGTTCTCAGGCAATTTCTGGCTGTTAGCCCTGCTATTTGTAAGTGAACAGAAAGAAAAGAGTACTGAGAGTCTGCCATCTAATGAAAAGAGAAAAGAAAATCCAGAGGACTAACAAGTAAAAACCACTGACCACCATGTAAATTCCAACTCTGAAATGTGAAAGTTCACAGTCACTTCAGATGATCATGCAGAAAATCCTTAAAGTCATCCAAGGAAGAAGGGTGTGCTAAGCACCACTTCTCTGTCTTATACACACACCTATGCATAAATTTGCACACTAATACAGGTTTTATACACACACTTCTGCTTCTTTGGATCAAAGCTGGTATAAATGGTAGCAAACACTTAATCCTTCAATGCAGAAGGGTGCCCATGTGCAGTGTTGAGCTATAGCACCCTTCAGTGCAGTGCTGGTCAGACAGAGATATCATGAGCATCACCTACAGCTCAGGGCCTTAGGGAAGAGCCCATAACTCAGGAGTGCAGAGACTCTGCCTCTATCAATAACACCAAACACTTGTAAAGGTCAGAGGGTTTTCCTGTCCTTCTCAAAGACGTATGAAGGTGAGAAACCATAGTACCAATTTAGAGAGATGTAATTACACATGAAGTTTGCCACATAGGAAAACATTGGTGTGGATAAAATCTGGATAAAATCTGGATAAGAGGCCAAGTCAGTTCACTAGGTCATGTGTTTTACATATCCATCGGGCTTTCCTTCATGAGTTTGTAAAGATAATTTGGTGCAGAATCCCCAGTACCACCCCAGAGTCCTCAGTGATGACAAGAAGGGGTACACATTTCCATTTAATTATAGTCTGCTTCCTTCAGTGATGCTGGGACCCTGGCTAAAAGAATATTGTGCTCACAACCTTCTCCAATACAAAAATTTGAGAGAGTCTAGAAAAGATGTAATGGAAGTGTCTCATTGAAAGCTCTGATTTCCCATGTTATAAATACATAATTTCAAAATAATCACATACATTACATAATATAAATCTGTTCTACATCAGATAAAGAAAGTTATTCCCATTATCAACTGCTGAAGTCTGATTTGATTTTTTACAACACAATGCTCTCCAGGGTGAGCAAAATCAGTTTGGCTTTCTAGAGAACACAATTATAGGCTTCAAGCAAAAGAGCTTAGAGAAGGATTCAACAGTCTGTCTTTGTAAATTATACTCTGAGGTTTGCATTTTTTTCTCTATTTGATGGGGTGAGGGGATTGCATAGAGTAGGCCTCAAAGAAAACACTTCAGTAAAAAAAAATCAGTCCAAGGAAAAGTTGTGTTTGATTTGGAGAGCAGGTACATGCAGACTTGAAAAGTTGAAGGCAAAAAAATTGGGGAGATTTAGGGAACTGTGAGACAATGAGGGAATGATCCAGCTATTTTGGTGGGCTCCAGCCAATATGGTACAATGCACTCTGGAAATGACAGTGCATGTGTCTGTTTCCTGATGACTGTATTTGATTCTGCAGCTGACAGAAAAGAAACAGATGCAGCTACCAAGAAGCTGGGCCACTGCACAGGCTGACACAATTTACAGTATTAATATATCTATATAGAGGAGTCTGCTCATTCAGCATAATCATCCTTTTCTTGATTACTTCTGTCTCTATCCAGGTTTTTCTAATAATTTTTGCTTCTTTTAATTGCACTCCCTCTTCTCTGACCCAGGCTGACCTGCTACATTTGAAGAAGGAACACCCTTAAATATTTTTTGCACTTATACCATGAAGCCTAACAGGCATCTTCATTAGAAATCTGACAGCATTAAAGTATTTTGTCTTATATTGCCCGTTATAACGGGGAACACAAAATGTGTATTGCATTACTTAGTTTTGAGCTGGCTTCTCTGCAGCAAGCAGTAGGGGACAGGGAAACAAGCAAAGCAAGCAAAGCAAGCAAAGCAAGCAAAGCAATAAACAAAAGTTCTTTTTTTTTTTTTTTTTTCCATAGCTGGATGGTCTTCAGACACCTTCTTCATGTTTCTAGTGATGTGTTCCTTCCAGCCCACTAATATCTGATAGTCTAGAAACAATATCCACATCAACCAAATGATCTATTTATTCTCTAACCATAAATTATCAGATGAGACCCTCAGTTAGATTTGTCTCAACCTTTGCACTTCACATCCACAGTCTTTATCAATGCTATTCTAAAGGGCAGGCATATTTGATTTAATAGTCTTTTTACTTTTCCCTTCATTTTTCTGTCTTTTGTGACTTAAACAATCAATCTTCTTTCTTTTCTCACATCTTTTTACTTGAGAACTTCTATTTTTATTCTTGCTCTTGACTGCATCTCTTTTGTCTCTAACAACCTGTCAGCAAATAACATTTTCTGTGTTGACACAGCTCTTTCCCTTCTGATGGCAGACCAAAAGCATTAGCGTAACTTAGCTCTGCCCTGGAGTCAGAGGAAGGGGATTTTGCCTCCAGGGTAGTGACTGGGAGACAGACAAACTGCTCAGAGGAACTGTGACTGCTGCTCTTTCACTGGTTCCTCAGGATGCCTCCCTGAATCCCAGCACTGGTCCTCAGAATGACCCCTGCATTTGGGAGTGAAGCAGCTGGTTCAGGTGATGCTGCAGGATGGCCGGTGAAGATGGAGGTTAAGATGACTTCTCCAGCATGGCAGTAACACCTCCCTCTCTGGTACTTGCTTGAACAAACACAAATCTAATTTCTCTCAGAAATGCCCCTGTGAGTAGGGACTATCTATCACTGCTGATCATGAGAAGTGAGATCCCAGAGCTACTCTCCAATTTAAAGCCCATCATGATGCAACTGGAAGAGACCACCCTTGCTGCTTGTTGGAAATGAGACTGTTCTTGCCTCTGACCCCACCTTCCCTTCCTCTTTGGCCTTACCCAGAAAATGGCATATAGAGAATATTCCTTGGAGCTCTGAAATGCTGAATGGCTCTTCCTGCACTGGTCACCTTCACTCTGTGTCATGGTAAGCCAGTGCAGCACTGTGTGATAGAGAGCTTTTTCTTTCATAAGAATGCATTGGAGACATTTCTCAGATGAAAAGTTGAGAAATACGAATTCACACCCTCCCTCTTTTGTCTGTGCTTTCTTCCCCCCAACAAAAAGGGTCATTTCTGCAGCCTCTGCAGTCAGTAGGGATTTTATTGTGGAGCTCATCAGTCACAGTATGGCTTATAAACACAAAATGCCAGCACATATCTGTCAAGTCTCTTCCTTGCTGCATGACACTTACCTCTCTGTTCCCTTCCTGCCAGTCCCCTGCCTTTTCCACTCTCCCTTGTCTCCAGACCAGCAAGTCAGTCACTGCCAGTGCTGTGCCAAAGCACTTCTCCAAGTGCAACTTCCCTCTGTGGCAGCTTTACCTGGTGTCATCCTGCCTCTCCTGCTGTCCCCTGGGGAGGGGCATTAGCAGGGGGTCACAGACACCAGCACACACTATTGGAGGCAGTGAGAGGGAGAAAATCATCCCGGAGGACTCCCCAGGCTGCACCCCACCTCTGGGTAGAAAAAGGTGTGTGTGGCTTAAATCTACATAGAGTATTTCAGTACTCACAAGGATGTCCCACAGCAAAGACTGGTGTTTTAATAAAGCTGCCTCCTGCTCCCGGGGACCAGTCTATAGGGCAAGAAAAGGGGGCTCTGTTATTCCACATAACACAAGGCTGCCCCATGCATTCCATGCCAGGGAGTCATAAGACATCATAGCACAGCCTGTTGAGTAACAGGTCTTCAAGAACACTAATAGTTTGTGCTACAGAGCTCTCCAGAGGAGGGTGTTTCAATACAAACCCCCACACAACTTCATAATACGTTACAGAACTTTATTTGGACACTAGTTGTTTGAGTGGGTGCAATCTGGGTGAGAATGTGGAAATCCCTTTCCTCCAGCAGCCTCTGCTCTGGTGGGACATGTCCCAAACCATGGAGTGGGATGCAGTGCTATGAAGAGGGAGAATGCCCACCACTTGCTTGGCTTGCTGTGGGCAGATCTTTACCTGTCTGCCCACGCCTTGAGTCAAGCAGCAGTGACAAGCCTCTCCCCATAGTGCACAGGTGCTGCTGTAGGAGGCAATGAGAGAACACAGCCTGAAGCTCTCACAGTTAACCCCTTTCTAGCATTTTCTCTTCATCTCTTCCCCAGATAAACTGACACCTGATTTATGCAGAACTAAGAAAGCACAGAAATCAAAATGCATAAGCACAGGCAGGTTTTTCTCAGAGGATACTCATGATTCTTTGGAAACCTGAATTTATGTCAAAACCCCCACTTGCTCTCACTGTCCACAGATCAAATTTCACATAGTTTCATCTCCAAACTTTTACAAATTTTTTTTTGGTGTGTGTAAGTTTATCTTTCTGACATCCTGTTGTACAGCAAGCACTTCTTTTAAATACATCATCACAGTCACTCCAAACCAATGTGGGATACTCTGTCACATCTGGAAATGTGGAAAGGGCCACCAGTGATTCCCTGTGACCCACTCCTGTGCTCTGCTTTTTACACAGGAAAGGTTTGTGCCAAGGAGAGGGAATGTCAGGTACCATAGAAATGGTTACACAGCAGCTTAAACAGGAAATCCTGCTCCTGCTGATGAGGATATAGACAACATGGAGAGGTCATTCACTTCTGAAGGAAACAAAGAAAGCTGGCTGAAGAATCACAGTGTTTCCAAGAATCTTGGGAAACTTCCCAGAATTTCCCTGATGTTCCACTCATCTCAGACTCTTAACAAATCTAACTTAAATATGTTAAATACCTTAAAGACAAACCTATATCTGAAAAAAAATTCTACCACAGTCTCCTTAAGATATCTCTAACAATAGATTTCACAAGGAAAAAAATTAAGTTCCACTTTTCTGTCCCACTCCTATTCTGTTCAGACTCCTCTACTTCCCAGGGGAAGTGAACAGCTTCTCTTCCTCCAAGAATATCTGAACTGAAAAAGCTCTTCTGTCTCACTACAGACTTCAGGTAAGGATTCCATCCTCACCAACTTCAAAAGCTTCTGCTTATGACTTCAGGAATGAAAAGCTGATATTCATGTTAGGTCTAACAGACCTATATTCTTCTGTAAAAATAAAGAAATGTAGCTACCATTTGGTAATGGCAGGAGTCTGCAAATAAATTCATATAACTAAATTTGTCTGGATTCCCAAACCATGAATAAAATGATGCAAAAATGGAATTCAAATTTGAAAAGATCAGAGAAAGCACATTTCTCTTATTCTTATTTGGACCTCCATGTATACATCAGTAGATTACCTTATACAACATACATCATGTTTTGGTTCATTTATAATAACAAAAAAAAAGCTGTTTAAATATTTTCTCAACTGTTAAGGGAGTTTTCTTTATTTAGTGCAAATAATTAAGTATTGAAGATGTAGTGATCTATTTGATAGAGAGAGAATAAAAGATTTGAAGAATTTTAAATAAGAAAAATAAACCCTATATGAAGTGGCTACTGTACACTTATGAAATATTTGAAATTTAAGGCTGATATTTTAGCTCTTTCCCCAAAATGTCATCTGGTTAATAGCTATGCATATTTATGTAATTTTAATTAGTTACTTTCATTCTCTCATATTGTTCTATGAATGTAAGATAAACTTAGGAACCAGAGAGATTAAAAATTAAGAAAATAAGACTCAGAAACACAGAATTGTTAAGGTTGGATCTGGCAATCATCCCTACCAAGGCAGAGTCACCTAGAACAAGTGACACAGGAAGCTGTCCAAGTGGGTTTGGGATATCTCCAGAGAGGAAGACTCCACAACCTGCGTGAGCAGCCTGTTCAGTGTTTGACCAGCTTCAGCATAAAGTTCTTTCTCATGTTGAGGTGAAACTTTCTGTGTTTTAGTTTATGGCCATTGCTCCTTGTCCTGTCACTGAGCACCACTGACACTAGGCTGGCACCACATTCTTGATAAATGCCTTTGAGATGTTTATATGGACTGATGACATCCCCTCTGAGCCTTCCCTTCTCTGGACTAAACAGGCCCAGCTCCCACAGTCTCTGCTCATAAGAGAGGTGCTCCAGACCCCAAATCATCTTTGTAGCCTCCACTGCACCCTCTCTAGTAGCTCCTTGTTTTTCTTGTATTTAGACTTGAAGTTCATTCCCTAGTCCACATAAAGAACTAAGGTACATAATGTTTTGTCAGATTATAGTGCACTGTATTTCTTCCTATTTCAGTAACAATAAAATGATTGGATGAGAAAAGAGAATTTTCTCTACAACTTCTCTGTAACTAACTGTGTAGCCGAATCATATTGGTGGTTTTTTTGTCTGTTTGTTTGTTTGTTTGTAATACAAAGGGGATTTAGACTCTACAGGGCTTAACCACATGCTTAACTTATGCATTTTGCTGCATTTAAACTTGGACCAAGTAGCAATCACTGTATTTTACTTTGGTTTGTTGCTGTTAATATTGATAAATGTACTTGTCATTGCCTCTAGGCACAGTGTGCTGGACTGTGGCCTTAAATATTACTCTACAACCAGAAATCCCACTGAAGTGCTTTGGTATGTTCTCTTTAAATGGAGATACATAAATATCCTAATTCTTCCTAACTTCTTCATTGAGATTGCCCATTTGAATTTTTGGCAGCAGTTTTCCAACAACTTCTAAAAACCCTCAACAGTAAATGCATCCTTGGGATGCTGTGGAGGTATCAAAGCAGACTAGGACATTACAACAAGGCTGGAGCACAACAATGGCCACCAAAGGAAAGGTGGGAACACAACATCAAAGCCAAATGGTGAAGAAAGCAGCTGGGAGGAGAGAAATTGTTTGGAAAATTGTTGTATAAAGTACTCACAGAACCAGTAAAATAAGCTGAGCTTTGAAAGCCACTATGTTCTAGAGGCTTTGGCAAGTAAAATACATAAAACCAAAGGCAGGTCATCAGGTGCAACAAGATGAAAGCTCTTCAGAGATGTTTTATTTCCTAAGATCTTTCTCTCATCCGTATATCCATACATAAGAATTTTATGAGAAATATATTTTCACAACAGGGTAGTTTCAGGCCTTTCTCTGTCCTAGAATTTTGCAAAACGCGGGGTCAAGTGTTTGCACCCTTTGCTCTCCCCCTCCTTTTTCTCCCCATTCCCTGTTTAAGCTGGGGCTGCATCTGCTTCCGAAGGAAGGAGGCATATTTCAAATCTCCAGGAAACAGGAGACTATCACAGCTCTGGTTTTCTCCAAAATTCAGATAATTGATTAATGAACTTTTCCTCTCTGCTCATTTGCAGCAGCAGGAGGAGATGGAGGTGATAATGACACTTGTAACTGAAGGTTCAGTACAGTGTGGTTACAACAAGCCAAAGGCTAGGAAAAGGCATGAACTTTACATGACATTTTTAAGAGTCTGCCAAGCCACAGGAATGAAAGGGGTATCAGCAACAAGTCCCTGCAAGCTATGCTGTTTGTGGTCTTCTACTTTCACACGCTGCAGCACAGAAACCACAGTAATGGATTACCCAGGTAATTCCTGCCTCTGCATCCAAGCCTACCTAAAAGCTCAGGTTCAGAGACAGCTGCATATCCCTGTGTGTCTGATCCAGTCCTCCTCAGCACACACTCAGTGTTTTTGTCCCACACCTCACAACAAAGGTTGGAAGCAGAGTGCTTTCAAATGCACTGTTTGTATTGTCAGGGTCACAGTGACTTTGCATAAAAGCAAGCATGGTTATCTTTGGGGAAGGGACTTCAGAGAATAATTCAGTGATAATTGGAGCCACATGTTTTTCCTGCTGATCCCAAGTCACTGTTTCATATACATGTGAGTGCCTTTCATCAACCAACCCTCCTTCCTTCCTTCCTTCCTTCCTTCCTTCCTTCCTTCCTTCCTTCCATCCTTCCTCTTAACAAAAACCCCAAAGTGATGCACACATACAGAGCTGCAAACAAGCACCTCACTCTCCTCTGACAGCCACAGAAATCCACTGACATGACAGAAACTGTGGTTTAGCTCTGTTCCCTCAAAGTGTACTTGAGTGCAAGTGGAGAACTCAGAGGCACAGCTCTCCAACATCCAGGAAAAACATCCACTGCCCTTTATATCCAGAGGGTGCTAAAATTTCAGCTTGTGTGCTCTGAAATCCCTGGCACTAAGGGGATTAAATCAAGCCTCAGCTTGTGGGTGCACTTGATTCATTCAGTAATCAATCACCCTAAAACATTCCAAGCAAAAAGGACGGTGTAATTTGTAACTAAGACCAGAAGAAAGGGAAACAAAATCAATATTAGAATATAACTTAGTATGGACAAAGGTTTCTAGCACAGGATTACGAATGGGATAAATACAAACATTTAGAAAACAATTACACAGAATGTTAAATGATCCTGGGATGATCAATGTCAAAAGAACTGCTGTACTTGAAGACAAAAGCCAAACATGAGCCACAAGAAATAAACAGCAGAGAATGGGAATGTTTGTGTTTTGCTTTAAAACTGTGTTTCCAAAAGTTTAAAACATCTATAAAGCCATTTAGAATGTCTATAAACCCACTGAAATGTACATAAAACCACTACATATTTGCTCAATATATTTCAATAGTTTTAAAATTCTTCCTTGCAGCTTTAGAAGTGTGAGGCTTTCCAAAGGAAGTGGTTGCCAAACCTGATGCTTGGGACAAAGAAACCCATTATTCAGTGGGATACTTCCTTTCCTATCAGGTGAGTTAATGCTTGTAACTTTGTCTATGAAGAACAGCTGAAAGTCTGTGATTTTAAAAATTTTTTGGAATGTGTTATTTTCCTCTTTTCAATTAATTATCTAGAAGCACAGTCAACTTAGCAGAGCGCCTTCAAAAATTCCTATGCTTCAGTGCTTTACTACTGAGCAAAGTTTAACTAGATGATGTTTTAAGGGAGCCAATTAACACTCAAAATCCCCCCAAAAAACAACTAATCCATCTTTTTATTTCACCCCTCTGAGAAAACTCTACATTGCAAGTCTGTAGTCAATACCCTGGTGCACAACAAAGATCCCTGGCCAGAAAAGATTTTTGAAGACATGCAGGCCTGATTTTGAAGAAGTATTATTTGCCTGTTCTTGGGAAAGAAGCCATCCCTTGTTCTACTCCTTGTCAATAGGTAGGGAACAAACGAGCAAAGATGAATTAGAGTGCAGCTTCAAATAAGTGACTGTGAACAATGACACTTCAAGTGAGTGTCTTAAAGTGAGACTGGGGATGGGTTTGGGGCCTATTAGGGGAGATACAGTCTGAGCTACTCTGGACAAAAAACAGGACAGAAGAGATGAAGAAAAAGGAAGGTGTTTCAAAGGAAAATACTGCCTTTTGTTAAAGAAAAAAAAAAAAGCAACCAACACATTGTACAAAATCAGAAAATTTTGTAGTGTGCAATTTTTAGTAATAACACACCATTTACTACCATGAGTTGGTACTGGACTTCTTTTCTGTTTCCTTAAATCAACATATTTTGTCCACAACCAGCTAGAATGGAATTTTTTGATACAGGTTTTATGTCTGGCATCTGTGTAATTCTGCTCTGACCTAATGTGTCTGTACAGGGATTGCACTAAAATGGTATTAGATGGCAGAAAATTAAGTTTCCAAGAAGCAGAAATAGAAAAAAAATTCAATTTGGTAGAAAGTGAAATGGAGAAATAAACGTAAGAAATGGCGTGAAGGCATAAATTTACCAAGAAGTCGTAACCTATATTAACTTGACCTGGGGTAGTGTATGACCTTGGAATTTAGCCTCCCACAAGCTTGCAGAGTATCTAGCTCTGTCTTCCCCTGCTTCAGTCTTCTCTTACTCTGCAGCTTTGAAGCATTAGCTATATTCCAAGCCAGAGGCTGTCCATATGCTGGTATTTCAATCCCATCTCTCCAGAAATGCTGTCTCTTCTCCACAATGACCTTCAACTTTTTTCCTGTAAGGACTTTCGTGCTGTACAGATATTTGCCAGTTGGCAAATCACTGCTGTTGGGCTACAAAACTCAAAGGTCCGAAAGCAATTAACCAGGGCAGGAAAGAAGCAAGAAATGGAAGAAGTGTATTTAAACAGCAAGGTGCATAGAAGAGTTGAGAAGAATAAGACAGGTTTTTACCAGCTATCATATAGGAAAGCAAGAATGTCAATAAATTAAAAGGCAGGACAGACTCAATAATAGCACTGAAAGGATAGATTTTCAATTTCTGCTTCAAGACACATTCTGCAGAAAACAATCCTTTGGTCACAAAAATGCTGAAAGATCTGAAAAACACTTCTCAAATTCTCTGGCAACGCAATGAATTGCTGATAAATGGTCTTCAGCTCTAAAATGGTCCACTCCAAATTTAGAGTTCCTAAATGCTAAGGAAGGGGATATGAAAATTTAGGCCCAAATTTCTTTCTTCACCTTTAGAACAAAAATCCCATGAAATCATGATTTGTCTTCAAAGAATAACCCCTTTATCAGCAAACACAAGATATGTGCAACTAGCCCAACTGTTTAGCTGGCACGTTGTGAAGCCAGCCATCTAGGATTAATTGTAAATAGAAAGAAATGGGCACTGCCAGAAGACACATTGTCCCACCTCAGTAAAAACCCACCTGCAGGAAGAAACTCATCCCATGCTGCCTAATGCCCGAGGCCCAGGTGGTTAGCTTAGATAAGACACATTTGGACATTTCATTTCTTCATCCTCCAAAAGCTGTCCCATCTTTTCTTGGGATTTGACCTTGTTTCTCTGCAGGTCTAAATTTTGTCTTTTCAATGACTGAAAAAGCAGTGAAGTTCACTTTGGTTTTGCTTGGAACGATTCACAGAGCTTGAAGCAGACACAAAGCAGGCAGCAGTATCAATGCCTGGCCAGGGAGATCAGAGCAATGCTTTTACCCCAGATCTTGGTACAGCGCTGGAAGAGAGCAGAGACAAAACAAAAACCCACAAACCCCAGTTATCTTACTGAGAGGAGATGAGATGAAGCAGTGGAGGGCTGGGAAAACTAGGGCACAGCAGGTTTAGATACTGACCTTACCTGGGTCCTGCTGCTCCACTGGGAAATGGGAGACAGGCACAGCCCACTGCCTTAGTTGCTGGACATCTCAGCATCATGAGATGCTGCCTTTGGCAGCCTCCTCCTCTCCTTCCCTTTCTCTTACCTCATTATTTACTTTCTCACATTATCGTGGGAATTGCTGCTATCCCTTTACCTTGCTTAGGTTAGCTGTATTTGAATTTTGCATGTTAGTTACTGATGACCTTCACTTCAGAAGATATCTGCTTTTTGTAGCCTTGCTATGTAAAGACTGACAGCAACCTTCATCAGAGGATAATTTCCAAATGAGGAAAGTATCCACGTGGGACTGTCAGAAGCACTGAATTGATTTGTGCCTGTACCACAGGTCAGATTTAAACCCATTTTTCTTGAAGACAAACTAGACTGATTTATCCTCAGGGGCCTTACCCTCCACTCTTTACAAGCCTCAAAACCCAGAAAGAAATGATGTATGTGCAGTTAGTACACCCATATCATGTGAGGGCAATTGATTCAATTACATTATAGCTACTGGAAACAAAACAGCCATATGGTGAGTTTTCTACCCCAAAGTAATGGATGCTTCACAGCCACAGCTCTAAATCTAGAGTTAGTTCCCTGCATGAATGCTGCCCCCTAAGCAGGCTTCCCTAGGGAAAGCTTTCTCCAAGCCATGGGAAAAAATCCAGTTCAGGCTAGTCAAAAACAGTGTCTAAATATCAATACACTTCTCTGAAGCTTTATCTGAACTATCCAGAGCTCCTGAGTATGCAAATAAAGCATTGATAATTTTATAAGAAAATGATTTGTGTGTGTTTGTGTGTGCAGGCATATATGTACATACTTTTCATTATCTCTTAATTCTGGAAGAGCAAGAAATAGATTGAGATGAAAAGCAGTAACTGTACTCTGTTTTCCTTCATGTGCTATGCACAGTGTTGGCTCTAAAGACATAAAAAATTCAATCATGAGCCAAATCTGGCCTTAAATCGATCAAGCTCTGCCGGCTTCAATGGAGCAATTGCAGAGATGTACTCCAGCCGCTGCTCTAAGCCCACCCATTTTCACACCCTCCCTGCTTTCCAGCAGGCTGTCTAGGCTGCCAGCCCGAGATGGAAAATGTAAAGGTTCAGAGATATCTACAAAATTTGCATATGAAGCAGCATGGGGAGATTCAGCACAGCTTTTGAAACAAAAGAAAAAAAGGGGAACAAAACACATGAGCTTCCCCTTTTCCTTATAAAGGGAAGACTTAGTTTGAGAAATTTTGTTCTGAGCATTTCAGCATCAAGCCAGGACTGTCTTACCAGGCTCAGATTTTCTACACATGAGCAAAACTCCCTGTGGTTCAGAAAAGCCCCACTATTAAAGGTAGCTCTGGGAATAGGTATGAGTTGTTACTAATGAATTAAAAATGTGACAGCAGCTTTGGGATTTTTGTGGTTTTCCTGCTCTTTGGTTCTGACCATGAAAAGCCTACTAAGCAGAGCAGCTAACCTCAGAACAAGCAATATTTACTTGTACTTCCCAATACTTAAGACAGGAAATGCCTTAAATGTTGCAAATTCTGAGGTTATAAAACTGTAAATGTTTGCCTGTCAGAGGCACCTGACAAATTTTTACAACCCTCAGCTGCACACAGGCAGTCACCCCAGCGCTTGGATTTTCCCCATCCTCTCCTTTTTCCCCGTTTTACAGAGGGATTCATGAAAGCTAGATGTTATTGTGCATTTTGGTTTCAAGGTTGCTGTCCTACTAGCACTTGTAAAATTGTGATTTGGATTTCAAAGAATCCTTTATTTATCTCTTTTTTCTTCTTTTTTTTATTGATAGAAGGGGAAATATCTCAATTTATGTTTTGTTTGCTAGATAAAGGCTCAAGACTGTTCTTCAAATATTTAAAGAGAGAAATTCATCAAGTAACTTTTGGGAAGATTGATTTAAATAATTCATTTTTACAGAATGATATAAATGCATGGAGTATGGAAAATGTCAGGGCGCAGTGAATGCCACAGAAGCCTCTAAACACCATTTTCCCTTGGGATACTGTAAAAAATTGGCAGAGGAGTCTTCCTGCTTGGTTTCATTGTGAGCTTACTTGCTTGGGTGTTTCCATGCCCATTTTTGCACAGGCATCTCAGAAGTGCAATTCAAACCTGCAGTCAGGTTTCTGTGCTTGGCTGGCCCAGCCTGGCAGCAGCCCTGGCACCCAGCCCCAGGGCAGTGTCACCCGGCGCTGGGGGGGCCCAGAGCACCCCTGCCCCAGGGCTGCAGCCACCACCCACTGCAAAGGCACCTCGCCCACCCCTCACCAGCCAACAGACCCAAGGGGAGAAGCAGAGCCCTGACAGCAATCAGAACTGGGGACAAAAATGTAGGAAACATAAGATAAAAGGTAATGCCTCACCACATGTACATTTTGGATGGAAAGGACTCCTTCCCCCACCTTCTCAAGGCTGTGGTGGCATTGAGGAGATGTTTGGCTGGTTTTACATGGCAACACATTGTTCACATGCCCTAAATATGACCATACTCAGGGTGAGAGGCTGGCACAGATTGCCCAGAGAACCTGTGGATGTCCCATTCCTGGAAGTGTTCAAGGGGAAGCACCCTGAACACCCTGGTCTAGTGGGTGGCATAGAGGATCCTTAAGGTCCCTTCCAACCCCAAGCATTCTGTGATCAATGATATGCTCATAGAGACCTTACTCTCATGTAGTTTACCCAGTAATGCCATCTAACTGCACGTGAGGAGAGTTCTGTGTTCAAGGAATGAAAAGACATCACTAGATCTCCTGATTTACCACCATACAAAGGAGACGAGAATCATGTTAGGAATTTGTTTGTATGATTTTGTCCTGTAGCCTCTCTGTAACACATCCTTGTATCAGGGGAGAAATTCCCCTCGGGGATTTAAATCAGCACAATCATCCCTAACTCAAACAAATCTGATAACCTTGGACATAGTTCCTGCCAAGAGCCACTGTAAAAGTGAACAAGGAAGTTTCTAGACTTCTCTTTTAACAGTGAGGTGTTAGGAGTGTAGTCACATACCAGCTCTGTGTCTAGTGTTACACTGGGAAGAGGGGCTGGGGTGCCAAGACAGAGTCTGCCACCCTTTCTCCCTCTGGATTTCATGTGATTATTCCAGCAGCTACCTGCTGCTGGAATACCTCCTGATTCCCCACTGCTGCAGTGACATAGTGTACTGGCTGGGCATCCTTTATCTTGCTATCTTTCAGCTTTGATCCATCCAAGTGGACAAACAAAGAATTAAGTACAGTTTTCTTGAATCAAAAATATTCCTACTTTTACTATTACTTCTGTGATAGGGGTAGATTTTTAATAATGTTCCACCTGAAGCATAAACTTACATATTTTTTAAAATCATGTATCCACCAAAATGTCCCTCAAAATTTTAGATAGTTTCTGTCTTTTTCCAAGATCTCCAAGAGTAGCAAAACTAAAATTTGTAGTATTATCAAATTATATGTCAGTTGATAATATTTTTGGAGTCTGGGGGAAAAGAAAGGAAAAATAAGCACAATCCTCCAAAGAAGTTGAAACAAACTGGTTAGAAGGAAAAGGGAGAATTATCTATTCATTATCAGTTACATTATTCCACTGCTCAAAAACATGTTACTTATGATTTATGTATACATCACCTTTTGGTATAGTTCAGGATTTTTAAACAATGGTCATCCTCTTTAGGTTTTCAAATACAATCACTATATAGCAGGCTTGCAACTTTTTCCAGACTTAACAAAATGTACAAAATACTGTAAATAACTGCATACATGTAAGACCTTTCTTAAGCTCTAAAAAAAAAAAAAATCAAAGTGGTTTCAAAACCCACTGTCATTGGAAACCAGACTGTAAACATTTTTAATAAGTCAAGTTGAGATTAATTTAAATATTCATTCTGAATTTGTGAGTTTTGTCTCCTTTCCACAGCCTCTTGTGACTTAACACAGCAGGAGCTACCAGCCTTGGGTATGCTCTGTCTTACATGTGACCTTTCTTAAGATTCAGTCCCATGTCTCCAGAAAGTTAAAAAGGAAGCAGCTTCAGGAAATGCCACGTGTAGCACTACTGTGTGTTGGAAAGGTGTAGCAGTCTCTAACTATCCTGTGTGCTCAGCTTACCACAGTCCCACTGGTGAACTTCCATTAAACACCATGATCCTTAAGTCTGCAAGGCAGCGGGATAGTTTCCTTAGCAGCCAAGGAATTTTCTACCCAAACAAACCAGGATCCATATATCGTAGTATCTTTCTTTTTATACCAGTTAATGTTAAATACTTCAGAGGAAAGTGTAAACAATAATCTTGATTTAGCAAAATAACATCTGCTTTGCTTTAAACGTTTAAGACCTCTGGCTTCTGCCTTCATTAAAAGAATATCACAACTTGAGTAGCACTTCAAACATATGTTACATATGTAAAATACATATATACATTAAAACATACATATCTTAAATCCAGGTTACTTGAATGCATTTTTACCTTGCATGCAAGAAGCTTCAGAAGGACTGAACCCTGTGCCTAAAGCTAGATAGGAATTTGAGTGCTTCCTTGGCAAGGCATAAATAAGAGCACATAATTGAATGCACTGGTCAATCAGGTTATGTTGATACGACTAAATAAAAGCCAGCCAAGAACAGATCTTGGGCCCCAGGGGCAGAAAACTGCCCTTTCTGTGGCACATTTGTCTTGGAAGCAAATATTTGGAATAGTTCGAAGGGGAGCCAGGGGATGAGCTGGCTCACAAAGCAGCAGGGACAACAAGAGTGCAGGCTCCCCCTCCCTGTGCACTTCTCCTTAGTGGTACAGACATACCCTCAGGATCCTATGCCCCAGTTCTCATACCAATTTTCTGTTCAGGTAGCTCCACAAATTTCACTTCTGTTATTCTTGCCTACACCAGTGCACACCCCTCAAAGGCCTTAATACTTTTCTTACTTACGTAATGCTAAATCCCAGGGAAAAAATTTTTTTGAGGTCAGGATTCTAATGCCATGAGGCAAATACGTTTGTATACCCTGGGAATGTAAGGCTTTGCATTACTGATGACATGCCTATTTCTGTTAATCCAGGTCTTTCATCAGTACCTGGGACTGGTCTGTTCCATCTTACTTATATTCTGGAAATGTCTGTTGTTGTATGCTTTGATTTGTTGTCAGATGACAAAAACAGACTTGAACAAAATTTTCTTTGAGAACAAGAGTGAATCAGAGCTGTAATTGGACCTTCATAAAAATATCATCTTTAGAATCTTACAGTTCCCTCACCAATTTGATCAACTAGTTTACCTCAAAGGGCAATTACCAGCTGAAATGTCACAGAACTTTGTGTACCATTTTGAATATCTGAAAATAAAGATTTTTCTTATGGCACAGTGGGGGTGCTAGTATGAAAAAGCATATAAATTGCTGGAATTTTAATCAAATATCAGTATTTTTGGAATCAATTTCCAGACCTCCAACTGTTGAGCTTGACAGGTTTGTCTCTAAAATTTCTGTATTTGTTTTAAAATGTTTGACTTCTGTAATCGATGGATAAAACAACAAGAAGACTAATGTACAGAAAGAAGCAATGGTGGAAGTTAATTTCTAAGTACCATTTTTTTTTTTCTCCCCGCACAGTTCTATTTTATAAGTTAAAGTATCTTTAGTCAGACATACTTTGATTCTTTTTTATAAGATGAGTGCTTTATATGATGCAGCTACACCAAGTTCCTTTTACTTGATATTTCATAAAGAGTTCAGATCTCAAAGGCGAGAGAAAAATGAAAACATAATGACAGGTAATTCAAGCTACAATTTGAAACAGAAGTTTACATTTTTGTTTGTAGATATAAATCAGAAAGTTGTCCCCTTCCCCACGTTCAGGAATCTGCAGATCCTTATCATAGCAGTAGGCTAATCAGCATTTTTAATCAATATTTTTACTGCTTTTGCTGAATGAGAAAAAAAATAAGGCTGAGTTGGAGAATAAAGCATCCTTTACAATTTATCATTTAAACATGCAAGTGTCTATGGGAAAAGGACTGGAACATGTCAGAGAAAGATGACTTAATTATATATTACATTTCAGAGGTCCTTTCAGCCCATAGCTCAACAGTTTCTAGCTACGCAGTCAGTCATTTATTTTTAGATCTAAATTTCTCTCCATTACACATGAAACAGTTTTCTAATTTATAAGGCACTCCATCAAAACTTCCAGTTCTTAACCATGAAGTAACAGAAAGCATCAAATGTGTTAACTAAAGGACCTCCCAGGCAGTTTTGAGGTCCATATTTTCTAGTATTCTGACTCCTTTATTCTACTTTCTACTCCCTCTTTTTTTTTTTTTTTTTTTTTTTTTTTTTTTTTTTTTTTTTTTTTTTTTTTTTTTTTTTTTTTTTTG
>VZRH01000785.1:238347-291358 GCA_013397555.1 Urocynchramus pylzowi | reverse complement strand
TTTTTTCCTTTTTTTTTTTTTTTTTCCCCCTTTTTTTTTTTTTTTTTTTTTTTTTTTTTTTTTTTTTTTTTGCAACTTTACTGTAATTTTATATATCGGACAGAGCCTGACAATAACTTGTGTTTAATAGAATCATGGAATGTCTTGGGTTGAAAAGGAGCTTAGAGATCACCTACTTCCAACCCTATTCGAGAGCCTCACCACCCTCACAGTAAAGAATTTCCTCCTAACATCTTATGTAAATATCTCCTTTTGTTTTAAAACCACTGCCCATTGTTTTATCATTTTATGACCTTGTAAAAAGTCCCTCTCCAGCTCTCCTCTAGGTCTCTTCAGGTACTGGAAGGCTTCTTAAGGTCTGCCCAGAGTCTTCTCTTTTCCAGGCAGAACAAATCCAACTCTCTCAGCCTGTCTCAGCTGGAGAGGTGCTCCACCCTTCTAGAGTAGTTAAGGTTAGAGAGGGAAAGAAAATAAAAATCAACACACAACTATGGAAGAGCACAGGAGCACCTAGCACTGTGCAGCAGTGGCCCCCTTGACCAGAGCTGCTCAGGAGCACAGCGAGTCCTGCAAGAAAGGCAGCAGCTGCCTTGGATATCTCAGTGCACTTAGGAAAAGTGTCAGAACCACTGTGCAGTGGCCCTGTACATGCAGAGTTTGGCCAGGGACAGGCTGGAAAGCAGAACTGCTGCTTGTGTTCAGCTTCATGGCCATCCTGGAAAGCTGCCAAACCCACCGGTTCCCTCTGCCCCAGGCACAGCTCCCACTTGCTGCTGCTTTCTTGGGGCACCAGCTGGCTCCTGGAAGGGCTCTCACAAAGGGCCCTTGTCCCCTGCAGGCCACCACAGCCACTTGTCAGTTAGAGCAGAAGATTGCAAATATGAGGCCATGGTGCAGTGTTTTCTCTGAATGAAAATTTAGCTGGAGACTTTACTTTCCTGTGTATTGCAGTCACGACCACCATGTTCCCAAATGGAAAACTGCTGTATAAACTGTCCCTCCCTTTCCCCTTGCTGATGGACCCCCTGGAGAAACATAAAGCCCTTGGGCTTGTACCGATTCTCTGACAATCTCACTTTTGCTTTACATGGACTGGGAACTATACACTAGATGGTGTGATCAAGACCTGAAAATTACTGCCTTAAACCTAATGCTGTGTCCAGCATATATGTAGAATATTTAATGCCTTTAACAAAAATACAAAGGCAAATTCTTCTCTGCAAAGCTGAGGCATGTGTGTCCTATTTGGCAATTGCAATACCTTTCTCTAGCAGATCAGCTTTCATCCTTTAAAGCTCTTTAAAATAACACAGGAACACCAATTATAATATTGTAAATAGTATTGCTCAGCTCTCTTTTCAGCAGAGGAAATAAAAGAGCCCATCTTGTAAAAATGGCTCCTTATCACTGTATTTCCTTTGTGACTTTCCACACATTACACTTATCTTTAAACAGGAAAAAAGGTATTCAGTCTTGTAAAATCAATTAGGATTTTAAGCAATGCAGTAATCTTCTACTTCTTTTCATGTCCTTTAAAAATATCCAAGCTTTTCTAACTTGCTTCAGCTAGCAAACTCCAATCTGAATCTTCATGCCACATGAGAGTAACTTAGCTGGCTGTTAACTGGATTTATGAAACAGCATTTTGTGAAGAAATTCTCCACCTCATACAACAAAATAACTTTCAGGCTAGTCAGTAGCACTCATAGATCCAACATAGGCAACATCTTATGTATTCATTCCCTTGGCAAAAAGAAAAGTCCCTGCAAATGTCAGTTTTTTTCATCTGAATTTAAAAAAAAAAAATTATAAAGAGGAGAAAATATGACTTATATATTTAGTAGAAGCAAACAAACAAAAAAATTACTACTTCTTCCAGGTTATTTATGCAACTCCTTTCTTCCTGTAAGTACTTCACAGTTAATTTAAAGGGTGAGTATACTTCTGACATAGCTGTCAGTTCCTCTTAGTCAGCCTTGTTAAGAGGAAACTCAGTGTCAGGAGGTGTGCTTCATATCAGCTGACATACTTTCTATATGAGTTTACATCCTTCACTAAACAGTAGAAATGAGCTCAGTGATCTTCTCTGCCTTTCCTAGCTTTTATTGTAAGGAAGGGTGGAATAAATTTGTAGCATCCTCCTCGACCCTATTTCTAAGCTAGTGACTAGGTTGAACACATATCTGAGGAATGTGTGCAGACCCTGGCTGCAGAACCAAGGAGGGAGGATGGGAGTCCTGGGCTACATCTGGTGGAAAGAAGGTGGCAGAGCAGGATGCAGCCAGTTCCAGTCCTTCTGGTAGACTGTTTTGAAAGGGAGGAAGAGGTCATCCAACAGCAGCAGGCAGTCACACCTTGAGACAAGAAGGGGCCTCACCACGCCACAGCTCTCCCATGCGCTGCTTCAGGGCTGTTTGCCAGAGGGTAACCCAGCATGGAGTAAATACACTGTCCCTACTCCAAGCTGCCCAAATACACTGGCACACATTCTTTCTTCCTTCCAAAGGACTTGGTGTGGGTGGAGGTACACACAGCGAGTTGTTCTTTCTTCCCATACCAGAAGGGCTCTAATTCTCTAGGTAACTAAACAGGGTTCCTGCAAATATTAGTGGTTTTGCGGTGTTTTACTTATGCACCACTTAAATTCCATTTAAATCTGCTGCTTGTTACTTTAGGCACAGAATCAGGCAGATAAGTCCATCAAGCAGATGCTACTGACATTTTCCATTTTGAGGGCTGGATGATAAAAACAAGCAGAGGCGCCTATACTGCTGTGAGTAAACATTTTAAAAGCAGCTTCACAAATGCCACCATCTTTCAGCACCTAATAAACAGTTTAGGAGGATGTTGTTGAAGCTGCCAAAAGGGGTTTTAAAACTGGAGTGTCTCACAGGAGTCAAGCACACAGCTTGCACTTGAAATGCCTGTCTCACCTTGCAGATGGGTAAGAGAGGCAGACTACCACTGACAGACACACAGGGCTTGGCACAAGGATACTGGGGATGCAGGGACAAAAAAGAGATGGTACACGACCAACACAAGGCATGCCTGGAAGAACTGCCAGTTCCAGGTGTTGCAAAATGGGCTTTTTGGCAGACTTGTCTGATCAAGCCAGACAAGGAAGAAGCTCTACGGTCTGAAGCCTGCTTCCCCTCTCTCCTCCCCTTACATTACACCCTGCTTTGCTGACTGGCCTATGGAAATCCTTTTCAGGTACCACTTCAGTAGGGAAACAACAGTCTCCTTCCAGCTCTCTTGGAAGCACAGGGAACTTGATGCTGTCTAATAATGGGCAGAAACCCCCACCAGGTAGCAGGGCACTGCCCATTTGAGAAATATCGTGGTTCCAAACTATCCAGTTTCAGTGCATGGGAGAGTTCACTATGTCTATGAGCACAGAGAAGGAAGGCCACTTAGTCGTGAGAGTCCACCTGGAGGGCTGCATCCAGCTCTGGGATCCCCAGCAAAGGAAGGACATTGACCTCCTGCAGTGAGTCCAGTGGAGGACCATGGTAATGATTAGAGGGATGGAGCACCTCTCTTATGAAGAGAGGCTGAGAAAATTGGGATTGTTCAGCCTGGAGAAGAGAAAGTTTCAGGGTGACCTTTAGGCCTCCTAGCATGGGAAGGGAGTTTCTACAANAACAGTCTCCTTCCAGCTCTCTTGGAAGCACAGGGAACTTGATGCTGTCTAATAATGGGCAGAAACCCCCACCAGGTAGCAGGGCACTGCCCATTTGAGAAATATCGTGGTTCCAAACTATCCAGTTTCAGTGCATGGGAGAGTTCACTATGTCTATGAGCACAGGGAAGGAAGGCCACTTAGTCGTGAGAGTCCACCTGGAGGGCTGCATCCAGCTCTGGGATCCCCAGCAAAGGAAGGACATTGACCTCCTGCAGTGAGTCCAGTGGAGGACCATGGTAATGATTAGAGGGATGGAGCACCTCTCTTATGAAGAGAGGCTGAGAAAATTGGGATTGTTCAGCCTGGAGAAGAGAAAGTTTCAGGGTGACCTTTAGGCCTCCTAGCATGGGAAGGGAGTTTCTACAAGAAAGATGGAGAGAGACTTTTGGGAAGAGCACGTAGTGTTAGGTCCTGGGGTTATGGATTCAAATTGGAAGAGAGTAGGTTTAGATTAGAAATCAGGAAGAAATTCTTTACTTTGAAGGTGGTGAGGCACTAGAACAGGTTGCCCAGAGAAGCTGTGGATGCCCCATCCCTGGAAGTGTTCAAGGCCAGTTTGGATGGGTCTCTGAGCAACTTGGTGTAGTGGAAGATGTCCCTGGCCATGGCAGATGAGTGGGAACTCAGTGATTTTTAAGGTCACTTTCAACCCAAGCCTTCTATGCATCTATGAGTGCTCCCTTGGTTTAGCACTTGTGCATCAATAGAGACCTGCTATCATGAAAAGAACGGTGTCTTTGTAAGATGAGGGTATGATTAATTTTATTGATGTGTGGGCTAGAAGGAATTAACTAGTTCCAAGTGCTTTGAGACAAAAAACTACCAAGTGTTTCCAAAAGAAACTTGGGAAAATAAACTTTACAAAAAAACAGGCTAGGTTAATATGAGTTTGGAGTTTGAAGCTGAATATAACATTTGATACTCTGGTATTTGAATTGAGGCCAAACTTTGATTATCCCATCGATCAGTTCATCAACACTAGTAACTTGAAACCTGGTGTTAAGTGCTATGCAGGACATCAGAAGATACTGTCTAAGCCAAGAAGCATAAAAGGTTATTGCATCTTGAATCCTCATTCCAGGTTTGTGCTGTGGTGGTGCCATTTATAAAGGCAGCAGGAATGCCACATTTCAACAGAGCTGGAGTTACGTATGACTGTGAATGTTGTTGACTCATTCTGGGTCATTGGAGATTAACATTTTGGAAACTACAGACATGTAGAAGATATAGTATATGTTATATGGAACAAGACTGTGCTTTCAAGATTTCAAACTCAATTATGAAGAGACACAAGAGGTTTAGATAAACTTTTCAGATTGTATCAAATGAACTTTTGGTTGCTTATCTGAACTGACCCTCTGAAGGCATTTGGGATTATTCTTAACATTGTTGTTATTGCTGGAAGTAACAGCAAGTTAAGAATTTAGTTTTAACTTTTGCATTTCTTGAAGATTGTTTGCCTGATTTTACAAGGGGAGTGACAGATTCCAAACTCTGCCCATTTTCATTGAAATTTCATTACATCTAGACAGCTGCAGTGAACAGTGTCTCTCCAATACAAAGAAATTCCAATCTGAGATATAAAGCTACATTAGAATCTTTGTGATTTGAACTATGAATTTTTTTTCTTGCTTTTTCAAAAGAATTTATTAATAAAAAGCCTCTTCAAACAAGACTTCAGTTTCAGAGACCCAATAACCTTGTTTCATGGCTTTGCTGGGTTTTATTCCTTACAGGTCAGAAACTTCATATAATTCTGTGCTATACAGGAAGAGCATCTGGTCAGTGCTGGAAAACATTAAGTTGAGAGACTTTTCATTTGCCTACTCTGCCTTTTAACCTGGATCCACAGCTGCAAGGCCACTCTTCATTTATTGAATTGTACCTAGAGGTGGGGCTTTTTGTGAGTGGAGAGGAAACAGTGGTCTCTGGGTTTCGTCTCTCCAGTCACTTCCCCTTCTCTACACTTTCAGCCCTGCAGGAGTGGGGGGTCACAGCAGGGCTGGGACAGTGGTGACACCAGCCCCTCTCAGTGGGAAGGGCCTTTGACATGAGCTGCAGGCTCAGGCCGTCAAGAAGTGAGAGTGCCAAAGAGAAGGACTTCGGCAATGGGAAGTGGGCAGGGGCAGAGAGATGAGATGTAGAAAGAAGTGGCAAAGCGACTCAGAAAGAAAGGCACACAGATGAGTCTTCCTTGAAAGTAAGGGCTTGATGACAGTAAGGCTGGGGGATGCATCAACACAGGCCACCTTTCTGTTCAGCAGCTGCTTTCTGGTCAGGCTGCCAGGGGAAGGACAGGCATGCACAGTTGTCAGGCACACATCCTCTTTTTCTGTTTTTAGAAAGGCATGATTTCAGGACACGAGTTGTGCTGTGCTCCGGCACAGGACCTCAACATGGCACTGCAGTTTGCATAGAGCTTTGTTCTCTTAATAGAAACTTTCTTTCTGGAGAGTTTGGGCCACCTTTTACAGCTACTTCCTAGTTGGTAAATAAAAAACCCAGTATCAGAAACTTAATCCTAAAACTGTTCACAGTATTGACAGAAACAGAGACTTACAGCCTTGGACCTTCCAGGATCTTCCTCAGGATCACCCTTTGACAAGATTGACTACAGCCTTTCTAACTGTGGTGGTTGAGCTCTTTGCTCACCTGCCAAATGGTAAAAACTCAACTCCTTAATTCTGGTTTTCCAAAAATGAGGAGGAAATTCTGTCTGCCACTGAGATTTCAAAGTTTTTTTAAAAAAAATCATCTCATTACCAAAGTAAATTATCAAAAAAGTTATAAGACATGAAAAAGTAAATTACTGAATCCTACAGGTACTCAAAACTGCTGTAAACTACAGACAGAGCATATGGACAGAGCATATGGCTGAATTTACCACATCAGTGCTAATACCCATTTTAAAACAACACAAGAGCTCTCCAATACTGGATTCCAACTAAGTAACCAAATTTCCCAAGGGCGACTGTGTGCAATACACATACTAATATACATTTATGTGGTGACCCTCCACAGGGTGTTATCTGACCATCAGCATGATGGCCATTCATTTGGCTGTCTCAATAACAATACAAGCAATAACAAACTACTCTGGGTTAGTTACTGTACTTGAAATACAATATGGAAATGCAAATATGCTCAGCCTTGGAAAGCTCTTGATTACCAAAACCCTCCAATTCAACTGTAAAAGCAGTCTTTGGGCCTCCAGAAGCCAAACACAGACAAATGTACTTTAAGTCTATGGGACCAAAATACTTACACTTTAGCACATAAAAATTCAGAAATGCTTGTACTCTCAGCACTCTGCCATGTGCTAATGCCACTATGTTCATAGTGTTCACAGGTCACAGATCTAAGTGTCAGCAACTAAGCATAAGGCTTACACGTGATGCTGCATTATTTACAGTTACCAGTGCTGCACAGAGAAATCATGGCCCATAGCTACAATTACACCTGTCACTCTTGTTTGAATAAAACTGACATCTTGTCACTACTACCCATCAGACTTCAAAAAAAGGTAAAACTTGTTTTTCTTAAGAGGAAGGGGGAAAAAAATTAACCTCACGGTGGTTTTACGAGTTCTCACATGTTGTCTGCTGGTTTGCATGTGCCTGCACAGCTCCTGCCAGGTGCTCCTCTTTCACAAGAGGCAGCTTCCCAGCACAGCATGGCAGGGTTGGGCTTGCAGTGCTCCAGACAGCACTGGAGACTGTGGGCAGGAGGCTGCTGGGGAAAGGGATCTCTACAGGCAGCTGTCAGCCCTGTTGCTCTAATAACAACACCAAGGCAAGGTTTGGGCTTGGTTAATATCAGTATGCTTAGGAATGTAAATCCCCTCCCTGACTTGTGACTGTAATGAGAAATTCCCATCAGTAGATCAAGCTGAGAATCATTCATTTGTGATTAGCCAGTAAATCATAGCTCAGACAGCTAAAATAAATCAAAATATCTATTTCCCAGAAATCTGAAGTAACTCTATTTGTTTTGATGGCCAAACACACCCAATAGAATTAATTTAAATTAATATTTTTTTATCTTCTCTCTAGAAATCCTGATATTGGTGAAGGCTCAGAAGTGGGGAGATATCAAGATTGTAATTTCCTTTTAGAAAGAAAAGAAGTGAGTGCTGACACAAGCTGAAAGGGTGTGGCCCTTTATAAAGAGGATGGTGCCAGACTCTTTTCAGTTGTGCCCTGTGACAGGACAAGGAACAACGGCCATAAACTGAAACACAGAATGTTTCACCTCAGCGTGAGGAGGAACTTTTTTTTATTGAGGGTGGCAGAACACACAGGGAGATTATGGAGTCTCCCTCGCTGGAGACATTCAAAACTCACCTGAATTCATTCCTGTGTCGCCTGCTCCAGGTGACCTTGCCTTGGCAGGGGACTTGGGCTCAATGAGCTGCAGAGGTCCCGTACAAAACTAACAATTCTGTGATTCTGATGAATGGCTTTCAATCCCACAGCTCAGACAAATGCTTAGGATATCCTGATAGCAGTGAGAAACGTTTTTTCTTATTTTGGTCAGACTCTGGCACCTGCAAGGCCCTTGTCATCAGAACACAGTGGAAAATCCAGAATAACCATATAGATCATCCCCCTTCCACTTTCTCCTTTCTTTGAAATGGAGGGACAAGGTACCTTGAAGAGACTGCTCCTTTCTCTCTCTCACTGTTCCTGGGTCATGCACAGAACATACATTACTAAAACTGAAGGCCTGGCCATCACCAGGGTAGCAAATGGCTGGAGATCACCACATGAACATAGTCTTGCTGCTCCTTAATTCTTTCACCCCATCAACCCTTTATCTTCTCCCATGTTTCATATGGCATGTCCTCCTTGGGCTCTTAATTTAACTTTGCTGGTGCTAATGAGAAGGAGCCTTGGACTAGGTCAGGTGGCCATTTACAGTTACTGGCTGCAGCACCACATGGAGTCTTTGTGTGTGACAAAGACTGTGGATCTTTCCTCCCATAAGGGAATATCGGGCAGATGGTGGAACCCATTGTTTTCAACCTCTGTAGAGCTGCAATGAAAATTTTATTTCCATCTTTTTGGGAAATCGTATAACAAAAGGCATTTTTTTTCTGAAAGAAACCTGTTTTACTGGCTTTTCCAAATCCTTAGTGAGGGCATATCTCTCAATGAGCAGCTTTATTTTTGGGGAAATCCATCCAAAGCCCAGAAGAACCAGCTGGAGCTTTGCATGAGGGCTCCCATTGTGTGGGATGCACACAACAGCTGACACCAAAGCTGGGATTTCAGGAAATAAACTATTGGAAGATGCAAAGCACTCAGCCTGTTCTCAGACAGAAACCAGGAACTGCCAATAGCCTTGCAGGCTCCAGAACCTTCTCCTTGTGGGCTCACTCACTCTGGGGTGGTGCCTCCACTCACCAGCCATCCGAACTGCCTCAACCACAGCCTCCTCAGGTTTGTGTGCCATACACTGCAGCTGCTGCTCCAAGCAATTTGAAGCAATGCATAGCCTTTAAAAGCTAATCCAGAGCTGAAACAGCATGGAAATCTGCAAGTACCTGCTGACTTAATAGACCTGCCAAAAGGAGGACTGCCAGGAAGTACCTTGATAAATGACAATAGCAGGTTCTGGAGCTATTGCTGTTTTTAAGAATTTCCAATTAAGGCAGTTGTAATTGGCAGTGAAACCTTAATGCAGGAATTTGAAGCACTTTGACTGAAAGTGAACAAGGTGTGGTTGAAAACAAGCAGGTGGCAGAAGAGAAGCAGAAGAGCTCAAAACTGTCTTGAGATGGAACACAGGGCTGCCAGCAGCTGATCTGCACCCTCACTGGAGCTGCTCACTGCGTGTGGGGCTCACGTGTCCCAAAACATCCTGTTGCATCCACTGTGGGACTTTGAGAGTGCAGAGGTGTTGCTGAAGGGGGGCTACCTTGGGAAGGAGTCCTGCCCAAAGCTTCTCCTAGCACACATCTGGCTGATGCTGATACTGGCCAGCAGGCAAGGTCAAACTCAGATCACAGGGCCACCTCGACCTTGATGGCACCTGCTCCAAGCAGCACTGTGGGCTACTGGCCCAGGAATGCTGCACACTGTGCTGCAGACCTTGTATCTCTGTGAAAGGAGCTCTGTCAGGAGACAACAGATTTCATTTCCCTCAAATCAGGTCACTGGCTATTTTTGTAGCTGACATGGACTAAATGGCCAGATAACTCAAAATACAAAAAGTTGTGGTTTAGAATTTGGAACAACTTTCAGGCTTTTCCTGTTCAGAAAGGCAGTGTAATCCAGCTTGAGGCCAGTGCATAATGTGACAGAGGATTTCATACTATAGACAAGAAGCAAGCGGGGAAAAAAATGCAAAATCAAAGGTAGACTCCACAACAAGCAGAAGATGAATTTGCAGACAACTGTAGAGAAAATCAACAGGCAAACCTATGTCCAGTATTCAGTAAGAAAATAAGATTAGGATATAAACCAAAACAAGTGAAAAGGTTCTATCTAGTGACAAAGCAAAACTCTTTTGGACCTAACAAGGCAGAGATGTACTTGTTTTGTTGTAAGCATTTGCCTCTTGTTTTTGAGAGAAAGCATTAGAAGAAGAACCCGACACAAAAACAGAGATTAAGCATATCTATTTTATCTAGATATCATATTCTCTACACAGTAACAGTTGCCAATGTGCTAAATTTATTAGATATTAATTTTTAGCAGTAAAAACAAAGATTAAAGAAGGAAACACTCATTATCAGCCACCCAAGTGTTTGGTAGAAAACAAATGTCAAGCAATGCAGAATACTGAGTCAGACTCATATCTGCATTTAATAGTGCTGTAGAGCAATAATGATGAAGGCAGTTTGTCACCTCTTTTTCTTCCATGAGGTGCACATAGAAAACCTGCCTACACTGTTGAATCCAATGTCAGAATTACTGAGGGCATGCAGATGAATAGAGACAGGCAGAACAAAACCAATTAATGTGAGAGTCAGCACTCTGACCACACCAAATGAGGCAGTCTTTCTTGATAGTTTGAAAAACTTGATATTGAAAACAAATAGATATGAACAGCAAAAACATTACCCGATATTAGAGGAGGTTGTCCTGCTCTGTCAAACATAAAGAACATCTTTTTCCTCCCACAAGGTGGATTTGTTTTCTTTGTTCACTTAAAATATCTTGGACCATATCTTAAACCATAGCAAATTTAGGTAGTTGAGCCCTACAACAGGATCACAGACTCAAATTCAGCAGGTATGAATTTGAGCAGTGAAATATAAGTTCAGATGCTCATATCCAGAACTAATCCACTTATCTCTACCTGGCCACAGGGATGGTGATACTCAAGAGGACTCAATAAACTACAGGCACTTCAGGGATTATTTGAGCATTGCTATTTATGTGTATTTGAAGCAGAGTTTTAAGATACACTCAGGCTGATGAACTGTTCTTATTTCTGACTGTACCTTTAAAAAGCCCTCACTTTGAACAGTCTGAACCTGTTTATTGTATTACACACAAATTCATATTGCACTGACACAATTGGTTATAAACCAGGCACTGAAAGAAAACAGCCTCCTTCAGTCTCCTTACTCCTGAACCACAGCTGAATTGGACAATGACCTTAAAACTGCTAGTCCAGCAGGGAATTGGTGATGCAAGCCTTGACCCTGTTCCCCATCTCAGCACCCTCCTTCTAGGCTGCAGGGGAGCCTGTTGCACCCCCCTCCTCACAGCAGCCCCAAGCCTGAAGCTGTGCCTACCCCTGCCAACACAGCTGGTGTTTCTGCAGCTGCAGTTGAGTTCTGGGTGGAGAGTACAAAGAAAAGATAGCAAGGAATAATCTCAGTGATTATGTGAGATGGAGAAGGCATTCCCTTAAATAACCTCCTCTGCCTGCTGAAGTTATCAGAGCATGCTTTTCTAATGCTAGCTAATGCCAGGTTAAGTTCAGTAGGTTGCAGCTACATAGTTTGTTCGAGATTTGTCCTTAATTGAAAAGCAAGCCTGGCGAATGAAGCTACATGTAGTATCTATTAGGAAAACACATCCATCTCAAAAGATACTTTTCAAAGAGGCACATATGATCTTGTTAAAAGCAGGAACCCAAATGGCCATTTGCTCCATCATACACCAGCAGCAGGTATGGCAGAAAAGGGAACAGCTGCTTAGTTATTCTGTGATCTATTTTGTCTGGATGTTTGCATGCTTGGGAGTGTGGACTGGCCCTTTTGCAGGTCTCAGATGAATCACTCTGCTAATGGACTAGCAAGTGCATGGATAACATTATCAGTGATGCAGACCATGGTTCCTATATTGCCTTAATACGCCTCCAAACCAATCTGGTAAATTACTTCCATTATAGGATTTAGATAGTATCCCATTACAGATCAAGCTTTTGGTTTAAGTGTCATTTCTTTGAAAGACATATTTGGTGTCAAGGTCTGCTTGGAGGTTTCAGAAGAAACTGAACAGAGCCCCAGACTTCCTAACCATTCCCATAAAATATTCTCACTAACTAGCAATTCAAGGGCCAAACCACAAAAACCAGGAGATTGACAAGAATAAAGTCTTTCATTAACAGAAGAGTGCCAGATAAATGGTTTTTCACCAAAGTCTGCCCCTGGAGTCGCGTAGACATGCAAGTCTCCTGGTCATCATTGCAAATTGTTTCTAGGCTGTGTTGGCTAACTCTAAAATTAAAGGCACTATTTACCATTAGACTCACTCAAGAAAAATAATTCCATTTATAGCCTGCTATTAAAGAAACTGGCTTCTCAGTACCTTTCTAGCAGGTTAACTCCTTCAGATGCTTCAGTGAAACTTGAGAGCCCATCCTATCTGTCAAAGTATAGCCAGTCCATGATGCATTTATTTTTGCATATTTCTTTCTCTTCCTTGCTCTGAAAGTAGATCTAAAGAACATAATTTTCCATTTGTACATAAAAATAAAAAAAAAATCCTGCTGCAGATCCAAGCTATGAAAATGATTCTATTTGTATTAGAAAGTATAAAAATTTCTTCCTCTTTTTTAAACAAAATTAAGACATTTGTGTCTAGTCTATGCTTTTTTTCCATGAGTTTCTATTAAACAGTTTTACTTTGCAAAATAAATAAAAAGAGGCATTTCATTTTGGCAGTCCTGGCATATTAAAACTAAAGTGACATGGCATATTAGAAAGGCTTGGCAATATTAATGATCTTTACATGATAATTTATTCCATATTTAGTGTTTAATGTTTGAAGAATTTAATACAGCTAAAGCATATGGTGCTGTTTTATTCAAACGATAAACTATGTGATCATTAAAAATATATGGAAATGTAAACATCGTGTCAGGGTTCAGTGTTTCAGAAAGGAGCTGTTAATCCTCACAAACAGTTTCACTATAATAAGAAGCCAAATCAATTAATGATTTTGTTTCCTTATGTATTTACTTGGTATTATGCTTCCATTTAGAGTAATTAATTTGGTTATACTTCAAATTTATATATATTTACATTTCTAAATTATTATAATGGAGTGTGTCATTCTCATTTTGATTTGATAAGGAAAAAAAAAATTTGCAAAATCTGTTTAACTGCTAAGCTGGGAGCTCAGATCAATCTCCATTCCACTTGAGGATTGAAAGCACAAAGCTTCTGGCTCTACAGCAGCTTTGTCAGCCTTGGCAATTTGCGTTATGTTACCCATGATAGTATGCACAAGGATCCACTGCCATGAATGCAATTTAAGAAAGCACTTTAAGTTCTTTTTATTCCTTTTCAGGGTTTTCAGGCAGCTGGAATGCCTTTTTCCCTTTGCTATAGAGATTACTTATTACTTATATTTAACCAAATAAATAGACATCTTGAAGGGTAATAAAAAAGTTGAGTTTCCAAGAGAAACTTCTCAGGGTTCTTCATGCAAAGAGAGAAAGCAAGAGGGATTTTGATGGAGTATGGAAGGTGAAGTGCTTTGGAGACAAGAGTCTCTGCTGAGCAGAGGAACAGGCAAAGCCAGTGTAGGTGCTCTGGGAGTGCTTTTCACAGCCACCTGCCTGTTCCTATCAGTGTGACACTACCTTGGACCACTCCTAAGTGTGAGCTGGCCACTGAGGATCTGTGCTCTATGCACTTAATGAGAGCACCCCCGTAACACTGTAATGTTCCAGCTATAGGTCTTGCAGGAAGATGGAGACATTTGAGGGTGATCTCTGCAGTGATAGTATGCAGGGCTGGACACTATTCAGCATTAGGCAAACATGGCTCCATCTTTATTGAGATCAAGATTTTATCCACAGAGCATGAACATTTAGAAGAAGCCAGATACAAGGATTAACCAATACCCACTCATCTCCCCAGTCATCAAACACTAATGTGGATGCAACACCCTTTAACTATTTCATCAGGCTACCTGAGGGTTTGATGTTGTGGAGTTTGCTCTCTACAAATCTGATTTCTGTTTCCTTACTGACTGGGTTCTGGCAACTCAGGCTGACCAGCAGCAGAAGCAAAATGTTCTGAATATCTCTGCTGTTCAGACGGTGAGTAATCCCAGAAAACAGACAATCCTTATCTGTTGCCTTTGGGCAGAAGAATACTGATAAGGGTACGCTCAGGAGTTTGCTCCAAGGCACAAGGAGAACAAGGCATTAACTTGCAGCTTAACCAGGGCCTGCAAAGCCAGCTAAGATCTCACCATCACTGTGGAAGCTCTGTGTTTGCAAGTGAGTCATGTTCCTTAAAAGAACAGATCTTATCACCAGGAAGATGGGGAAATCTGTATGTCTTTCCAAGAAATCACACAGATTCTGCTTTGATCCAAAAGGAAAACTCAAATTTGGGATGACTAGGTGAAAGTTTAAAACTGAAAACTGAAAATGAATCAAAACTAACTTTAAAATCCATACTGGGTAACTTACATGAAAAGGTGGCAGTCTGTCTTCTGCAAGTCAGGCTCAACAATCTAACTTACTCTTCTAACTTTAAAGTCTCTGAGACTAGGGTTGTGTTGCCCCATTTTGTTGTCAATTGTTTGTCCTCAACACTATGCAAAATCAGCATGAAAATTTATTTCTAACAGTCATTTAATTTATCCCAGCCATTACCCCTGCCTGCGTGACTGACATTTATTGCCTGGTGTCTGGTGAGAAGTGCTGGGGCTGGGAGCCAGGAGACCTGGTGTCTGTAGCTGATGTTACTATCTTGAGTAAGTTGCTTCATCTCTTCTATTGCATTCACTTAATCACGGTCATCATCTTCAATTGAGCTGATTGAAGGGACTCTATTATTGCAGCTGTTACACCCAATACAACAAAGCTTGAATTATTTTCAGAGAACACAGCAATACAAGACTGTGAATTATTAGGTAGAATATCTAACCTAAAGTATTTGGCAGCTACAGTCACAGAGCTGAATGTCACACCACCCAGGTCTTTTCTCCACCAAGTCAGCCATGTAGGTAAACAAAACTTTTGCTGCCTATACAGACAAAAATGTGTCTCACCCACTATGATGAAGAAATTGAGTGGAATGGGTGATTCATTCTGCAGCTTCTTTGATCATTATAATTTTTTCATGAGTCTTATCCAAAGTCTGATGCCAATGCCTGGTGGCTTGTAACTTCTCTTGATTCCCTAAGTAGCGAAGTGCTCTCCTAGTTCTCCTAATTCAGTTACATTCCCCTATTGGAACTGTTGGAAAGCACATAGCAAAGCTGACAAAGGAAGACTCAAATTATGTTATTTACACAAATTTACATGATATAAATACCCTAGATCATCCCTTTTCCTCTTGATACCTCCAAATACTGCCTAGTTTTACCTCTGAAATCACTGAGAAAAATCAGGATGAATATTTAATAAGGACAAAGAAACTAATTTGGCAAACATGAGGAGTGTCCAATGTAATTCCTTTCACACAGAATCAAAATTTAGCCAGAGGTCTATTACAAGTGTGATGTGGTTAAGAAGATGTTTTATGTCCTTCAGCCATTAACACTAAAAGTCCCATAAGGAACTACAGGACATCTTGTAAGAATGCCTGTAGCAAAGGCATCAGATAGTTTTCTAGCTCTTTTTTTACAGATCAAAGGTAGGAGCATCCTAACGTTTGAAACTGAAATCATGTGGGAATTCACTCATCTCTTAGGACTACTGCATTTATTTCACAGGGGCTACTGAAAAATAAAATACTCCAAGTCCTTTAAATCCTTGTGTTAATCCATTTCCATCCCTGGTGTAACAAAATGTTCAGACTTCCCCAAATAATCTAAATATTACAAGGACCATTTCTTATTTACTGAGCTCTAACCGTGCCCTAGACACTCGGTGATTCATGAAGACCTTTCTACTTAGAGGAGTCTCTGAGGCTGGAGCTGAGACCTGCTGGAAAATCATGGGCAGGAGGGGGTCAGAGAGTTCCTCTCTGCTGCTGTTCCTGCACCACTCTTAGCCTGGGTGCTGAATCCATTATTGAGAAAGTTGTCACTATAGTGTGTCCAACATGTGTGAAGTTCCATGCCCCTAGCAGGTACTGTGGAGAGAAACCAGGCTCTCTGCCTTCCCTGGCACCATGAGGCTGTCACCTCCCCTAGGCTTTCATGAATCCCAAAGGAAACACAGGATACAGTCCCTAATTTTCTTCTCAGTCCTCAAAAGTACCATGCATTTTTGGAGAACTTTTTGGAGTTTTGCAGAGGTAGGTGTGTAAAGCTAGGTGTGCAGAGGTAGGTAGGTGTTCCACTGAAGAAGGAACATCGAGTGTCAGCTCCTTTCTTGCATCCTAATGCTAAATTTTAAGGCGATTTTCACCCTGTTGTAATTCTGTAGCAAGCATAACTTAATTATTTTGCCAATTATAATATCAGGGAATATAACAACCATCACGTGAATGGGTGTAGAATCAGCGCATTTTCCACTCCACAGTAAGCAACTGGAAAGAGAGAGGAAAATGTATTAACTGAGAAAAATCTAATAAACATAATGCTACCTACAGATATGTGCTATTTGATCTCATGAAAGGATTTTATGCTTCTGTTCACATGGCACTATCAGATATCATCTCACTGAAGGAAGCAGAGACTCCAATATGCAAGTCCAACAACAGGAAAATAATGTTTTTATTTTAATCTCTGCATGTAAACAAAATGTCTTTCTTGATAATTCTTAAATGCTTGGAGGAAATAATACTAAGGTTTTAACACATTTTAGGTTAGACACAAGTGGAAAATGCTGCCTTTGACTTTGGTCTGAGCTATCCAGACAAGTCTGCGAGCTTCTCTAGGACACACCAAATCTTCTATTTGTATAGACCTCCCCCCACAGGCACTAGAGTTCAGATGGGGAGTTACCAGCTATTGATGCACAGAGAGTGAGGATTTCTCTTCATGATTTCAATTAAAATTCACCTGTTGTGGAAAGCCCAAGGGTTGCAAAATTCCCTCTCAAAATCTAATGTTTCAATCCCAGGAGGTATGAATAATGAGTTGGTCAGAAGCTGTGCTGGAAAATAAGAAGGGGTAAAAAAACCCCCATACCAGTTTTAATTTTACTCTCTACCCTTCTACCTGGGGGGGGACAGGAGGCAGAAAAGTGGAGGGCTATGACCTTCAGAAAATAAGCTAATTATAAAACCCCAACAAAATTCAAAAAAACTGGTTCTTTAGTTCAAGAGGCAAATGTTTGTACCAAATCTGCAGTTACACAGTACTCCACAAGTGCTAGATGTTCTTTCATTATAATCAGTTGTTACAGCTACCAGTAATATTGATTATGTTAATAATCGGGTAACATTTTGAAGAGGAAATGTTGGATTTTTCTAACAATGACTAGTACATTGATTGTGATTGGCAATACAATTACAGAGATATTAAAGTGGTATTTGATTGTTTAACACAGAATTTTAAATGTTGGCAACTATTTAGGACGTCAGTGAGCCCAAGTTGAAAAGTGCACAACATTTTCTAAATATAAAATTATCAACATTTATTTACTATTCCAGTAAAAGTTCCTCCATTCTTTTTACTGGAACTAAAACTCACAGCACATATCCATGTCTCAATTTTTTTATGAATAGCACCCACATTTATGGTGACATCCTCTAACACCTGAATAATTATTGAAGGTGAATATTCATTATTAATATTATTCTTTGACACAGGAAAAAATGCTCTAAGAGCCATATATTACATAGTCCATATCTAGACACCACTGAAGTAAATGGGAAGGGTCCTTTCATTTAGGGATTTAATGCAAATCCCAAATTGGGAACTTTGAAATTCTGACTTTGTCACTATTTTCGGTTTTGTTCACATTTTCACTTCAGAGATCCAGAATAAGAGGTGACTAGAGTGTTCTTCAGAAGCTTTCACTGCAGCTGGAAATATCCACTTGTACAAGGGAACATTAGATACACAAGGCTACAAAACATGATTTTTTAGGAACTGCACCTGGATTGTATGTGTGTTTTTCCCATGAAAAATGGCTAACACAAGAAAGATTTTGAGATTTATCAGAATCAGGAATTTACTTATATTTAGCACTGATAAACCAGTAGAACCTTATTTTTAGTGTTTACAAAAGGCAAGAAAAAGATCTGCTGTCACATTGCAAACACCACCTATTTCACATACTTGCAGCTAGCTTTGTTGGGGCAGGTAAAACCAGTTTTATCTTTTTTATACACAGACACATCAGGCATCCCTAAAAAGATGAGGAAATCATGATAAAAGAACCATCTCTAACTCTATTTTCAAAAGAATAAGTTCATAGTTCTGTAACCCAGGGTGTCTCCTCATTATGGAATAAAAAATGGCTATGCTAAATGAGTCTCACCTTTTTTCAGAACATACTATTATGCTTCTCTTGCAGTTGCTCCTTCTTCTTGGCTACATTTAACATAGTGACAACTGTTTCATAGCCCACATTCACAATGCAAAGTTTTAACAATTGCTGTATGGGTCTCAACAGACAAATTTCAGGAAACTGGAAAATTTCTTTCTCTTTTAAGCCTGATTACATCTCGTGCCCTGAATAGCACAAGGTCTCAGATACACATGATGTTTCAAGGGAGACACACACCAGCAGCAATGAAGGAGAGAAAGTTGGCCAGGCTCAGCCAGGGAAGCCTGTTCTGGCAAAGCAGAACCATGATCCACACAATTTCTGGAAATCATCAAATAACTGCCCTGATTTGGGAGCAGTACCTCCTTTTTGGTAGTGTCTTCCTCTTCAGCCTCAGTAGCACTTAGAATGGTGAATGGGATGGAAGAGTCTCTGGGACATAGGAAATGACAAGGAGGTGACACTGACATAGATCTCTGGTCTTTTGAAAATCACTAGGCTGACACCTGCCACCAAATGAGGACAAGTCATGATGCTTAGATAAAATTTTACACTTTTAACAACTTGTTCCCATGCACAGCATGTAAACTTGTCCTCTCTCACATCCTCCCTAAAAATGGCAGTTCTTTGTAGAGTTGGAAAGGAAAATGTGGGGAGTAGATAGTTTATCTCAAAAACCTGTCCTTGCTATGCAACAAGAGACAGAGTGAGCCATCTGGTAGGGTTTCAGCTGTTGCAAAACAAAAATACAACAGGAATACATTTCATAAATTAGTAAAACAGTGATCCTGGTCCCCAAAAATAATAAAATAAGTATAACATAAAGACATATAATAACATAAAGACATAAAAGTGTATTGCGGAAAAACTCAACACTGAATACACCAGGTCTTGGGTGTTTTTTGAAAGTTCCCAGTACCCAAGCACTGAAAAACACTCAGCTATAAGTTCAAGACAAACTTCCCCACTCCAAACAGCCCAAGCTGTTGCAGAAGATGGCAAAGGGAATGCTGTTTAAAACTTATTTCAGGAAGAATTACTTTTGCTGTTATGCATTGCTATGAAGCAACAAGAGTCCTCTCTGCTTGTGCAGCATTTTGTGATGACTCAAACATCATTGCTTTTTAAGCTGGTCTCAGCAGCCTTTGCCAGGAGATATTAATCAGTCCTTCGCTGTTCCACTGTATGCTGGTAGAAAACATTGTCATGACTAGATGAAAACAAACCTGCTCCACTGGCAGCTTACACTCCTGTATGCTGCAAGGACAGGTAACAGGCATCTCTTGCATCCACAGATTTTCTTTGCTCTGAATGAAATATGTTTCTTACAATCTTTGCCTACACTAAAAATGTGTGATGAAGTTCAGAGCTAATATATGAGAACCACTGGATGTTTTCTACCACCTGTTCTCTTCCTTTTGAAAGAATCAACACCACTGTAAATATTTGAGCTCTTTACACAAGAAAAGTACCCTAAAAAAACAACAATTAAACCTCTGTTAGACACAGTGGTAGACTGAGATTTTCCTAAGCTTCAGCACTTCTCCATGAACCTGTTTGGTGCTTGTCTTGGGTTGGAAATATGGCTGGGGCTGTGTATTCTACTGCCATATGTTAGAGGCAGGGCAGTTATCTTCTGTTAATTGGGCCACCTGTTAAAACCAGGTGGGGCAGTTTTCTTCATCTCTTCCATAAACCAATCCTCCCTCTGGGAGATATCTTCTGTTAATGGGCTATTGAGTCTCACCGCATGACTGAAAAAATTACATCCCATTGGGAGATGCTCCACCCAGGGGGAGGAGCCAAGCATTCCTACCTGGATATAATCTGAGATACGGAACATCAGAAGTAGCCTTTCCCCACTGGATTCCCTGAGAAGCAGCTTTTTTTTCCCCCTGGATTCCCAGAGGAAGACCAGGCCCATCTACATCACCACTGGACCTTCAGAGGAAAACTAAACCCTTCAGGGTTTTCACTGCTTCAACAGAACCACACCTGTCACTCCAGGAGGACTGCAGCCACCATTTAATGGGACTGCTACCAGCACTCTGACCCACAGGGTGTCAGGTCGTATTGTGACTCTGTCAGTGTTGTTTTGTATTACTGCCTTTTTTTTTTTTTAATTTTTCCTTAATAAAGAGCTGTTATTAATTCTTACTCCCTTATCTTTGCCTGACATCCCCTTAATTTCAAAATTTTAATAATTTGGAGGGAGGGGGTTTGCATTTTAAGGGAGGGTCCTGCCTTCCTTAGCAGACACCTGTCTTTTAAAACCAAGAAAGTGCTTTACTGTTGAAAAGCCATCCAAGGACTCCTTTTGTTTTCTTCTCCCAGTCACCACATCATCTTTGTTATGCCAAATATTCCTCAATACACAGCAAGAGGCAATAGCATGGAAACCGCTTGCCTCAGAGAGATGCAGGCAAGCTGCTCTGCTAAGAGAAGATTAAAATGTACCATGGCTTCAAGTTGGAGTAGGATAACCCAGTCCCTCTTGCAGGAGCCCCAGGCCTATGTCAGGGTAGCTGGCTCCAGTATCTGCTATGGATGGTGAGCCCGACATGGTCCATGCCAAGCCTGGCTGTCAGCACCCCAGCCTGGCCACAGGGAGCCTTGAGATCCATCTCAGCATTGTGTGATTGTGGAGGAGCTCCAGATGGCAACTCTGAAACAGCCGCCAGGCTGAAACACCACTGTTCACACCATACAAAGGGCACCACACTGTTGCTGTAAGAACAATAAAGAAATTATGCCTCAAGACTACAGAAGTGTCACAGCCCAGTGGCCTGCACTGGAGGGCTGGACAAACCTCTCCCCACTGCTGTTCCTCTTGGATCAAGGTCTTCCCTGCTGTATCATCCCTACTGCTGGCAAGGTGCTGGCATGCATTGGCTGCTTTCTCCTCTCAGAAGATCCCATCAGCTCACCACAGCAGAAGTATTTGTTTAAATTACACCAGATCCAGGTAAATTGTCTAGTTTAGTTACACACAGACATCAGTAGGGTGACTGTAAATGGGAGAGGTAGCTGCTGGATGCTGGGGATTTAAAGAATAGAAGAAAAGAAAATGTGGAAAGCCACAATCATTCACTTATGATTTCCTTATCTCCTCTCTCTGCTTTTTTGTAAATCACAAGAGAACACATCCTGCAGGATACAATGATATAGGGAAGTTTGGAGAACACTTGTGCAGTGTACCAGCCATCCAGGAGACTGCACAAACTATGTGCTCAAATAGCACAATTGGTTTTTTTTCTGAACACATGTCAAAGTCAGCTGTTGCATGCTGACAAAATTTCTAGCAGTAAGCTTTCTGATGTAAAGACAGCACACTAAAGTCACCCTAAAGTCACTGGTCATGCAACCTTTGTCTGCTGGGGGTTAAAGCCATACTGCAAAGTGGGAAAACATAACAGAGGCATAAAAAGTGCCTGATGATTTAGTAATAAAATGATACGGGCATGAGAAACTCATGAGTTTCAATTTACTCAATTTACTCCATATGGCTCAAACAGTGTTAATGTTTGGGATTATATCTCATAAAAAATTATGCAAATCATATAAAGAATTTTCTTCCAAAACTACTTCTTAATAAACAAAGATTTTAAAAAGCATTTTCTGCTGGGCTAAGCTCCATTTCCATCCAAACCACTAGCACTCCAGTAGTTGTGATGTGAGCCAAATCCCACCCGCCAACAAATCAAAGCTTTATTTACTAAATGCAGGGGGCTAACACGTATATCTTTGCAGCCACATGAAATCATGACTGCTGCAGCTATGATTGAATGAACTCAGAACTTTCCAAGCTATACAGAGCCTCAAGTAAGAGACAGTTCAACACAAATTATCTCTTCATATGATGAGACTTCTCATCAAATCTTGGTCACAAATGCTTAGGTAAGGGTATCAGCTTGACACTAGTGCATTGGGAAACCAAAAATAAAGAAATCAGAGAAATCAAACACCAGAGAGGGAAGAAGAACAAAAAAAGCTAACAATCAACTCTGGACATGCTTTGCATTCCTTTTTCAAATCTGAAGCCTTTTTTGTTCCTGCAGCAGCAAGCTCATCAGCTGGGCCTGCAAACCTTCTTTGCAATGGCAAGACAGGACTATCAGAGTTAAGGAAGAGAGATAACACATGAAAATGGAATTCATCAAGTAAACAAACAAAACCATAAGAGGACTAAACTTATTTCAGTCCAGAGGACCCTACTAACAAGGTTTATCTTATCTCTATAGTCCTAATAAAAGCACAAAAAGACAACTTATTCTTTTTCAGTAGACACTGAAATCACTCAAAATAAATGGTGGTTTGGTTGGAGATAGAACTATTGTGGATCATAATTACACACAAAGAAAAGGGATATGTCTGCCATGAAAGCTTTCTACACTGAGCTCAATGTAATGGTGAAGATAATTACTTTGTTCATCAGTCTTTTCCACACAGACAAAAATCTTTCTATGCTGGAATTTGATTCTGCAATTTTTATTGTCTTTTAAGAGAACTCATTTCCTCTTTCTACCTGCCACCACCAGTAAGTCTCAGAATTTTTAAACAAATTACTTAGGAGGGCATAGCCACTAAAAAATAACCTTTTTTTATTTTTCTTTCTTTTCTTTTCCTATCTTTCCTTTTCACTACTAGTAACATAAGTAACACTAAAGATAGAATCATAGAACAGTATGGGTTGAAAGCAACTTTAAAATTCATCTAGTACAGCACCCTTGCAATGAACAAGGACTTTTTCAATTTGATTAGGGTACTCAGATCTCTTTCCAACCTGAACTTGAATATTTTCAGGGATGGGGAATCTGCCACCTCTCTGGGCAACCTGTTACAGTGTTTCACTGCCCTCATAAAAAAAAAAAAAAAAACCAACAAAATAAAAAAAAATCTTCATATCTAGTTGTAATCTTTTAGTTTAAAACCTTTACCCCTTGCCCTATAGCAACAGGCTGTGCTAAATGTTAAAGTGTTGAAAGACTGCAGTGAGGTCTCCCTGGATCTTTCCCTTCTCCAGGCTGAACTACTCCAATTCTTTCACACTTTTCTCACAGGAGAGGTGCTCCACCCCTCTGTCATTTTTGTGTACCTTGTCTGGATCTGCTCCAACCGGTCTTTCTTGTACTGAGCTCTAACTGGAAAAATAATGATGGGAAGAACTGAAAAAGCATATTTGGTGAGACAGGGAGGAGTCTGGTGTATGCTTCTTCTTATGTTTACTTTTGACAAAATCCTGTTCAACGAATTTGCAGAGGTTTTTTTTTTTTGTTTGTTTTGTTTTTTTTTTTTTTTGTAGTGAACATTTTATTGTGATTGAAGTTGAAGACAATATAATAACAACAGTAACAGTCCTTTCCATTGTTCCTTATCCTGAAATAATTTTAATTACTTCTGTTCAATATAGGAAGCTCTGGTGCATCAAGGAAAAGAAATTTTTCTTTAATCTTTTGTTTAACAAGGTTGACATTGAATGGCACACATGGGAGCAACTGAGGTCAGGGACCCAAGGCATCTTTAGAGAGGCATCTGGCACAGACACTTCTCACCAGCTCTTCACTCACAGCAAGTTACCTAGTACACAAATAAAGGCATTTCCCAACACCCATTACTTAAACACTACAGACCAAAGTCTTGGAAAGTTTTACCCCCAAGACAAAACATATCCAAGAAACTTCTGATGGTTTGTTGATGTGCTTTATTTCTGATTATAAAAATTAAAATATGACTTGGTACACAATCCTGCAAAGCACCTTCCCAGGCATAAACTATAGGACAACAAAGACAAAAGAGCTTTGCAGCTGTATTTAGCCAGGCATCCCAAGGAAGCAAGACACACATGATCACAAGAAGAAATGTATATGTGTATATATGAATGCCTGTGGACTTACAAAATTATGTGCATCTACTGCTTTTTTCCTTCTCTTTTCATCCTCCCTGTAATCTTTGAGAATTAATTTCTAACACTTTTTTTTTGAGGACTGAAGCTCATGGTGATACTAATCCTGAAAATCTTAGAGATACTGATCCCCTAAAATGAAATGAAAAAAGGGTTTGGGCAGTGAGAAAAGACCTTACAGAACCTCTACTGAGGGAAAGGTGGTAGTGTAATGTCAGTGAATATTAATTACAGAACCACAGAATCATCAAGGCTTAAAGAGACCTTCAAGACCATCTAGCCCAAATGCCAACCCAGCCATTATCACCCCTAAACCATATCCCCAGATGCCACATCCAGATGCCTCTTGAACTCTTCCAGAGATAGTGACTCCATCACCTCCCTGGGAAACTTATTTTAATGCCTAAACACAATTCCAGTGGAAAAAAAATTCTAATATCTAATCTAAAACTCTCCTGGTGCAATTTAAGGCCATTTCCCCTTGTCTTTTTGCTTAATACATGGCAGAAGAATTCAACCCCCACCTTGCTACACTCCTTTCAGGCAGCTGTAGAGAGTGACGAGGTCCGTCCTGAGCCTCCTCTTCTCAAGGCTAAACATCCCCAGCTCCCCCAGCTGTTCCTCATAGGACCTGTGCTCCAGACCCTTCACCAGCTCTGTTTTACCTCTCTGGACATTCTTCAGAATCTCAATGTCCTTTTTGGAGTGGCCCAAAATTGAACACAGTACTTGAGGTACAGCCTCAGCAGTACTAAGTACAGCAGGATAATCCCTTCTGTCGTCCTGCTGGCCACACTATTCTTGACACAGGCCAAGATGCCATTGGCCACCTGGGCACACACTGGCACATATCCAGCTGGCTGTCAACCAGCACTCCCAAGGCCCTTTGTGCTGAGCAGATCTCAAGCCATTTTCCCCCAGATAGAGTGCTCATGGGGTTGCTGCAGCCCAGGTGTGGGACCTGGTATTTCACCACCTTGAACCTCATGCAGATGCCCACAGCCCGTTGTTCCACTGCATCAAGATTGCTCTGTAATGCCTTCCTATCCTCAAGCAGGTCAATACTCATTTAACTTGGTGTCATCTGTGAATTTAGTGAGGATGCACTCCCCTCATCCAAATCTCAGTAAAGATTTTAAACAGTTTTGGTCCCAGTATTAGCCCTGGGGAATCCCATCAGTGTTCAGTTGCCAACTGGATTTAGTTCCATTCAACACCAGAGGCCCAGCCACCCAGCCAGTTTTGCACCCAGCAAGACTGCACCTGTCCAAGCCATGAGCAGTCAGTTTCTCCACCGAATCTACGCAGGATAGATTTGAGGTAAAAATTTAAAGAAAAACAAGACCCCACTGCTGTTGCAGCTGCCTTTTTTTTTCTTCTAACTGCTTGTAGTCCTGATGAATGGTCTCTCTTTAATTTTGGTGAATGCACACCCACTGATGAGTAAAATTGACCTCAGGAGCACTAAGCACTTGAGCAGTGTGACTAGCACAATCTAGGATGCAGGTGAGTAGACTGAGCAGTTCCCATGAACATGTTACCTGTTCAACAGCTGGCTAAAACCTGTCAGTTTTATGTGTTACTGATGCAGGAATGGTTTGGTCCACTGCTGAGAGGATTTTGAGACAACGGTTTTGTCATGAGCCATAAATGGCAGCAGAACGTGGATGGACTTTTTAAAAGTGTGTTTGAAACAGGAGCCCAGGTTTTGTTTGGACAAAACAGAACTAATGCACCCACCCGACCGCTCTACTGGAACACCACTGGAGAACATTCCCATAGAGGGATGGTAATAACTACACACCTCTGGCATGCCTGGCTATGCTGCCCAGATGGATTCACCCTTTTGTCCCTGTGCACAGCTTGTGGAGCAGAAAAGGTGACTTGTGTGCTTGGTACAGATTCTCCCTTTCCCTCTGTAGGCTGTAGTCTACAGCTAAACAAGCAGAGGAATTAAGTCAGCAACTAATGACTGTCAGCCTGGGAGAAAAGGGGAATTGGAAAGCAATTCACGCTCGAGGACACAGACATAAATTACTCAAATTACTCCAGGTAAGCCACACACAGCATGTCAGCAGCTCCACAGGATCTGCCTTCACACATCTTCTACCCTGGCACAGCCTGTGGCAAAGGTTCATTTATCCCTTTGTCCCTGCAACTTTCTGAAGCACAAATACCTTCAAGGACTGTCTCCCTGGAACGATTCCACTTAAGCAACATCTGTAGCCCTGGAAGAAACCTTACCATGTGTATTTCCATCTCTCCTTAAAGCTGGATCTATTATGGGCTTTCACACAGTACCTACTTGCCTTGTACTCACATAATACAGCTTTTACTGTCAGGAACTAATGCATTAGCAGGGAATAAGAGTAATTCAGCTCTATATGTTTCTCTATTTACATCCATTTCTTTAGAGAGACTACAATATTCCCATTTGAAAGCAAAAGAGCAAACAGTTTTCAGGGAATGAGTGTTCCAAGTATTTCATTTCACCATTACTACTGAAGCCTCATGTGATTCTAAGGACATATGTGCAATACCCTGACTAATCTGTTTCAAATGTTTCCTTATTGAGCTGATAGAGCATGATCATGACAAGAAGGGCTTCTGGCCCATTTTAGACAAAGAAAACAGAAGGTACAACTTGGAGTTCAGGTTTAGACTTCCATTCTTGCAAACAACAGTGAAACGTGCTTTTCTGAAATTACACATAGTAGAAAAAGTGGCTCTTAATTACAGGTGTGTTGTCCAAGACCCACATATTTGTGACCGTTGCATGTTATGTTTAAATTAAACAATACAGCTTCAGGGGAATAATCTGCTGAATAATTTTTCCTGCTTAAAGAATACCTATGGAGAAAGAAGCCTTGAAAGTTTTGCTCTTTTCATATCTGAGCCACTGGAAACTCAGTGTTTAACACATTTTATAGTTTTAAACCACCAGTTTTATATTGGCCATGTAAAACAAATTAGTCAAATTTATACTGCTGCAGTTGATCTAAGAGTCTGTTCTAGAAAACACATATAAGCACTAATAAACAGTTACACTGGGAGTCATTTGGAGTTGGCCAAACTTCTTCCAGTTTTCCTTTCCTTTTTTTGGTTGTTTTGTTGGTGGTGTTGTTGTTTGTGTGTTTGTGGTTTTGGGTTTTGTTTGTTCTTTTTGGTGGTTTTTGTGTTTGTTTGATTATTTATTGGTTTTTGTTTGTTTGTTTTGTTGCTTTTTTGTTGTTGTTAAGAAAAAATACAAGAGGGCTTTGGTTTTTTTTTTGTTTTTAGGAGCATGCATAAGGTATTTTCTTACACAGAGAATCTGTTTGCATCAAACTTTATTCACTGTCCTGTTAGAAAACTGTCTTTATTTGCAAGCCTTGAGAGCAGTTCTCCAGTCCAGGGACTATATGTACGTAGTGAGGCAGCCTCTGGCATGATGAAGTCTGATGTCAGCTGGATGACACTTTAATAGAAACAGTAACAAACATCACAGTGAATTCTCAGCCCAATTCAAGGTCTCTCTTGCCTTTTTCTTCTCTTTCCATTCTTTTTAACCAGACTATGTAACTGACTTTGGTCTTAAATGATGAAGGCCTTTTGGAGGATTTTCACTAAGCTTTCCCTTGCTGCTGGATTAACAGGACACTCAGATACATTTTTTTTTTTTCTTGTAACACTAAGTATCCTGTCACTTTTAATTCAAGCTGACCTATTCCAAGACCATTAGTTCAAGAACAGTTTGGCATGAGTAAACACTTTACATTGTCTTTGACAGACATTTCATTGTAAGTACAATGCAACATTCACCACTACAGAAACAAACAAATAAAGGTACCACGGCTACTTCATGTAACAGAAGGAACTTTCAGAAGGGCAGAAAGGTTTCATGAACTGGAAGTGACACTGTAGAAAGGGCATTAGCAGAGTGAAGAAAGTTTAATGAAAAATATGGCAGCTCAGGATTAAAGAGCAGGCAAAGGTGAAACTATTTCAATGCAAGCTACTGCTTTCTGTTAATCAAATTTTGACTAGGCAAGCCTGAACTCTTTGCAAATACCTGTTGTTCCTTGGGCAGAAAAATATATTAACTCAATTTCCCAATAATTTTTCCCCCACTCATGGGGGAAAATACATGGATTTTTTCTTTATTCCTGGAGTAAAAAATATAACTCCTCAGCAATTGCCTCCGGACTGCTGTGTTTTTCCAGCTGCATCCAGGGTTATTGCCATTGCTCTTTTTACCACTGAGAAAATTGCAGTGATTCCAAAGTGTGTGATACTCCCACAGAAGATATTAAATAACTAATTAGTAAACAATATTAAAGGAATATAAGCAAACCAGGAAAGGAAATTTGTGAGTAGGTCTCTCACTAAATGAAAAGTTTTAAAGTTGAAATTCTCCCCTGTTTCATTGTACATTTTGTGCAGTCATTTGCGAATCCTCACTTCCACTCCTCTGCTGGCCAGTTCCTCTCTACTGAACGCCAATGCCTTTCTTCCTGTGCTGCTACTGAAATGTGCTTTCCTACCTCCAACTCTAGCCCTCTCTGCATGTCTCTCAAGTTTCTTTCCCAAAAGAAACCCTTCTCTTCATAATGTGAAGTTAGATAGGAGTGTTGGATGTGTTTCATCCTCTACAGACTATTCTTATCCTTTCTGCTTGCCAGAAAAAAAGTTTCACCGGGGAATATTTGACACTACACTACTTAACTACCAGCTGTTACTACAGCTCTTTAGTGGGTCCAACGACTGAACCCATTTTTCACTCCCAGCACAATTTCCCAGGCCGAGCCACCCAAGGAGAGGTGTGAGGCTGTGCCTGTGACTGCCTGCTGTTCCCTTCTCCCACGGGGAGGGAGAAGACTCCAGTCGCCAGGGATGTCAATCAAGTGTTAAATTCTCAATAGCAAAGTATTCTTTTAAGCCAGACATCTATTTAATAATGCTTACTCCTTGCTCAAAATTGCAGACAAACCTGTCCATAATCAGATAACATGAAAAAGCCGGTGACAGATGGCTGGTGACGTGTGTACCTGCCCCCTTCCCCCATCCGTGGCCCACTCCCCGTGGTCTGCAAGTGTCTGTTGGAGGCAGCCTCCGCATACTTCACACTCCCGGGCAGGCTGGGTGTGTGTCAGCAGTGAGTGCAGCCTGCTGGATGAAGCACAAAAGCCATTATCAGAAGTTTGGGTGCTGTCCTTGGCCACACGCATCATTCACAGGTGTTGAACAACTTGACAGGTGGCAGTTGCATAACTTTGGAGACAATTTTTGGTAACACTACTGAAAATCAATATTTTAACTTCTTTTCTGAGTTGCTGAATAAAGAAGGTTCTGCCACAGAAATACCTTTGAGAGCATTGCCATAACTATACTAAAATAACTGAAATAAATAAAAATCTGCAAACCTTTCCTCACTTTCAAAAAACAGAAAACATACTGATGTTTACATGTGTTCTCAAGGAATCATAACTCTTGATGGTACCACTCAAGAATAAAGCCTGATGTTTGCAAACTGTATTTGTCAGGCAGTCCATCTGATTTGTTCAAGTAGCCATGTCAGACTAGCACTGCATCTGAGATGTTCAGGTTGTTAATTGGCAATAAATAGAAACACACTATTTAAAACACTTTTGAATAATGCAAGACCAGATAAATCTGATTTTGCAGATTTATTAGCACTCAATATTATACTACGACCAAAGAATGATTACCCAGGGCCCTAGACAGGCTGAAGACGTATGATCTGATATGGCAGCCTTTTTCTGCATCTATCAATAGATGATTTTAGGTGTATGTTTGTTTGTTAAGTGCTTGTGTAAATTTTTAGGCTGATATCCCTGAAATATGAAAATTTATCTTTGAAACTGGGTGCAGACTGAGTCTTCTTTTTATAATGCTGTACTGTACCTTATACAAGGCTCATGGGCTTATTGCTAAGAGCAGGACAGAAGAGTGACTTGGTGCTTATTCACCAAGGAGATAGTTCCAAAATCTGCTGGGATATTTCTTTACAATATCAAAGGTATGACAATATCTGTGACATGCTTCAAATATTTGGTGTGTTTATGCTGAGAACTGAAATTTTCATTTTTAAAATATCAAATATAAACTTTACATGCTGAACACCTGTATTTGCTTTACATTCTAATTCATCCGGAAGAAATAGGTATCCTTATCGGAATATTTTAGTGAAAATACTAGGGAAAAAAGCACAAAGCCAGTTTTCCAAAGGTAAAGAAGAGAGAGCTTGAGAAATTTCTTCCCCCTACACCCCTGCCTTTTTCCCTCGCATAAGAAATCAGTGTAGAACTTGCTTCAAATTGAGATAAGCTTTTCAAATCACTTTTGGACAATAGCCTGACCCAGGAAAGTGAAAATTAGCTGATAAACTATTCAGAGTATACCGAGGAAAGGGAAATTTGACTGTCTGCAGAAATGGAGAGAAAAGGAGAGGCAAGACTAAAAAGTAGCTGACAAAAGAGCCTTGGAATGTTCAGCGAGAATCTAAATTTTTTGAGCCGTCCTCAAACTGAAGAAGCATGTGTTACACAGCCATAAGTAACACGACTGCTGCTGAGTTCTCGACAGAGCTGTAATAGAAAGTGAAACGTAGCAGGGACAGAGAGTATAATGGTTATTTTCTTTCATTATTTCCTGCTTTCCTAAATTCTTATTAGGAAATTAATAAACACATATGGTTTTCAGAACAAATTCAGGCACTAGGAACTTCCTAGAGTACTTTTTTTTATTACTAATGGTAATTATGCCTACAGGTGAAGTAACAGCTGAGTGACTCAAGGTACCCTGCTGTTTAATTTAATCAAAGGAGCTGTTAATCCTTAACAAGACCTATAGACAAAGAACAAAGATAATTTACCCTATGACTGGGTGATGAAGAATACAAATACTTTATTTCCTAACACCAAATATACACTAAAAGTTTATGAGGAGAGAAAGAGAAAAGAGAGAATCAATAAGGACATTTGAAGGCATGTTGATTTTTTTCCCTGAAATTTTGTGGCATGTTCTTAAATCGCTGCCATAGAGTACTCATAGATTCTACAAATTAACCAAGCAAGACACTTGCACACAGTAGAACAGATAATACACACCAGGAAGAGGCAAAACTCCATTTACCAACACTAAATCCCAGGAAGCTGGGCTTAGAAATTTTTATTTCTGCTGTTCCAAAGCCTGAAGCTTGCAGAATAAAGTCTTGCAGACCTTGGGAAGCAGAAGCAGATGGAGAGATTTCCTCATCTTTGGTGTATTCTGACTTTATTGATGTCCAAAGTATTGGAAATTTGAGACTGGACAATAATTTCATAAGTTAGACCAAATGTGGAATTTAATAAAGGCCTGGTAGATTCTAAGCCCTGCTTGAGCACTGATGCTCCTGAAAATAAGAATGTAGGAGCCCTGGCTTATTGATAAGACAATGCAGTGTTACGACTCGATTCTTCAATTCATGAAAACATTAAGAGTTAACGCACCAGCTCCACTGTCAGACCAAGAGTTGCAATCTCTCCTGCACATAAATTTCTCTTAACGGTTTGATTTCCACAGCTCTCGACTTAAGGTTAACAAAGAAAATAAAAGGAATGAGACAAACAAAACCAGTCCTCAGCCTGTCTTTTTCAGTGAGCAGCAAATCTCAGTATCCTCACATGCCCTAGAAATCTCCTGAGATGACTCACACCTCTCTTGGCCATAGGGCAGCCTGGGGAGCTCCTCACTTTCTGGCAACATGGGCCATCTCCCATAACTCCAAACACAGGCTCTTTTAACCTTGGAGAGAGGTCACATTTGTTATGTGTAGCCTGCAAAATAAACCCTCCGCCACAGTGCTTGATTGCCCAACAGTTCAGGTGCCACGTGGCTCTGTTTCCCTCACCAGCAAAACCTGAGCTCACCAGGGCTCCTTCCCCAGCTCCATCCGTGTCCTTGGGCAGAGGCATGGTACAAAGGGAAAGGCTGTGATGTGCCTACAGTCATACAGCAGGTGAGTGGCAAACAGAAGAGCAGAGTAATTTTCTACCCAAGGTATCCTTCTTTCAGAGTCCAGTCCAACCCAGAAAGTCAAAGAATTAACATGTCTGGTAAACTTTCACTTAGAGAGCCTTTCTGTAGAAATTTCTGTTATATGAAAAGCTAATTAAGGTCAAACATACCACACTCTATGTAGGAAGACTTGTTAAGTCATTCAGTCTTTGGAGAAGCAGGATTGGTTTCCACAGGTCTCTTGAGTAATTTTGCTCAAACTACTTTCACAAGTCACAGGTTTTAGTAGCTCTTTTGCAAGATATTTCAGCCTTCCTTTTGAGAACTCTGACCTGACTTTTGGCTTAAATGCATCTTCACTTGAGTTTTACGTCCCCATGTCTCTTAATCATGCTTGGCTACACTTCTTTCATTCCTGGATGTTTCTACACTTCAAAGATTTTTAGTCTATTATAACATCATTTCTGCTTAGTTATTACCTAGCAATACATTGGATAATTAACTCATGACAATATTTTGTCTGAGTGCTTTCATTCAACTTCCAGGATTTGCTGCTTTCTACTGAATTCTCTCCAATTTGTTCCTCTCAAAAGACCCAAATGGATTCAGTAGGCAAACACACTCAATGTACCATATGCTACCGATTTATCACATTTTCCTTTCTATACCCCTCCTATTTTTACATGCTTCTGAAAAGAAGATCCTTTTTGGCATTTCAGTAAAATAACCAGTTGTTATTATAACCAGTTGTTTAGCATCCAGTCCAATCCTTTTCACACAGCACATTGTTGAGCTCCCAAGAGACATAAAGGAAAGTGCCCCTGCATTTACACGGCCAGTGATAAAACTGAGCTCTTTTGAAAAATCGGTGCCACCACAGCAGTACTTGAAACAATCTGAGACCTGCCACCTTCACTTTGAGAACAAAAATGGGAGATGATCTTTAGGTATCACTAAAAGGTACCACTAGTAAAGCCTGGAGCACAATGGAAGCTTGGATATACAGCTCTTTTAATGCTGGGTGAGAATAACACTGAATGTGATGGCCAGGATGGGCCAGGAGTTTTGGGAGCATCCTCCCTTCTCCCTTCCCATGCAGTGAGAGCTCCCCCACCTGGGCCTCCTCCTCCCCGCTGCCCTGGGGCGGAGGGCTGCTTCTAATTCTTCCCGAAGAGGGAAACGAGGGGATTTGCTGGAGCACTTCATTCCTGGCATGAAGTTAAACTTTGATGCCATAGAGGCTAAATACTCTGGAAAAAATGGTGTGTGCTGCATTTCTGCAGAGAAAATGTGTACTTTGGGAAAAGTGTTCAGCCAACATTTATAAGCAAGCTGTTTAATGTAAGGTGTGGGTTCCCTCCTTCACCTTCAAAGTTCTGCTAGATGAGTGACACTTGGAAAAGACTAAATGAGGAGAAAATCACTTTCATGGCACACTCCCCACTTATGCCTCACTTGTGGGGACAGACCAAATGCCCCAAGGAAGTCCTTGACCACCGCAGCAAGCACCAGAAGTCACAGGATCACTGTCTGGAGATTTGACAGGGAGACAAGTGATGGGGACCCACATATTGCCTCCAGACTCGGGCCCCAGGGACAGTCTGAGAAGAATCCTTCCTCAGCGCTGGCCTGAGACAGGACAACAGTCCCGTGAAACTCTCAAGAGCATCACCACACAAATAAAGGGTACAGGTTTTACTCCCTCGAGCACCTTCAGGACAAGTCTGCCTGGGCTGGGTGCCTGCTGCTGCACCAGGTGCATTTCAGCAGTGTGCAAAACAGAGCTTTGCCTAAGTGCTTGCTGTGGCTCTAGTCTGCCTGTCCTTTATTGAGGTCCTTTTGAAACGCTGGTATTTTCCAAAGGAAAAGAAAACACCCTGTGCTATCTGGAATTTTCCATGGTTACACTTTGCCCAGAGGTGACTTGTCCCTCCAAGGAAACTTTTAGCATTATGTAATATTTTTTTATTATTATTATTCTGTTGTTTGTATCTACAGAAGCAGGCAGATAAATGAAGAGACAAATAAATGAAAGAATAGCCTGAGATTTTTATCAGCACAAGGATGACTCAATGATCAGGACAAGTGCTCTGGAAAGTTTTAGACTTTTGTTAGTTGAAGATTGCTGAAATACCAGAATAACCAGGGGGTCATCCTTCAATCTTTCTCACAGACAAAAATGTAATTTAAGAGAGGGGTGTGACTGGAAATACCTAAAAGAATACCATGTTTAATTTTGAGATCCTGTTAAACTGTGCTTTCATAAAGAGCTAAGCATTCAAGTAACCATTTGAGGATGTTTTTTGTCAACATTTAGAAAATTGCACAAATATTATTAGTTTAAAAAAATGGAATCCCACTGTTAATGTTTAAATTAGCTGTAACCTATGTGGGTTGCCACTTTTCTGAACTTTTGAATTCCTAAGGAGCGTGCACCTTTTTTGAAAGTGTGTTGATTCCTTCTAGAATTAGCTCTAAACCCACTTTCCTAACTATTCTGCAATTTAAATATTGGCATAAGAAAATGTATTTTGGTGTTATTGTAAAATTGCACACATAAGCTGAGATAGTATAACTTCCAAAAAATATGATTACTCACACTGAACCTACATGCACACACAGTCTGAAGAAGATCTGGGGGCCTGGTTCATCAAGATGAACAAGACCATCCTGTCATAGATGTTTTTTTTATTGTAAGGTGATTTCTGAGTGAACAATTTAATTACTTGCTTGAGCAATAAAATTCCCACAACAGTAAAACCTGTCCAACTTACCCATTTCTCACTTGATTAACCTGATGAAACTCAAGACACCTGTTTCAAACTAACCTATTTTTATAGAGTGATTATCAGAGAACTTGACACTTTGCCACCATTTTGGCATCATATTGCCAAAGATATAAGACAGCCCCCTCCCAAAATGCCTTTCATTCTGTGTGACTGATACATTTGCCTGGAGCTATTATCAGGAAGAATGCACAACGCCTTGTCAAAAGGCAGAATAATTTTTTTTTTAAAAAGAGACATGATCTCATGGGGGGGAAAAAGAGAAGGAAAGTACACTGATCATCTATATGCGGGCTCTAAGAGGCTAAATGCTTTTGTTATTGATCTACTTGCGTTAGGAAACAAGACACATATAAGCCTTTTCATGTCTGTGCTTTGCTGATCTGTACAGTGTTTCTTCTGGGACACAAATGAAAAGCTAAGTTCAAGGGTCTATCCTAAATTATTCTTTTATTTTTAATATTGCATATTCCCATGATTTGTTATACCCAAGGTGCCAGTGGTCTGTAAGCATCTTCCAAAGCATTGCATTGCACCCTAATGAGGAAAAAGTTGCTGAAAACCAGGAAAGAGATGTTGTTTTATCTTTCTTTCTTGAAAAATAGTACAAGCCTTGTGGCATGGGATTTAGAGCATCAACCCATCTGCTCTGGTGGTTCAATTCACTCACCTATTGAGACCAAATTCTTAGTTAAGGGAATTTCAAATAAAATCAACCTCCTGCTTCTCTGATATGCCATCTGGGGATCACTTTTCTGCTCTGCAGTGGGGGAGAACTCATTATTTGAGTTATCCTTCAGGGCTTGCTCTGTGCTGCCTATGAAGTAGCACTGGAGTGACAGGGAGACATTGGCACAAGCCCTTCAGTGGTGCTGTCCCAGCAGCAGATTTGCAAGTAGGAGGCTTGCTGAATTACAATGGGGTAACATTTTATGCCAATATATTAAGAGTTCAAAGTAAACTCTTCAATATAAAAATTTTCTTATTCATACTCCAGCTGTTGATTATCTCCGAGCCTGGTAGCAGCAGGTACGTTTACCAGAAATCCTGAAGAATTCATGCCAAAGGAGAACATAACAAGAAATGAGACACTCTGCACTTCACTCCTCCACAGGCAGATATCCTAACACAACCTGTTGATTCCCTGCTTCTGGTATGCAGAGGTTGGATCTGACTTTTCTCAAAGCAAATTCAGCTTTCTTGACAAACTAGGTGGGGAGATTAAATTCCTCTGTTTATCCATGCGGAGTTGTACCATGGACAACCCCACACACAGTTATGTACATCATCCCTGACTGAAGGAAGTGCCTACTGGGCAGCAAAGGTAACTCTGTCTTCAGCACTCAGCCCTTCACCCACCTCTCATTGCTGGGCAAAACTTCACTGCAGCCAGTCCTGTAGTGTGAAAGGGAGAGGCTGGTAACACCATTAGTGTTGATACAGCTTAACCTCTAAACTGTTTCAACCGAAATAAAGTTTACCGCCAAAATGATATTTTCACAATGTCTATCCTTGGACTTTTTCAGGAATAGAAATGCTATCATGAATCATAATTATTTTTAAGAACAATTATTTTTAAGAACAGGTTTGGCCCTCAGTCACAAACCCACTTTAAGCAAAGCTGACACTCTGATGCAGTAACCAGCTGATATCAGTGGAAACAAAACTAATCCAGTATCCAAGATGAAAAAATGTTCTGTTGTCCATCACACGTATGCTGAAGCACCAGTCCTTCATGTCAAACACAATTAGCACTGTGTGAGAGAGAGTCATTGACTGATTTCAGCTGTCTGGAGGAAACACTATTGCCAACTTTTTCCTTCAGACATTCCACCTTCCCAAAAGACAACTCAGATTATACTATGCATTAAGTCTCATTCCTAAGGGTCAGTATAGCACATCAACAGAAGAAACACAGCTTATTCCCAACTTTCTGCATGCATCATTTGCAATTTTGTTCCATGGAGACTTGCTGACTGAAGCAATCTCAATAATAAAGGTGAAAATATATATTCCTAGAGGACTATTATATGGAATGACATAGAATGCAACACCCTATAGCCAGAAAGAAATGATGACTTTAAATGAATGAAAGCAGTGCTGCTTATGTGGTGACAGGAGGATACTGTCTTTTAAAAAATGTATATCTGTAATGAAAGCTAAGCTCTTATTATGTATAAAGCAGCTGCAGAGAAAGTGATAGCATTAAAGGCATTAGAACAAAGATTATCTGTTCTCTGTAATTAAATCCTTTTCCCTACTTTATACCAGATGACTCCTAAGGTCACATGAGCACAATTCAAGCATCATCCTTGAAACTAGCCTGAAGAGGTTGTAGGCACTCACTGGAAAGCCCTCAACCCACAGGGATTTAATTATTCAATAGTTTCTATCCTGCCTTTTCTCTGTGTGAGTGGAGACCTGTAACATCGATCCAAAACGTATCTGGGAACTGTTTGGTCTTTGATCAGCTTCTGCTTCCTTCACACCTTTTGCCAGTGAGCTGTCCTACATTTGAGATGCCAACACATAAATATCACTTCCTTGCCAAAGTGAGCAGATATTCCTATTCTAGTTCAAATAGCTGCATCATATAAAAAATACAAAACGTTGGGTTTTGGTTTCTGAAGTGGGAATATCCATTTTCCAGAGAGTAAGTGAGGCTGTTTTCTTCCTGAGTCAAGGGAACAAAGGAGTGTGTCCACAGATCCATGGCAAACACAGATATTCTTCAATGCCCTTTTATCAGTGTGGCATCAGCCTCTTCATGCTCCCCCAGACAGCTTTACTCATGTAGCATCACCTTACCTGCTGCTTACCTAATACCTTCCTGTTAGAAGCAGTCACACAGGTTTAAAAACAAAGGTTTTGCATGATCCAGGAGGAGGGTAGGAGGGTCTCCTGCTCGTTCAAACTGTGAGCCACATCAGTGGTGATTAAAGAAAGAAAAAAAAAAAAGGAAAAAAAAAATCACTGGTGTTCCTTTATTTATGAGAGCTGGTGGTCTCAGCCTAGTAACTAGGGAAAAAAATCTATTCACATGGTTGCCCTCAGCCTGCTAAGGGGGTCTCAATGCTTGCAAGGCAGGACTGGTGACCTTACCTTTCCTCTACCTAGGGTCTCTTTGGTTTGGAGATGGAGGTGAAAAGAAGATAATGATGGAGTCAGACCTGAATTGTACTGCATCCCTTTACAATCAGGAAAATCAAAGGCTGACCCAGGCCACAGTCCTTCTGCTCCAACCATTCTCCTCCTAGACAAAGTAGCCTCCTTCTAGTAAGTACAGTTTTAAAGAAAGCAAGGTCTGACATTTATAATCTATTTTACTTTGTAATCACACACATTCTTCAGCTTGCAAAGCAAGCTTGTCCCTTCGTAGTATACCTAGCACTGAAAGAAGAAAGAAAAAAAATAGAGGAAAATTGACTTTGGCCTAACAACAGTTTGAAGAAAGTCAGATAAGAAATACCTCTCTTTTTCTCTTACACAGACAAAACAGGAGTGTAAATTAATATGCTCTGCTAAAGCCAAGACTGAAGGAAAGATTGGAGCCTCTAATTCATTAGGGAGCCATAGTAGTGCTAGTGGTGAGAGGGCACAGAAAATGGAAGAATCCCAGTTATTGACTGAAACCCACTGTCATCTGTGGCCAGAAGTCAGACTAGACTGGAAGCAGGCAAGAATGCACCAGCCTTGGTATTTCATCTGAAGTTCAATTTCTGCCCCTTGGTCTCATTTTACTTTACTTGGCCTCCTAGCTTGCTCTTTCCACTATCACTCTCCCTGTATTCTGAGGGATGCAGCAAATTCCCCAAGTGGTCACCACCACCATGAGCTTTCAGGATTGCCCAGACCTTTGTTCTGCTTTCCAATAAGTGCAATTTACAGCATGTCCCAACAGCACTGCGCCTCAGTAGGAGATAAACAGATGGAAGGGAAGCCAACGGCAACACGTAAGTCTGTGAGGTTACTGACACCACCTCACTGGAGGTAACCCTGATGAACTGGAGAGAGTCAGAGCCAGAGTAAATAGTAGAGTTCTGGAGAGCCCAGGCCCCTTACTTCAGTCAGTGACCCACACAACAAACATGAGAAGTGCTTTTTCTTAACCTGATTTTTTCTACCCAAGCTTACAAACACTCTGGCCTTTTACAAAACTCAGTATTATTTGCTTTAACAGCTCTATTAGCTCCTTTTTGTTGAGCAGCTAAAGAATATTCAGAGAAACATCCAAATATGTAAATCAAGAGGAAAAAGAAAGCACTGCAAGGGCACATAGTGATAATACCAGGAGTAATGGTTTCAAACCGAAAGAGGATAGGTTTAGATTGGATATTAGGAGACAATTCTTTACTGTGAACATGGTGGGGCACTGGCACAGCTGACTGAGGTTGGACAGGGCAGTTGTGGATGCCCCATCCCTAGAATTGTTCAGGGCAAGGTTAGATGGGGTTCTGACCATCTGGTCTAGTGGAAGGTGTCCCTGCCCATGGCAGAGGGTTGAAACTAGATGCCAGAATTTCAAGGTCCCTTCCAACCCAAAACATTCAATGAATCTATGAGACAAAGTTTACATATCAAGTTGTGGGTGTTGTACTACTGTTCTACTGTCCCTGTACTACTGTTCATACTTCACAGAGAAAAAGACAGGTCAGTCCTTCTCTGTTGAATGTCATGGTGACATAAGGCCAAGTCAACAAAATCTCTTACAGCTGTAATGTAGGCGAAAGCTTGCTTACAGCCCCCCCATAAATTCTTTTTTGTCTCTGAGGGTGTTTATATGCATATATTTTAGATGGATTATTTTCTTTCTTTCTTTCTTTCTTTCTTTCTTTCTTTCTTTCTTTCTTTCTTTCTTTCTTTCTTTCTTTCTTTCTTTCTTTCTCTTGAGGGGTATGTTCAAGAGCACACAAGAAAGCATGTTCTTTATTACAGAGGCTTATGACTCACTGCAAGTATTGAAAGCTGAGGCAAACAGGGGTGGCTAAGACTGCTTTCTTATACTCTTTTTACAAGGGCATGGTAAAATCAGGCATTCAAACTATCTAATCCACTAGCTGATGTCTGATACTTCAGCACCGTGTATGCGTAAATGATATGCTGACAAAATATGGATTTAACAAGGGTTTATTCCTTAACCAATTGACTCACAGGTCAGTTTATGCCCCAGACAATGGAGGTACATTTGTACATTTTTATCCTACCTAAAGAAATAGACTATTTTTTATCTAAACATAAGTTGCTTGTGGGATCCTATCTTTTCATTCTTCTCAATATTATCTGGCAGCATATACTACATGTTGCAAACATGTCATATTAAAAAAAAAACAAACCAACAAAAAAAAAACAAAACCAAAAACAAACCACAAAAAACAAAAACCCTACTCCACAACCCAAACTTTTCTGATCAGTTAATTTTTAAATAATTGTTTGCATTTTAGCATTAATATATTTTATTAGTACTAGCATCCTTTAGAAGTGAGGAGTACATGTTTGCACAAAGGCTAAGAAAAGTAGGTTTCTTTAGTTCTAAGAAAAAGTGGAAAAATCATATACTATTTATTTCAACTCCTTAACAGATGCATACAGAGAAGGCAGAGTCAGATTCTTCAAAAAGCTTTTCTAGGATGGGAAGTAACAGTTCCAAGTTGCAAAGAAGTTTCCATTAAATGGGGGGCAGTCATACTGGGGGTGTTTTAAGACTGGAGGAGCTTGTGGAGGAGGAGCTTGTGAGCTTGTGGAAATTCTAGTCTCAGAGACATTTCACCCCAGCTGGAGGAGGCCATGATCTAGTTTGCCCTTCTTTGGGCAGGATGACCTCCAGAAGTCCCTTCCCAACCAAATTATCCTATGACCTTGCTGCCCTGACTTACTTAACTTCACATTAGAGTAGATTCTTATGTGGATTCTTGTAGTGGACTTGGATCAGTATGAAATCTCTCAACAAAATAGAAACTGTATGTAGAGTAAACACCAAATGGACGAGCATTCTCCTGGAGTTCACTCCATGACAGGCACCTCAAAGAGCTGCAAGTTCATTCAAAAGTATAGATATTAAGTTTCTGTGACCAAAAATCTCCCAACCAACCAAACAAAAAAAAAAAAAAATCAATCTAGATGTCATATTCAGAAGGATGTTTCTGGGAAAGCCTGACTTCCTCCTATCTTCAGAGTACAATTTCCAAGGTTATACACAATTCCAAAGCCTTGCCTGCAGTAGGGAAGTTGGATAGGAAGCTGCTCAGTGTCAGATTGCTGAGAATGCTTTGGTACATAGGAGGGCTTACAAACTGTTTTTAAAGAGGCATTACATGGTTGAAGGTCAAAAAGGTTTAAATACAGAAAAGTTGGAAAGCACCAGAGAAGTATTTTTTTATCAATATAAATAGATATATTTTGTTATGGGCACTAGTTCATTTAAGTACATGTTAGTATAGACATTTAAATGTTACCTTGGTCAGACATGCAGTAGAAGTAATTTTGTATTTTCCACAGCCAAACCACCTCCCCACAGTCATGAAGTGTTTAGTTTCCCACCTTGCTATGTTTCTAGTGACATACATTTTCCTCTGTCCCCCCTTGCCAGCTAATCCACTACCCTCTGATCTGTGCCTTCTGATTTTCCATGGGATGGATGTTTATAGAACATGATATATTTCCACAGTTTCTCTCTGTCCACTTACATCACTGTACTCTGTCTTCATTAGTATCCTACCCTCTCTCCCTGTTTTTCCTCTTTATTTGTCATTGATGTTTTCATTTTCATTTGTGTAATTTAGGGTTTTTTTATTTCACCCTCCACACATGTTTTCATTTTCCTTCTATTGTGATTAAAATTTCATTTTAATGCAAAATTCAAAGCAAAATATTATTATTCCCAAATGCCACACGCACACTTACATTTGAACAAGACAAAACCACTTCTCATCCCTTACCTGTTGTTCCGGGTTTTCCCACCTTGCTATGATTGTTTCTTTCTTCCTGTGGATTAATCTCTCATTTATTTCTTTACTGGTCTTTTCTTTAACAGCACAATTGTTTTCCTTTGATGGTACATTAAGCTTCTTTTCTTTATCAACATTTAAAGCTTGATTGATTTTTGAGTCTTTTTGTCCCTATTTTTTTTTGAGTACCTTATTTATTCCTTTCCACTCTCGGTCTGCTATTTCATTCCACCACCATTTTTAGGAATACATCTCAAAGATAATGGTAAAGGAAACAACTTTTTCTTAGAGGGACAAACACAATTATGTGCTAAACGTTAAAATCAGAGTCTAGGTTGCCACTAATATGAACTTTGAATATGTAAACAAAGAGAAGATGGTAAAGACTGCAATTTAGAGTCAGTTTGAAGGCAGAAGCCCTACTTTCCTTTTCCCTTGGCCAGGCCATAATTGAAATTCAGTAGAACACTACAGGTATTCTGTCTAATGGAGTCTATAGGTCTGAAGTCAATTCATTGAAAAATTATGTTTGTGACCTTTCATTCTGGCATGAGCAGCCACCAAACTCCTTTTTCCATGAAGTACTGTCAAACACAGATGTTTTATCAACTTAACTCTGAAAATTGGAAACCAGAAGCTCTGGAATTTAAATATCTCCTGATAAATATTAAGACTGGTAAAAATGCAAGTTTGCTTATTTGACCACAGCCTGCAACCTGATTTTACATGTCCTGAAGTATATGATTACATCTAGGAAGCAAATGAAGTTACAAGATATACAAGAAGTGGTTTCCAAAGAAAGAAGAAGGTATGGAAGATTTAAAGTAATAGTTCTGGTCTTGATAGTAATTGCTCCAGGCCTAGCAATTCCTCACAGACAATTCAATTAAATGCTGACAGAAACACAAATAGAGCTCACACGGTCTTCTAGTTCTTGCAGCATTGCACTGATGTCATCTTGTCTGGAAGTTACTATGAAAGAGTGTTCTTACTGAGCATGTAACTACTAAATAATGCAGGGTGTCCAAAGCAATTAGAAAAACAATGAACCTGTGTTCCAAAACTTGAGTTTCTCAGTCTCCAGAATGACCTTGTACCTGACAATCTCACACTGGATAAATACATCTTTGCATTCCAAACATTTGATGGGTTTTGCATTTCTCCCTTTTGGGTTTATGCTGGCATTCCTGAAGAGTTTCTTATGGCAACTGAAATAGAATACACTTCTTCTTGTGCTGAAATTAGCAGCAATGAATCACCTGAACTGAATTTTTTCAGTGCATAATTAGCTTATTTGTTCTAATCTCCTGTTATTGCACAGATATTTGCCTTTCTGAATGTAATCTTTTCAACGAATATGATTCAGTTACCACTTGTCTTTCCTGACTTAATGATAGGGTACAGAGTTACATATATACATTTAAAAAATATCAAGCAGTTTTGAGATGCCAGTGTTTTTGATAGTAACAATTGTTTGCGAAGCAAGGTGAAACAACATTGTAGAGACACACAAAAAAACACATGAAAATATTAAGTATTATAATATATCATAAATTGACACAGCATGAAATTTGGGCTAGTTTGAAGTTTGTGGTAAAAAACTTCAAAGCAACGATACCTGTAATTATTTTTATAATAAGACAGACTGAAAACTTATAAACTGCACTAGGATAGGGGAAACTTTGAAAATATTTCTTCAAATATTAATAGCAAGCAACTCAAGGAAAAGCTTCAATCATCTCAAAACAGAGCCTTATAAAATGAGGTTAAGCTCAAAAAAAATCAAAAGCTGCTACCATATGGAAGTGCCCACTTAAGCCTCTTGAACAGCTTTAACTCTGGCTGTCAGTGATATTGTTGCAGAAGAGTATTCAGTAACCTGCCGACGCAATTAATGCATGTTTGTGTTTACAATCCCAGACTAGGAAAATGTGCCTTTCAGATGCTCATTTAAAGTATTTGCAGGTGCACAGCAGCCCCACACAGCAAAACCTGTGTGTGGGCATGGGAGATATTCATGGCCCCATTGCACTGGGTGAGTGCTGTGTAAAACAACTGGCAGCAGTTTCTGGGGTGGGTTAAGCACTTGTACTCAAAGTACCTAAAAACACAAGAAATCCACATCTATATCTTATTAAGCTCTGGTGCCAAACTGGTTACTGTCCATGGTCTATTTGTGACTGATTCCAAATGTATAGAAATAAACTTTTGCCTATCAAAACAGTTTTGTTTTTTTCTGCTGGTGTCATAAATCTTCATATGAATACCCCTGTCAAAGCACTACCGCAAGGTCCTGCAGTACCGCAAGAATATTTAATGAAACAAATTCCAGCAAATGTTGGCCATAAAAACAACTTGCAGAATAACCCACAATTCAACCAAGCAAAAATAGTGGTATCATAATGGTTTAATTTGAGTCTAAGCTTCACTAAAATTTCTTGATGTGCTTCGCAGTCCAGCCATTTCTTGGATGACTTTGATGAGAAATCTGTCCTTGCATCAACCCTTTCTCATTACCTGAAGCTTTTTTTTAATGTTCTTTCATAACTAAGACTGTATCTAGCTATGTTTACCCTTCCCAATGTTTCACTTGCTTTAAAAAAAAAGAAAGTAGCAGCAATCCGAGCTGGTTTTATTTTTTGTAACTCTCAGCAAGTTCTAATAAAGTAAATTGAGCAATATTCTCAGTTTATTGTATTGATAAACAGACTGTAAAGTGTTTTATGATATGGTACTTCTCGTATGAAAGACACTAGACTAACATAAATTGCAATTGTAACTGTAAAGTACTAAAATATATTTTCCCTCCAGGGCTCTCTAGTATATTTGGCTGAAAAAAATAAAATAAAATAAAATAGACTTGTTTATTGTGTATATTTTTTGTAGTGTAATTAAATGTCTCTTTGGTTTCTACTCAGAAACAAAGTCCTATTTCCCTGCTCAAAGCAGTCTAAAGGCCTACAAATAACTTTACAGAGCTGCCTTCTTTGAAATTGGAGCACTTACTTTAACACTCTCTCCAAACTGTTTCCAGAGCAGTGAATATCTCAGCACTTTCAGCCCAGCCATTTCCAGGCCATGCTAATAGCCATTATTTCAAAAAGAGCATCAGATTCCTGAGACAATCTTTCTTACTCTCCCACTGTAATCTGATTAACTGTCTATAATCTGGACTGATGTAAAAATTACCATTCTCTACCTAAACTGGTGTCAAGTCGATTTTTCTGGCAATTTCTTTGGATCTCATCCAGGGTGAGTATCAAACAAGAATGTATCTTTCCCACCCAGGATTAGGACTTGTCAGTGTGGCAACTCCTGTACCCTAAGGGATGAAGAGCAGCCACCACCCCCCCATCAGTGGTGGCCAAAGGTGGCCATCCAGACTGGTAAAGCACAGAGGTTCTGTGCCACTCCAGCCAAAGCACAGGTCCTGTGGCCCCAGATCACTGCAGCTCTGCAACATTCACAATGAAACTGAGGACAAACCATCCTCAGTGGCTTTACTGGAGAAACACAGAAATTTGCAGGGATGTGATAATGTAGTTACACACTCCAGACAGGTCTCACTTTGCACAGAACATTTTGAAGCCCAGCTCTTCAAAGACACCAGGACCTACTCTGATCCTTCTTACAGTGTCACCAGCAGTGAAATTACTGAAGTGCCTGGAACTGCTGCAGGGTGGTGAGAACAAACAGCGTGGATCAGAGCAGTATCCTGAACCATGGGTAGTAGTCTTTGTTCAGTAAATACAACTCCTCCAGTATGTCCTTGCTTTAACACCACTTCTAACCCAGACCTCCCATTAAGAAACAAGTGCTAATGGAGCTATTGTAATCTTTCTTCAGACAAAAAGCAGCAGTTGAAATTATAGATAACTGGGGAAAGAACACTCACAGAAAAGTCAGAGGACAGGTAATGGATTTTTGAAATAAAGGTGGAGGTGAGATACTTAAAAAAAATAACCTCCTCCTTTCATTTTGTCTTCCTTTAATAAAATGCTGATAAATCCACTACCTGTTTTAAGGTTTAGAACAGCTGCATAATGAATCTGCCTTACATATATAAATACACAAGAAAGTGCAAATTCGACATTGCACTTCAATAGCTTGTGCTCCACTCTAAATGAGATGGAGAATTATACAAGCACAAAACCACTCCCTAGAGTAGCTGAATGGAGTTGGTGGAGCAAAAGCTGAAACAGCCACAGTTAACTCCTGATACATGTTTAAGCACACAATGTTAAGCCCTTCTCCTGACATAAGCTTTCATAAGCTTTGATTGTCCTTACAGAAAATTTCAGATGGGATTTCTCTCAGTCTCAACTGAACAACTTGCCAAAAAAAGGGGGAAAATACCTCCCCAGTCACATATGACAGAGCAGCTTGCTTCACTGTGACTCTTTCTAGATCATAAAACTCTCTATTATAATTCAGGACTAATTTAGATATTTGGAACACTACTATTCCTAAATCTCTCTTGAGCAGTGGTGTATCTTGAATCTGACCATGCCTTTCTAATTTGAAAACACTATTTTATCATGTGCATTCTCCAGTTCTGACTCTTGCCTAAGCCTTTCTTAATGTTCTTCAAAGATACATTTTTGTTTTTCCATGAGCATCTTAACATGTGAAAACCTCATTGCTGAATATAGCATAAGGCAAATATTTGGCATTGTCTCATTAAGTAATTGTTCAACCAGAGAATCATCCTTTGTGGCTTGTATGTCCATGAGGTAGAATTTGCCCCACATCTGTATCTCTTTGTACTCATCATTACACTATATTTGCTCAAAACATCTAACATCTTCTATCCATGGACTTTCTGGAAAGACCATGTATCATAATAAAGGAAAACTGATAAGAACACAGAATTTAAGGCTTGCACAGCTGATCCTACACCTCTGTGATGAAGCTGGAATAGCAGTAGTAATATTAGCAGTACAGAATGTTTTTCTCACCCAAACCCTAGGGAACGTTTGAAGATGAAGAAAAGAAACAAAACCACAACACAAGCAAGCATGTCACAAAAGTGTGCAAAATCTCAGGCAAGGATAAAATTCAGTCTTAATTAATATGTAACTGGTCCAAGCTGTAAGTTGGGCCAAGGTAAGTGTTCCAACTGTTGCCCTGCTCTGAATTACAATCCAACATTTGACAAGCAGGATCTCTTGCCACTAGCCTGAAGAGAGGAAGACCAGGTACCTGAGGCAACACACTTCTTCAGCATTCTAGAAGTGTGTGCACTTGATTTTGCACTCTACAGAACCCCAGTGAGGAAGAAAAGAAAGCAGATCCTCAGAAAAGCCTTTCCCTTTTCTTCCCCATTGACACACCTGTAGGGAAGACTAAAAGAAGGAGAGATACCCTGTCACAGTAGGTTTTGTGATAACCATGTTAGGATCAGAATTCATCCATGTCCTTAATAGATTGAGATGGTACTATATTGTATTGACTTTCCCAAAGAACTTATTTATTTAGAATTTTTCCCTTTAAGATTTCTTTATAATCTGTTGGTTATTGTGTATAAAATCAATCTGATCCCTGAAGTCTCCAGTCTGCAGATCACTGCCTTTAATAATGCACATCCTTCCTGTTTTGTGTGTTCTTTTTTCTATGGGATTTGTACTGAGCGGTTTTGATGTTTCTTCTCTGTAGTCATTACAGAGGATGCATCAAACTTTAACTTAAGCATCTTGCACTTGGGAAACAGATACACACCCTCAGTGAAGACCTTATGTACACTTTCAGAGATGTGAAGACCTGTCTTCTATCACCATGGCATCAGTTGTAACATGACACAGTCCAAAAGCAAGCAGGTACATAGCCTATACCAAGTTGAAGGAACACGTGGTTCCTCTGTACCCAGCAGAACTAAAGAAGCCTGGTCTGCCCTCAGTGTAGATTCCCAGGTGCCAAACAAAGGATGAATCTTTTTTTGGCTCCTCAGAGAGCAACTCTTCTTTTCTTGGACTCTATTTGCATAGGACTTAGAAAATGCTCCAAGGTCTTTTCTCATCTGTGAAACTGAATTGAATTTTGCCATTGGTTTTGCAGGTTCCTTGGTGGGGAAAATAAGAGGACAAAAGTACGACTCAGTGTGCTCATTCCCTTACAGGATCAGGCAAAAAATCCTGATAGCTGGGGAGAGGTGGAGCAAAAGTGACGCACATGAGGGGTGAGAAACATCAGAAAACAGAAAGAAAACAGCATCAGGACAAAGCAAAAAGGAACAAAGAGGTCAGTAAACTACCCAAGCACCAAATAATTGTTGAGACAATTTTTAGTCCTTTACCTCCTAATTCCACTTGACAGTACAATCTTGAGCAAACAGCATTTCTCCAGGTTGGCACAAAAACACAAACAGCTGTTTTCCCTCAGAATCTAAATAATATACTCATGTCTGAGGAAACACAGAATTATGCATCAGAAAATAAGGTATCACATGCCTTCATTAAGTGACTTGATTGGTAAGTGTTGCTCAGTAGGAATAGTTCTAAATTTATCCCTAATGCATATAGTTGCATAACAATTCCTCTTGCATGGTTGCTGGATCTTCTAGGGAAAAGATGTCAAAAGTGTGATCATCTGCAGAAGGAAGTTGAAAAGAAGTTCCAAAGAAAGATGCTGGTCCAGATCACAGCTGGTGGCTTCTCTTTCCCTGCTTTGGCCTGGCCTTTGCAAGAGGAGAGGGTTATGCTTGGTTATGCTTTAGCTGAGGTGAGTGAATAGCTGCTGGCAGAAGCGGCCTGAGGGGCATGAGTAAAAATTCCCACAGGAAAATTCTCCAGTGACACTTTAGGTTCTACCACAGAACCCTGTATGTGTAGTAACTGGACTCCAGACTGACAAATTCTTTTTATATGCTGCTATTTTGGAGCCTTCAGTGGGAAACTACTGAAAGATGAAGTTAGGACTGTGTTTCAGTGTTTACATCTATAGAGACCTACATAGCTGGTTTTGGGGATGGATTAAGTCAATATAAAGAGCTCTACTGAGCAAGTTTCTCCTTTGTTTTGCAAATGAAGGTATCTGTTAGAGCTGATCAGAGTGCAAACACCACAAACTCAATGGGACTCTTAACTTGAGATTTCAGACACAAAGATGACTTATGGCAGAAAGATGGGTGTATTTTCAATGTAACTTGTTGACAGAGGAGTTAAGGTTTTGACCTAGTGCTCTAAGCTCATGTTGGAGGCATTGTGTATCATGACATTTTAAGAGCATGGCTAAGTAGAAGATTTGTTTGCTTTTCTTGGCTTTTTTTGTAGGCCTCTGGGTCAAATAGTGTCCTTGGCAAAAGAAGGAGAGAGATTGTCTGGTTCTTGAAGAGCATCCACAGCTCCAGCTGTAAAGTGATGGAGCATTACTGCAGGAAGAGACAAGCCTGCTGCACAGTTTCAAAACTATTTACAACTGAACAGATATTTTTACAATTAAGTTTTATGAACAGAATGGGCCTTGAATGTAGACTGGAAAAATAAAACTCTTTATCCAGGTTCAGGGCAACCCTGGAAGAGGTTGTGAATCAGAGCCAAAGCCTTTACAAGCTTGTTGCCTATCCCTGGAAATAGGAGAAACTTGTGTTGTACATTTGAGGGGCAGAAGAGGCAGGGAGTCTAAATCGTGTTTGAAATATCACAGTATTTTTACTCTTTGCAATGAAAATAACTTTAATGGCTCTATTTTTCCATTTCATGCCAAGTTTCTGATTGTCTAAATACCAATTTTAGTCTCTACAACAGAGAAACTGGAGAATGCTCTCAAGTTTGCTGTCCCACCTGTTTGTTTCAGTGAAATGCAGCTGGCCAATATGAAATGAGATTACTATTATTTTCAAAGAACACAGTCAACATGATTCAGTGGGGTTAGTTCCATGTTAGCTACAGGGAAAGACAAGATCAAATGCAACTGAACAGCTTCTGAAATAGATACTTCCATGTAATTACAAGCTTTATGTTCAGTCACTGATTTTAATACTATTGTACAAAAATGATTAGGATTCAAGTCCTGAAGGTGCCCCATATTTACTCCCTGCCTGCCTCTCGGTGCCTTGAGGATCTAAACTATGCTGCCTGGGACAGACCTAACTGGGGGAAGCTCAACAGAAATTAAAAGAGGAGAAAAGGTCATAGGGGAGAAGAGGTTATAGGAGACACACTGATGTATCCAGCCATTTCCTCTCTTGCTCTGTTTCTCAAGTGTCTCTGGGTTGGCTTCCTGCTGAGCACTGGAAAACATAAACTGGGCTAAGGTAAATGTCCTCTCAGAAGGACACTGAGTAGGTAGTTCTCTTCATTTTGACCAAACTGAACTTTCAGCCTTCTTGCCAGGCCTCTGCCTCTGAGTCAGCACCTGACTCTTAAAATCTCCCTGCAGTTAACCAAAGACATCTTCCCTTTCTCGAAGAGTTGGTATAAAAATGAGGAGACAAATTTTCTCTTCAGCAGTTCCAAGTCAATAGATTTTTCACATTACTTACCTGTCTAATCATCCAACCCTTCATCTCTGGGGAGTTCAAAATAATGCCCAAATCACAAGTAATGAAAATTGAGTTCCTAATCTCACATCTTGCCAGCAATCCGTCAAAACAGATGATGCTGCCCTTATGATCCTGATAAAAAATAAAAGCAGGTTCTCCCAAACTTATCTTCCTTCCTTTGATCATCTCCACATCAAGCTGAGAAGACAGAATTAAGGATTGTACAAAGGTAGAGTTAATGGGGATACGTACAGCTGAAGCGTGTTCTCATTCTCCGTATCTTTAAGCATACAAGTTATCATGTAATGTAAAAATAAATAATGCATATAAAGGGTATTGACCTGAATCCTAATCACATTTCAGAACTGTATTAAGACCAGTGATGAAGCATAAATCTCACTATTACAAACCAGACCTCAATCTGCTTTCTATTAGTCACATTTTTTTAAGCAGTGTAATAATACCTTTGATTGTACAAACTGAGAACAGGCACTTGGTAACAAAGAAAATCCTCACAAAGTCCATTCTTATTTCAACAACAAAATGAAGGCTGCACATCTATAAAACCTATATTGAATTTTCAAAATTCAAAACTTAACTAAGCAAGCAAGTATCAATTTATACAATATCATTGGAAAAACCTATTCTTAATTTTTTTTAATGACTGACTGGCCCACACATTGTAGTATCTTTCCTTCAATATTATAGAAGTTTCCCAGACAACAAATATTTTCAACTGAGCAGAAAACTATATATATAGTATTATTAATTCTTTAGTGCTTTAATATTACAGAGCTTAGAGCTTTGGACTTCTGATTTACTGTTCTAAACATGACAGGGTCAGTCACTTTATTTTTCTTGTCAAAATTTCATACTTGGAAATCTCAGTTCATCTAGCTCACAACTGAAAATTTTTCACTCTTGTTCTTCACCTGTCTATTTCCAAAGGCTTCTGTTCACACAAAACTTTTTTCATGAAAGGACAGGAGCATTCAAGAGAAGGAAAAGTGCAGGCAGACTATTATCTCCTTCTACATATACTTGTGCTTTCTGACTGCCAATAAGAAGCCCTATTATACCTTGCTTTTGTCAACTCCGTTTTCCTACTGTCCCAAGGCAATAAGAGGGGAGAAGTATAGCTTTGCTCATTGCCTTTTCATAATTACAAGGTCTTTAAAGTCACTCCTTTTGGATAAACATAGGTAGACAATGGGTAGCATTCAGTGAAACTGATGAATACTACACTGAATGCAAAATGTGTATAGAGCAACAAAGAGAAAAATGTGGTGCTTCACACCGAAGCCTTCACATGCCTTCAGGGCTTTTGTGTTACTTTCTGTTTTCCTTGCTGAATATACATAACTTCACAAAGATCTTTTCGAAGAGCTACCAAAGAGGTAATTCACATTTTTATGGTGAGAGAGAACAAAATGTTTAATTCTAGTGTTAAATGTATTCACCCCTTCCCCTGGCACACCACCCTTTTCTTTAAATACCTGATTTTTTTGAGAATATATGTTTTGATTTGAACTGCCACATTTGGCTTTATTTGAGTCAAACTGATTATTGAGGTTGCTAGCCACACATGAAAACAGAAAGGGGGAAAACATCCCATCCTACATCTATAAAGGTTTTGTCTCACTGCATTTGACAGGAAGGCTCTTTGTTAATACCATTATTTTTCTTTTCCAAGACCAGACCTTTAATTGCACCCATAATTTCTCTTATCAACACATCTGTATCCAACTGTGCTAACACTTTACTCACCTTGAACTTTTTTTTTGTTTGCTTTGTGAACATTTCTTTGTGGTTCTAAACAACATAAATTTGGTTTCCTCATCAAGAAGCTCATTTAGCTGCAGCTTGATTGCAAGTAATTTGCTGTAAATGTCTCCGTCTTTTAATTGTTTGTGCCTTTTTCTAATCTATAAACTGTAACTTCAGGCAGGTCATTTCTGTCTCACCATTTCCTCTTTGGAAAGGCATATCTAATAACTCACCTCATATCCTGTGGCTTTAGGCATCTGAAATCATATGAACAGAAGGGATAGACCATTGATTCAACTCCAAATTCATTTGGAAAAAACCCTCCAAAAAATCTCCTTTTTAAGAAATAGGAAAATAAAACTTCATCCATGAAATTTGGCTCGGTGGAAAATAAATGTGCATCAGCATTGGTGCATAACTGACTCCCTGTTCTGTGTCCACAGAGTTTCCTTGTGACCTTCAAGAGACATGAAATTCTAAGTGACAATTTGGGTACAGCTACAATCCTTGAATTAATCAGAGTCCAATGAATTTTATTATCACAGTTCTGCATTGGCACCATTTCCCCTACTGGAGACAGAATTCATGATCTCATTAGAGTCTCTGGTCTAAGTCAAGCCAATGCATAAGGCAGCTTTTTTT